>JAHLSL010000054.1:2950596-2963109 GCA_025920805.1 Petroica traversi | reverse complement strand
GGGAGAGGGGATGGTCCCGGGAGAGGGAGCCCCGAGAATTGGGAGATGAGATGGTCCCGGGAGAGGGAGCCCCGTGAATGGGGAGAGGGGATGGTCCCGGCAATGGGAGCCCCGAGAATTGGGAGAGGGGATGATCCCGGCAGTGGAATCCCGGCAGGTGGGCAGAGGGGATGGTCCCGGCACTGGGATGTCAGGACGGTAGGAAGACGGGGCGTTCCTGCCCGTGGGACCCCCGCCGGATCGGGAGAGACGGAGATCCCGGCAGTGGGATCCCTGAGGTTGGGGAGAGGGGATGGTCCCCGTAGAGGGACCCCCAGCCGGTGGGGAGAAAGAGAAGAGAGGCGATCCTGGATCGTCACGGTAGGGGAGAGGGGCCGTTCCTGTCCGTAGAACCCCCGAGAGATCGGGAGAGAGGGAGATTCCGGCAGTGGGATTCCCTCGGGTGGGGAGAGGGAGATCCCACTCGTGGTGCAGAAAGGAGCCGGTCCCAACCGCTGGTTAAGCTCTGTGGAGAGAAGGAAACTCACCCCGAGTAAGGCACCGGGAGGACTTTGATGTTTTTGAGACAGTTTTTTAGCAACATTTTGGTTATAAAACCCATTCAAGTTTTGGTCCAAAGTAGGTGTTTCTCCCTTGTATTTAACAAGAACCCCTAAAAAGAGATTTCTCTGAGAATTTTCCCTAAAAAACCAACTCTCATTGGTCTGTGAATTTCCCTATAAACTTTTAACAGCTTAAAATAAACAAGAAACAAAGACAAGCATTTGGGCAGAGAATGCTGCTCTTGAGGAACTTCCTGAGTCATAGAATCACAGTCTGGTTTGGATTGGGAGGGACCTTAAAGATCATTTAGTTCCAACCCCCTGCCATGGGCAGAGACACTTTCCCCACCCCTCGTGCTGGACCAAATCCTTTCTGACACAGCCAAATGTTTGATTTAGAGGTTTTGCCCGGAAAAACGGCTTTGCACAGAGAGCATCCTGAGCTGCTGTGTGGTCCTCAGAAGTGCCCCAGGACCTTTTTCTTTGATTAACAGAAAGCAACAAAAGTTATCAGCGTGGGACAGTGGCCTCGAATTGAACGAGATCTGTGTTAATGCCGGCTCTTGCGTCACTGCCAGCAGAGTCTGATGAGGATGTAATTAAGAAGCTGTTGAAGATCAAGCAGCTGGAATGAAAGCCAGAACTCTCCTTTGCTCTGTAAACCAGCTCGGCAGAGCTGGCAGAAGTTAAGGGATGTAAAAATGTATTTAACTTGATAACATAGCAGATCTAACTCGAGATGCTAATGAGTAGATTTAAAGGGCTGATCTGAGCCCGGTAAAATTAACACAGGGAGTCTCATCAATTCCAATGGCCAGATGGGACATTTCCCTGAGGATGAAGGGGAAGGAATCGCCTAATAAGGCTGGATGGCTTAAAACCTGACTGTGTCAGTCTTTGGGCAGGGTCCCTGTTGAGTAAGGAATCATTTTAACACAGTCCGTTCAGGCTGCTCTGACAGGAGAAGTAAAATGTGATGACAGCGAATATAATCAGCGATAAAGTGCAATCACTGAGGTGTCAGGATCCTCTTTAGCTTCCAGCAGCAGCTTGATCAGGGCAGAGAGGAGATGAGACAGAAGAGACAAAGAAGGATGGGAGGTCTCTAGCTGGACTGCAGAAAAAAAAAAGAAAATTATTTCAGTTTGAATGGTGCTTGGAGCAACCTGGTCTGGTGGAAGGTGTCCCTGCCTGTGGCAAGGGGTGGAATTGGATGATCTTTGAGGGTCCTTCCAACGCAAACCATTCTGTGCTGCTCTGACTGGGGGTGAGCCGTGCTGGGACAGCCACAGGAGGACTGTGCTGAGGTGTGTTGGCTCCCCCAGGCCATCTGGGCCACTCAAGGGGGAGCTGGATCTGCTCTGAGGAGCTCTCCTAAGCCTTGATTTCACTCTCCAGGCTGCTGGAGCTCAGCCTGGGCATGCCCTGAGAGTGTTTGTGAATAATCAATGCAGGCACAGGCTGGGTTTGGAGTCAACTGGCAGAGCAGATCTCACCTTCATGGATAACACCAGGGCGTGAAAGCTCGGCATCATCTGGGATATCCATCCTGCACCAGTGGGATGTGCCAATTGCTTGTCTCAGGCTGATACAGGCAGTGCCAGCTCTCCTCTTTGTGCTGTCTCCGTGGTTTTATTGCAGTCAGGTCCTGCCTTTTCAGCTGCCATCGCCTCTGAGGAGCCCTTTGAAATGTGAAACTCAACAAGCCCAAGGAGTCACAATAAATATTATACAGAGACTGTAGCGCCCATCAACCCGGGATGGCAAAGCACTGCTGTGTAAAACATTGATTTTCACACACAGATGGAGCTCCCTTTTCCTTATTTAATGTTGAAACAAATAACTAGAATAAAATACGTGCTGAGGGCAGCCCTGTGTGGCACAGGGATGTATTCAGGCATGAGGACGGACCTATGATTTCCTTATTCTCTGAAGGATTTTCTAATAAAAGTTCCAAACGAGAAGAGGACTCTGCAGGATGGTAGGGAGGGAGCACAGGCCCTGCCAGGGAGCCTTCCCGAGCTCCAGGATGGCCTGTGGTGATGGGGAGTGATGGAGAACATAACGTGGGATAAGGCAGTGCAGCCTCACTCCTGACACTTGTAAGAACAGAGGGAAGGTGACCAAGGACTAAACTAGGAAAAAAAAACCCTTAGGGGTTTCTGAAGGTTGCATGGAGTGTGTTGTACATCAGGTGCTTGGGATCTGAAGGCGACTCAGAGAAAATGGATCCTTTTGATGCTTGCAATGCCTGGGGGCCCAAACTGAGTTTCAAGCCCTGCTGGGAAGAAGCTGCTCCAACCTGTAATAACAGGCTGTGCCTGTCACGATGGGTTTTCAGTAGCAGTCCACAGGACAGGCAGGAATGTGATTATCCAAGGCACTGGGGCTCGCAGGGCTCTGCCAGAGAGCTGTGCCATACCTTGCGTGAGGAGGAGCAGCCTGTCTGAGCCCTCAGGGCTGTCCATCTGGACCCTTCCCAGCCAGCAGCTTTGCTCCAGACCTCTTTAACTTCGATGCTGTGATTGTGGCAGGTCACTGCTGGCCTGGGAAGAGGGAGGTCCTGGCAGATGAGAGAGGGTTTGGCTGCTCTCAGAGGTGGGAGCTGGTTGGGCTGCCCAGGTGGGAGCAGCAGCACTGAGGGGAATCTGTTCTGTTAAAGAAAAAGCTTCACACAAAATAGGAGGGTTCTGGACTGCTGTGTTTTCTCAGGGGGAAATTACCAGCAGATGTGGTTTTGTTAAATGATCTGAAGTGTCTCTAGAGCCAGCTTTGCATGTAACAGACTGAAGGTCACAGGTGATGTGTGTGACAGAATTGGCCATCAGAGAGGAAAAGTGTCCCCAGAGCTGCACTGGGCCGAGCAGGAGCTGCATCCCAGCCTTGCCTGATCAGGCCTGGTTCCCCTTGGTGGGACAGGGCCTCTCAGTCTGACTGGGGAGGATGTCTGGAAACAAAGTCCTGCCTTTGAGGGTTTCTCGGGTCACTTTAGGCTCTGCAGGTTTGTGTTTATGCACATCCCTCCTCATCTCAGGAGCCATTCAGCCCAGATCATTCTCAGTAGCTCCAGGAGGAGATGCAGGTGTCTGGCCTGTGTCCATCTCTCTTTCACACCACTCGGGCAGCTTTTTACGGATGGCCTCGTGCTACAGTGCCTCTCACTCCTAGCTGAAGACAGCATCTCTTTTTTTGTCTGCTGGAGTCTAGACAAGCTGATGATTCCCTGGTGTCACAGACCATGACCCCACTCCTACAGCAGCCCCATCGTTTCCCCCCTAGTTCATTGCTCAGGCATATGCTCATCTATTTTGAATCATTTGGATGTGTGAGGCTGAGTGGCTCCTAATCTTGTCTCCCTCCCAGGGCGTCAGTCACACTGGCATGTGCCTTTTCCCTGTCTGCCTCCCTCTCTTTATGGACTCTGGGTATTTTTAACTCTGCCCTCTAATTAGAGGCAGTTTTCTCAGGATATTTTGTGCGCAAGGGCTCTCACGTCTGTGGTCAGCAGGGCAGGGGACTGGCCGTGCTTGGAAAGCTTCCTGCTGAATAAACATGGTCCAGCAGCAGATCTGGGGATGTGGGGAGCTCCTGCATTCCTCGGGGGCTGCCTGCAGTGGGGTGCTGGGGTGGCAGCTACACAGAGCAGCAGCAAAACCCCTGAGAGAGAGCCACAGCTGCCTCCTGGTCCTGCAGCAGAGCGTGGTGCCTGCTCAGAGCTCCCTGCAGCTGCCTCCAAGCTGCACATTCCATGCTCCTGCTCTGGAGCAGCCACATCCCTGGGAACATCCCTGAGCTGAGCTCCCTTACCCTGTGCTGGTCCAGGCATGGAGAAGACAGTGATGTTAATTAGAGGTGGCCTTGAACCAGGTGTCCCCAACCAGGGCCTTGTCTCCTTGTCCTTCCAGCAGGAGCAGCCTGGCTCCAGCACCCTCCAGATCCCCAGCCTGCTGGAGCTGTGATCCCCCAGCACAGAGGCGTGAGGCAGCTGTGCTGTGTGGCTGGTGTGAGCAGAGCAAACAGCATCTGGCTGGCCTGGAGCAGCCCCTGGGCAGCCTGTGGTGTGCTGCACATCTCCTGTTCACAGCCAAGCCCTCACTGCCCTGCCACAGCCCCCAGCAAACCCAGGCCAGCTGGTCATTTCACATCATACTGGCTCTGCCCTTGCCAAGGCGAGGCACAGGGGTGGCACCAGCTCAGGGAGTGGCAGGGTGGCTGCTCAGGCTGGTGACCCAGCTCAGGTCTCAGCACTGCTGGACATGTTGCTGCTGCTTCCCCAGGCCAGGACTGCGTGGAGAAGGTGGATCCAACTCCCTTTCCTCTGCTGGGGTTTGGGAGCAAGGCTGGACTGTCAGTGGGAAGGGGAGGCTTCCTCTCTGTCCTGATCCCGCCCAGATGCCGGTGCACAAACAAGCTAATAACCTAGAGATAAGGCTCTGTCGAATTTATCTCTGTTCTTGAAAGACTGTGAGGGATATAAAGGGGAAAGTATTTGCTTAGAGAGAGTTAGGATGTTCTGCAAAGCTCAGGGCTCCCGCAGTCCTGATCTCAAGCTGCTCGTGCCCAGGGGCAGACGGAGCTGCTCTGCTTCCTCAGCATCATGGCAGGAGGGCAGTCAGGTCTTCAAATCCAGTCTGTGCAGGTGGGAGCAGCCTCCTGTCACAGAGCCCCTCACTGCCTCCCAGCAGACCCACCTCCCTGCAATCCCCTCTGCTCCATCCCTTCCTGAGTCACTGTTTACCCTGGCTCCGAGGGCTCCTGCTGCTGTGCTGGAGCAGCCTCGTCTGTGAGCTGGATTTTCCAAGCCCTCCAAGGTTGTTTTGACATGCCTGACTAACAGTCCAGTGTCAGCCAAGGGTCTCCCACCACCCAGGCAGCACCTTGCTCGCCAAACAACACACACCCTGGAGCAGGCAGGTGGCCATGCAAACAACCCCCATGCACGCACACACCTCTTGCACTGCCTTATTGTTTAATAAATGCCATGGGTTTCACCATCACAGCTCTTCTCCATGTGAATCCCTGGCTAAAGTTGGTTTTCATGTCTTTTGATGGAAATCAGTTGGGTTCTGCATTGGCAATGTGCTCAAGTGCAGCAGTTGCTTGGAAAGGAGTCAAGGATTTAATTCTTGTTGGTCTCTCAAGTCTGTGTTAGTGCTTCTTTCCATGTCCCATCTACCTGGCAGCTTATCCAGGTGAGGCATCCCACACCTTTGGATCTGAAGCAGTCACAGAGGAGGGCTTGTTTCATGAAGAGAGCTGCTCAGGCTCCCTTGGAGTAACAGGCATTGATTGCTCTTAGGCCTGGCTTTAGGACTCTGGGTTTCTGGAGGGCTGTGGGGCTGGGGGGGATTGCTTTGTGTCTCTGAGTGCCATCCTCAGTCCCCTCCCTGGGCAGCCTGGGGGAAGCAGTTCCTGCCTTGCAGTGCAGTGCAGTGCTTGGTTTGGAGGAGGAGCAGGGCCTTAATCTCTGCCAGTCGAGTGCTGCTTGCAAAGACGATTAGACATATGCCAGCTAATTCATAGTAAACAGGATGGAGGGAGAATTTGCCACTTATAAATGGCAGATGAGCAAGCCCATCATTGCTGTCACTCGCGGGTAATACATGCTGACATAAGCCCAGTTTAGCTGCAAGTTTATCATTGCTAATCCTGCTGGTCCATGCCTCTCTTTTCCATCCTCCTGGCATCTTTCTTCCCCTTTCTGTGTTTTGTCTCTTTCTCCCTCACTTCTGGTATTCCATCTTGAGGGCAGGCAAATTCCGCAGCATCCTCCACCCTTTTCCAGATACATTTGTCTGCCAAGGAATGTTTTCCTTTCTCCTGAAAGTGTCCCTGTGCAGACTGAAGCCACGGGGAGATATTGTCATCCCAGGGTTTTGGATAGACTTCCCAAGCCCGCTGCACCTCTCATCACCTTCATTTGCCTCTCTGCCCCCCTTGGTGCTACTCATCCACATTATGCAGCATTGCCCAGCTCCCTTCCAGGTGTGCTCATCTCGGATGCCATCGATGCTCCTGCATCACCCACATGTGGGGTTGGGGTTCACACAAGTGGGGACCCCCCCCATGGGTTCTGCTCAGCCCTGGATCCCACCCAGCCTGCAGTTTATCTGATACTTTTCCCCAAACAGACACTCCCATGGGCTCTGTGTGAGCAGCACCACGGGGAGTTTCATCTTGGAACTACCCTGTTGTTTGGAGAGCCACGTGGCCAAGCCAAACACCATCCTCTGCTGCTGGAGCCTTCGAGGAGGTAGAGGGGAAGGTGAATGTCCATGAGGGAGGGCAGTGGCCACAAAGTCTGGCTGTGGGAATACAAAGCTGGATGGCACCAGCCAGACTGGGAACCAATGCTCAGCCTTATCTCTGCCCCACTGAAGGACTCTAGGCTCACCCCAGAGTGTGGCACGTCCAGCTGGGATGCAAATCCTGCTCCCCCTGTACCTGTGTGGGTGCCACAGGACAGCAGTGGGAGCCAGACCGGTGACATTTTTCTTGGAAGTCCTGTTGGCTTTTCTTCCCAGTAATGACAGAGTGTCCAGGCTGTCCTTGCTTGACCGAGCCACCCACGCAGAATATGTGGCTTTTTTTGTGGTACTCTCGGCGATGCCTCAGAAACGTTGCCCTGCTACGCTCCTTCATTCAGCTAAACCCCCTCCCCCTCCGTGAGTCGTGTATCCTGCCTGGCCTTCATCCCTTGGATTGGATCAGCTGGAGAAAGGAGGTCAGAGACAGGAATCCCACGAACCCAACCCTTCCCCCGGGGTAGGGTGACGGGAGCTGCCTTCAGGTGCTTTGGGACAAGCGAAGGGGTCCGAGACCGCTTGTGCTGAGCGAGGGCAGAGCATCCTTCCCTGGGGAAAAACCCTTCCTGGGAGGGCGGAGGGTGCAAAGCCATGGGGCACCTCTGGGATGAATTTCTCCAGCCCAGGAGTTCCCCCTTGTGGCAGGAGGCTCGGGCTGGTGCGGGATCTGCCGGGGAAGGCTCTGGGTGTGCTGGGATCTTCCAGAGGTGATGTCAGGGGTGCTCGGTTATCACCCCCAGGCTGCAGAGAGCCGGCGCTGGGTTTGCCCTTCCTTTTGCCACAGGGGTGCCGGGATGGGCTGGGCACAGCCCCAGGCCTTGCCTCTCCCCCAGTTTGTCCCTCGTCTCACAGGGGATATTGCTCCGGGATGCCCATCCCTGGGTATCTCTGCTGCCCGTCCCTGTGGGAAGGCTCGGTGAGGACACCCCTGCTCGCCCTGTGTCGGCACAGGGATGCTGCAGGATGTGAGCCAGGTTCTGGTGGGTCATTCTGAATTCACCGCTATGGTGGGGGCTGCAGCGGAGCTTTGTGACACAGCCAGGACCCGAGACCTGGCCCCTCTGAACCTATCTCCGAGCCGGGCACAGCCTGGGCTTCCCTCTCGCACCGGGACTAGGGAGGGAGATGCTTTGCAGCTGCCTGCTGACGTTTGCGGCTGCTGCTGCAGCAGCCAGGCTGGAAGAGGAGGCCTCCACAGGATCCCTGCTCCACATCAGCTCTGAGCAGCCTCTGAGAGCCCCGTGCCCGCCCGGGGAGCCGAGGGGAGCAGTTCCCGTGATGAATCAGCACCTCTCTGGATGCTGAGCCGGGCTCCGCGCTGCGCGGAGGCGGCAGCGCCCGGGCGGCATCGATGTTTATTAATGACTGTATTGGGGATGCTGTTTAGTCACCGCTCCCACGGAGCCCGAGAGGCAGCCGCAGGGGGGAAGCGGCTCCTCTGTCCTCGGGGGACATCCGAGGCACCCAGGCACCCGCAGCGTTTAGCGCGCTGATAGCCGGGTCCCACGGGAGGGCTCTGCGATGTCACCGCTGCCGCTCTGGCTGTCAGGGCTCGCTGCCTCCCCGCCCGGCAGAGCCCCAGCGGGAGCTCTGCCCGGAGATGGGGAAACTGAGGCACGGCGGGCGGCCAGGGGTGACAGCAGGACACGGCCTGGCCGTGCTGATCTCCTGATGGGCAGAGGGGCAGCGGGCTGGTGCCTGCATCTGGCACATCCAGGGGGATTTATTCGTGTGAGAGGGCTGCAGATTTAACTGGCGAGAAGCCTTTAGAGGATGAGGGGGGGATGGTCCTTAAAACGCTGGGCAGCGTGGGGTGTGCCCTGGGTGCACAGTGGGGACGTTTTGGCACAGCGAGGAGCAGTTTAAGGGCTGGGTGCTGTTATTAAACTCTGTGACGGGCGTTTTCCCACTCTGCCATCTGCAGCGCCATGAAACTTGCATGAGGTTTGAGATGAAAAGTCTATTTCTTTGAATGAAGTTTTAATAAGATCAAATTGGAAAAAGAAAATAGTGCCTCTTCTTCCTCCCCCCCTGCCCGCCCTTCTCTGATTGCTGTTGGATTTAGTCTGGTGGAGGCAAAAATCTTTGTGAATCTTTTTGCTGGGGGCCTGGACTGGGAGCTGGGTGTGCTCAGGGGGTCTCTGCAGGGGATGGGGTGAATTTGAGTTATAAAAGCTGTGGGGGTGCAACAGAGGGGATGTCCTGGTTCTCGGGGTGGTGCGGGGCTCACAGCCCATAACAGGGGCACACACTGGGACTACCTGACCTTTAAAGATCCCTTCCAACCCAACTATTCCAGGAAAGGGGGGGGCCCAGCCCCTCATGGTTGGTGTGCCGGCTCCCTCAGGATGCTGGGAAGGACTCAGGTGCGAACCCCTTAATCAACCCTCTCTTTGAAATATAATCTGAATGGGCTTAAGCTGAGTCTCTCTGGTGGTCTGGGGGGTGGGGGGATGCTGCCAGGGGGGTGTTCTCAGCTCGGGGCAGCACAGAGGAGGGCAGCTGGTGGCCTGGGGGACCCGGGGATGCTGCTGGTGTGGGATGTGGCTGATGTAGGACGCTGCCGAAAGGGAATACTGCTGGTGTGGGAAAGCTGCCGGGTGGGGGAAGCTGCCGATTTGGGGTGCTGTCGGTGTGGGATGCAGCCGGTGAGGGATGCAGCCGGTGAGAGATTCAGCCGGTGAGGGATGCAGCCGGTGAGGGATGCTGCCGGGGGGAAAAGCTGCCGGTGTGGGACGCTGCTGGGGGGAAAACTGCCGGTGTGGGACGCTGCCGGTGGGAATGCTGATGATGGGAACGCGGCTGATGGGAATGCCTTTGATGGGAGATGCCATCCCTGCCCGTCTCGGGGCGGGGCGGGGCCGCCAGGGGGAGCCTGCAGCCGCGGCGGGAGCTTCATCTCCCGCTGAGCATCATCATCATCATCATCATCATCATCACCAGCACCACCCTCCCCGCCGCCCGGGGCTGGGACCCGCTGCGAGTTCCCGTGGGATGCTCGTCCCGGAGACTCGGCGCCCTCAGCGCGGTGCGAGTCCCACCCTGCCCCAGCCCCCCGGGTCCCCCTGTCATTCCCAGCGGGGCAGGCGCAGCCCCGGGGCCCCGAGGGATGCAGCAGAGAGCTTCAGCCAAGTCGGGGAGCTGCGAGGCCAGGTCTGTTCTTTGAGATGCACGAAGCCCAGCTGGCACCTCCTCATTGCCTGGGGAATGGCTCACAGCACATGGCTGTGCCCCAGGTGCTGCCAACGCCACGCGGGGCCGAACGCCCCGGAGCTGGAGCGCAGAGCCGCAGGAGCCCAACCCTGCTCCCTCCGTGATCAGCAGTTCCCAGGACTGGCAGGCGGGACAGGCTCCGGGAAGAGGGTGGGCAATGCCTGACAGCAAGGGGAATTGAGGCACAGCCCAGAGAGAAGAGCAGGTTTTATTCCAGCATGGCTCACCTGGAGGTGCCAGCCCCAGGGGCTGAGCCCAGCTCAGGGCTAACATCTCAGCCAGGCAGGACAGGAGGTTCTGGTGTTCTGCTGCAGCCCCCAGGCACAACGGCCCCTTCCCCTGCAGATCCTCCTGGCCACACGTGCCAGGAGCCAGTGTGTCCCTGTGGCACACAGGCTGTGCCATGCCACTGCCCTGCTGCAGCATCACCATCTCTCTGGTCTTCCTGCCTCTTCCAGCTTCTGTTTCGATGCCAGAGGGCTGGCACTGCCCCAGTTTGGAGAGGAGCCACAGGTACCTCCAGCTTCACCTCTTCCAGCAGCTGGGAAGGCTGAGGGAGAGGTGAGGAGGTACCTGGAGCTCAGGGAGTGTTAACATGAGTGGCATCCCTAGAAAAGCAGCACAGATTGAATTAACTCGGCAGTGTGGGCTGGATCCTGCTGCTGGATCCTCCACCATGGATCCTGAGTGCCTGAAGTGTCCGTGGAGGTGGTGCTGCATCCAGTGCCAGCTATTTTGGGCAGGTGTCAGTGCCCTGCTCCTTATCCCACCCCATTCCACGTGCCCTGGCTGCTCCCTGGCACCAGCCCTAAGCAGTGGGTGCTGGGGACTGCTGCAGTCCCAAGGAGGAGGCAGAGGGTGCCAAGCTCTGGGATGAAAGGCTGGGAAGGACTGGGCAGTGCCCCAGGACCAGCCCAGGGACAGAGCAGGGTGAATGGTCAGTGGCTGTGTGCCCTGATCCGGGCTGTCCCTGCCTGTCCCTGCCCACCGGGGCTGCCCCGCTGGGTTCCCCCTCTCCATATGGATGTCTGGAGATGCATTTGACACCCTTGGATGGGTAATAAATAGAATCAGGCCCGTTGCCTTTTGTTTTGATTGATTCCATTTGTTCTGCATAAGCAGCTCCTTCCCCTTGCCAAGGCTCGGCTCCCGGGGAAGGAGGATGCTCAGAGATGGAGGGGCCCAGTCTGGCTCTGCTGGGAAGGTCCTCGAGGCTGAACTCTGACAGGGGGACACTGATGCACCTGCCAGTGCCAGGTCTGCCTGTGCAGCAGGTTTTGTTGAAGGGAACCTGAGCTGGGACAGGTGATGTGCCGTGCCCTGGGGATGCACAGCGGCGCCTCTCAGGTCTAGAAGCTCATTCTCTGGTGCTGGGTGGGGATGAGGCCACCCAGACTGGAAAGCAAAGGGTGATCCAGTGATGTCAGCCACCCCAGTGGGGTGACTGGCACTGCTCTGCCACCGGCATGAAGGGAAAATGACTTTATAAATGAGCTTGGGATGAAAATGAGCACAGGAGCCGGGACTCCTGGCTTTCCTCGCCAGTTTGGTTAGAAACAGCAGCCTCGGGCAAATCTGGTGCCTCCCTGCCTCAGTTTCCCCAAGCAGGAGAGGCTGTTTATCCATCGGGAGCTGAAGAACCGGCAGGTTTGGGAGCAGGAGGGATGAAAGGTTGGAAGCTCAAAGCCAGGTGGGCTGGTCCATGGGCTCCTGTGGGGCAGCCCAGCAGCGAGCCCGAGCAGTGGCCGATGGGTGGGGGCTGGGGGGACCCCAGATCCATCATGCTGGTGGTTCCCCATGTGTAGCCCCACTTCCCTCTCACCTCCTCGCCTGGAGACCCCCGTCAGTGGCAGAAGGAGGGATGGGGTTAAAATCACCGCCCCACCCCGGTGCTGCCGTGCCCCCCCGGGTGAGTCAGAGGGCCGGGGGTGCGTGTTCCTGCACCGCAGCTGAGGTGCCACGTCAGGGGGAGCGGGTGTAGGCCCGAAGGACACAGCTGCCTCCTCTCCGCGTCCTCTCAGTGCTCCTCTCCTCCTTCTGATCTGCCTCATTATCTCCTGAGTCATCATCGCTCCCACCTCCGCTGCAGCCACCGCCGCCCGCAGCCGGCACCGCGCGGGGCTGGAGCTGCCGGAGAGGAGAGGGGAGCTGCGGGCTCCTGAGTGTGACCTCTCGGTCTCCAGGGGTGTCCCGGGGACTGGGGGCGGGGAGCATCTCCCCTGCACATCCTGCCGGACGCTCAGATGGACACGGGGGTGTGGCCGCTCCTGCCCGGCACGGAGAGATCCCTGGGCACGGTGCTTGTCCTGCGGTGATGCTTTAGGGCTGGCAGTCAGGCTCCGGTGTGCCAGGCAGGGCTGCGAGCTGCTTCCCGAGCCCTGCACGTATCAGGAGCCAGGAACAGAGCTGGTCTGCTCGCTGCTGCCCAAATAGGTCCCGATCCAGCTGCTGGC
>JAHLSL010000054.1:2925545-2945596 GCA_025920805.1 Petroica traversi | reverse complement strand
GCCAGCACTGCCGGATGCGGCCGCGGGACCCCCGAGGGGAGCGGGGAACAAGGGGGTCTGTGTGCGCCCATGGCACCGCCTGGCCCGCTGCCCCGACACGCATTCCCCACACGGGCAGCGCTTTCCGGGCTGCCGGCGCTGGGATGCGCAGGGAGGGGTGCTGGCTACTATAAGGGGCTTGTTGTGGGGTTGATCTGTCTTTTTTTTCTTCTTTTCCCTTTTTTATTTTATTAGCAGCCTTTGGGTGCCTTTTTGAGCAATTAATCTGGGTCATGACATTCGCTGAGCAGATCGGAGAGCCCGGGGCTCATTAGCACCCGGCCGAACGTCGCCGGAGAGACGCTCCCGGGCACCTCCGCGGCTCCGCCTGCTTGTTATTCCGGGCGAGTCGGGGGCTGCGGCAGCTCGGAGTCCCCTCAGCAGAGACCCCACCGCCCTGCTGTGGGCAGGGGGGACACTGAGGGGTGGCCGCGGTCCCCTCCTGCCGTGGCAGCGTGGCCGGAGCAGCCGGAGATGCTGAGCTGGTGCTGGGGTCCCCGGTAATCAGCAGGCAGCTCCGTGCTGCAGGGCTCAAGGACTTTTGAGGGTCTCAGCCTCTCTGCTTCGGCTTTGGATTGACTTCATTCCCTTTCCATCAGCTGCTGGAGTCCTCAGAAGTGACCTGCAGCTGCTGCTGCAGCGGCACCAGGAGCGGTGTTTTGTTCCTCCAGCCCTTTGTATGAGCTGGTGCTGCTCCATTCCCCTCTCCTGGCTGGGGAAACTGAGGCAGGAGAACTCACCCGGCCCAAATCCAGTTTCCCACCCTGCCAGCAAGGGCGGAACCCTCTCCCCTTGGTCAAGCCCAGCCCCGCTGCCTTAAGGAATAGGTCTGAGATTCCCCAGCCAGGAGTCACCTCCGTGTCATGGATGATGCTTCTTCTGAGGCCAGATTTTGCTTTGGGTTTCCACAACACCCCACAGCACCCACTCTGGCCTCAAACCCTGCTCGGGTTTTTACCTCAAGCCTCAAGCCTTCACCCCATCCTGCTGCCAGCCTCCTGCACGGCCCAGCCCCGGCCGTAGGGCTGGGGAGCAGGAACGGCGAGGGAGCTCCCTGTGCCTGGCTGGCTGCAGCACAGCATATGTGCTGGGATCTGCTCCCTGCCTGCTGTTTATCCGCTTCCTTCGAGTTAACTTATGTTTCCATCGCTGCCCATCTGTCTCCTTCTCTTCCTCTCTTCTTTCCACTCCTTCTGTGCTGGCAGGCGCCGGAGGAGCGCGGGGTCCCCATCCCCAGCAGCTCCGGGTGACCCTGGGGAGTGACAGCATTTTGCTTCCCTCCACTGCTGCTGTATCCCTGCGGGGCACTTTTTGGGGGGGATCCCGGTTTGGATTCACCCAAGGCTGAGTTCTGGCAGCTCCCTCCATCCATCATTAAATCCGGTAGGAATTCTGTCAGGAAGATCCACTTCATCCATTAAATCTGAAGCTGCCGGGGCTGTGTTGGTGCCGGCAGCTCCCTCTCTGCCTGTCATTCCCTCCCTTCCTCCCTCTTCCTCGGCTCTCTTCGCTCCCCAGGCTCAGCGACGTCGCTCCCATCAATCCTGTGCAGAATTTGCTCTTCAGATGTCTGCGCCTTCCCAGCTCGCGGGAGGGAAGCCCGGCCCCGCTCCCACCCGGAGCCCGGCTATTAGGGATACCCGGGCTTCTTCGGGAAACACAAAGGCATCGAGAGCCGGAGCCAACGTGCACCTGCTTTTCTTGCTGCTTCAGAAAGCCCTTGTGGCTGCTGCCTCCCACTTCTCCAGCTTTTATTTATAGTCTGTCTTGCTCGCGCTGGGGATTTTTTCCTTCTTTCTTTCCCTCTTCCCGGCGCAGCTGAGCTGCTGAACTCGCAGCGCTGGGGAGAGGCTTCTCCCTCGGCTCGGCTGCACGGCCATGGAGAAGGGGCTGGGAGAGAAACTGGATCCCCACAGGAGCATTCCAGAGCCTCATCACTGCGCTCTTCATCAGCGCTGGTCACCCCTGAGGGTGGCCAGGGGGTTGTGCACGAGGCCACTGCTGGTGGCTGTGACCCACATTTTGGGCTTTGCTGGGTGCTGTGGGCACCAGTGGCATCATCCTCGCTGTGGCACCAGCCTCTCAGGGCCCCTGCAAAGGACAGACCAGGCCCTGAGGAGGGACATCCCTCCGGCTGCCTGTGCCACTTGTCACATCAGTTTGGTGACACCAGCCTCTTGCCTGCTGGGAACTGGGCTGAGACCCAGCAAACTCGTGCTGCCCATGGCCCTTCAGGGAGATGCTGGGCAGAGATGAGGCTGGTGTTTGTCTCTCTGCCAGCACTGTCCCCTCCCCAGGGCACGGCAGGATGTCCCTGTGCCCAGGGATGTGCAGAGGAGCCCGCAACAGGGGACTCCAGCACCACCCTCCCTGTCCGGCAGTGGTGTCAGTGCCGTAAGAAGTTTGGGGGCTGGCTGGGACCTGTGCCCCAGGCAGTGCTGCTCCACAGGGGACACTGCCAGCCTGCCACGTCCCACAGGGAAGCCACCAAGGGCTGGAGAGAGTCACTGGAAGCCGGGCTCCACTCCCTGTGCAAAAACACAACACTCACCACGGCTGCCCTGCCTGCTCCTCCTGGGGAGGAGGTGGCCAGGGGACACGGCAGGGAGAAGGGAGGGGAGAGGGGGCTGAGGACCGAAATAACAGCCAAAAATTACAAACTAAAATGCAATCACAAGGCGAGAGGCTCGCCATCTGCCATGTGGGTGCCCGAGCAGGAGCCACCCGCCAGCCCCGCGCCACTGCCGCAGCCCGGGCACTGCCGGTGCCCAGTGACTCAGCACCAGCAGGGGAGGATGCTCTGGGGACCCTCGGGGCTTGACCCCCCGCACCCCAAAATGCGCCCTGGAGGGACAGAGAGGGGTGAAACCCTCACCCCGAGGGCAGCTGCTGGCAGGAGCTTCGGGCAAACCCAAGACAGCTGAGGTCAAACGCTTTGCACCTTGGTGTTTCCTCGGCAAGGAGGAAAATCCAGGTGGAAGCGGAGACTCCTTTGTTCCACGAGAGCCACGTTTCCATGGCACCCAGTGGGGCTGTGCTTCTCCACGGACCTGATGCCTCGTGGGGTCAGCAGCACGGCGAGGGGAGCCCGGGGCGCCGCCCCACCACGGGCACCCCAAACCGGGGCACCCAACCAGCGGTGCCGGGGCAGAGGGTGCCCAGGTGTCCCCGGATGGGCACGAATGCCACGACATCCTGGGCAGCATCGCTTGAGGCGTAAGCACCGAGTGCCACCCCCGAGGTGTCGCCCCCGGGAGCCCAGGCTGTGCCAGGAGCACGGTGTTCCCGGCTAACGCCGAATTCCCAGATAACTCCGTGTTCCCGGCTAATGTGGTGCCGGAGCGGGAGACAAAAGCGGCATTACTCACTGCCGGGGAGGAGCGGCTCAGAGCATTACTCAGCCCCGCCGGCAACCGGGTCTGTTCTTTGTGCTTCAACCTGGGGGACCGCGCAGGAGGAGGAGGGCAGGGGATGGGGGAGTCATTTTTGCTACGGAGCAGTGACCGCCCACTCGTCCGCAGCCCCCTCCTTCCCCCGGTGTCACCGGAGGGACGTCAGCCGGGGCGGGGGGATGTTCGGGCGGGGGCTGTGCCTCCGGTTCTCCGTGTGCCGCTTCCTCGGGGCTAATTGGAGGTGATTGATCCATGGAGAAGGTGGAGGAGGCTCATGCGGCTGTGGGTCGTGACCTCCTGCACTCCTCTCCTCCAGGTGTCTCCAGGTGGCTGGCAAAGAATGTCCCCGAGCTCCCCAGATGTGGAGAACAGCTGGAGTCTGGTAGATCCAGGCACAGCTCCACGAAGGCACTGGCATCGTGCCGGTGTGGAATTTTCTGGTGTGGAATTTTCGGCTGGGCCAGGAGCACACGTTGCCCCACTGCTGGGGAGAGTAGTGAACACATTGCCCACTAATGGGTGGGGTTTACTCCTGGTTTAGAGGATTTTTTAGGGAGCTCTTGGTGAAGCTGATGCTGGGATGGATGGATGGATGGATGGATGGATGGATGGATGGATGGATGGATGGATGGATGGAGGCACTAATGGAAGAGCACTGGAGAGGGGAGGCAGGGGTGAGGGATGAGCCGCTGGCGGATTTGTAGCCACGGATGCTGCTTCTTAATGGAGGAAAATAATCAATGTGGGCTGAAGGGGGGAAGAGGATTTTAAGTGGGGGAGGACATTGCTGCCCTGGGTTGGGAACACAGGCGTTCCCATGGATGAGGGGAATGAAGGGGAACAGCGTTCCCAAAGGCGTGGCCATGAACAGGAGCAGAATGTGGGGTGAGGTGGGGAATACCTGGAGCCTCCCAAACCCGAGGGGAACCACCTGCAGAGAATGAAGCATTAAATAGGAGAGGGGAAGCCCTTCCAGCATTCAAACGTCTCTGCCCTGGTTCCTCCCCATTCGGTAACCCCGTGGCTCTCCTGGCCAGGTACTGGCAGCATGGCTGGACTGTGTGGTGGGGATGCTGCTTGCAAGAGGATGTCCCTTCTCCTGGGAAACCATCCTTGGTGTGCGCATCAGGATGGAGCTGGCAGAGTCCTACCCCCAACAGGGCCTGCGATTCTGGAGGGGATTCTGCTTTGAGCTCCGGGGAATGCACCTTGGAAGCCTCTGGGCGCAGAGTGGCTGCTCCGGTCTGTTAGGGGAGTCCTGCTTCCCTGTTGCTTTGAACTGGGCAGGAAAACGTGCTGGTGTTGCTCAATACGCAGGGAAATTGCTTCAGTTCCCAGACACAAAGGGTAATTTTGGGCTGGACCAGACCTTTTTCTGGCAGGTTCAGCGTTGCAGCTCCTGCTCATGTGTGTCCACAGGGCCCGTGCAGAGCCCTGGCAGCCGTGTGTGCCTCCACGTGGCTTTGCAGGCACTAATGAACACCCCCCGTGCTGTGCTCCCGCTCCCGGGGAGGAAAACCTCGTTATCCAGGGAGATGGATGCGGTGGCGTGTTCCCAGATACCCCGTGGCAGAGCCAAGCTCCAGGTCTGGATGCCTGGGTTACAGAGGTGCCTGGGGAGAGGCTTTTGTTCCAAAATCAGTGGTGAATTTAGGGGATTTGAGTCCCACCAGCCTGCTGCAGCACCCCTGGGGGGGTCTCCTTATTCTCGGCATCCCTCGCACTGCTCCTGTAAATGCACCCTCAAGCCTCTACGAAGCAATTAAAGCTGCAGCTACCCATAAAAATTAATTGTGCCGTGTAATGCCGCTCCCTGGCCAATGAGCTTGTCCCCACCTGACCCTGGCGGGGGGACCCCATCCCTATTGGAGCCCCTCGGAGGGGGGACCGGGCACCTCTGCATGTGGTTGCCCCAGCAACTGTCAGTCTGAGGCAGCATCCATCACACCCAACATTTCGGAGCCGTTATCGCGCCTGGGGCGCAGCGCTGATGGAGCAGAGCTGCGGGATAAGCGTCACCCGCTCACCTCGCTCTTTATCTCCCAGTGGTCATAAATATCCTGCCTGTCCCCCTGCTCCAATCCCCTCCTGGTGCTGCTCACGGCAGGAGCTACCCCAGCAGAGCCCTGTGTCCGTAGGAGGCGGGGCAGAAAACCAATTAGGAGTTTCTGAAGCGCAGTGTCGTTAATTGCCTCTATCCTTGCAAATTAATAAAGAGTCGAGGCCATTGTTTGACTCTGCCCATGCGTGCGTGGCCTCAGGTGCAGCCTTGGAATGTGGGAGGGAGTCTGAGGGATGGGAAGAGTTGTGGGGGTGATGGGCAGAGGGGAAATGTGGGTTCTGGGGCCAAGAGCACGGCTCATGGGTGCCCAGGTGCTTCTTCTGCTCCTTGCCCAGCCTGTCCTTGTAGGGAAAAGTGCTCTGAAAACTGGCCCAGCTCTTTCCTCTTTCCATTTATTTCCCTGCCTTTATCCTGCTGTCCCTGCTCCCCAACATCTGACCTCGCTCGTGCTGGGGGATTCCTGCTCCTTTTCCAAGTCTGCACCATCCTTGATCTGTTGCTTTGCATCGTTCAAGGACTTAATCTTAAAGGCAAAAATAGGTTGTTAAATGAGGGTTGACTTTTTTAGTGCTGCCTAAAACTGAGCAGGTTCTGAGGGTCAGAGCTGCATCTGGGAGGAGCTGCAGGTGTCTGGGGCTGGGCTGGTTTATCCCAGGAATGCTTGGTTCTCCTTAATTAATTCGTAAGGCCTTCTCTCATGTTTTTACACAAAACACCACGGTTTTGGCTCACAGCATCCCTCCCGAAGGGAAGCCCAGCGTGGGGCTGTGGAAGACACCCGCCCAGCTTGGAGTGCTGTCCTCATCCAAGGTTTTGCAGGGGAAGCCTGGAATAAGCGTGAATCAGCCATTCTCTGAGCATAAAGCAGAGCGAGCTCCAGCATCCCCCCCGGGGGCTGCCTGGGATGGCTCCCTGCCTGCTGCAGGCAGCTTTCCTGCAGGGAATGCATAATTTCCTTGGACCCCTCAGGCAACCAGCTGGGAATCTCCAGATTCCCCCGTTTTGATGACAGTGTGGGGGATTTGGGAGCAGCGTCTCCTGCCCTGTCTCGCTGCTCTGGTGATAAAAGGCGGGTGACAGCCGTGGATGTTTTGGGGGAGGAAGACATGTAGGGCAGTGCTGCTGCGGGGAGGGGATTGCTGTGCCTTCCCTGCTCCCAAAAGGATGCTCAGGCTCTGTGAGGCTTTCCCAGCTGACCAAGGGTGTGCTGATCCTTTCCCTGCTGTGCCTTGCTCTCTGCTGGGACTGGCCCAAAGGATCAGAACAGTCGTGGTGGGTCCCTGCAGGTGTTTTCCTGCATCCTTGGCTTTTAGGTTGCAGGGATGCTCTGGCTGTGGCTGGAGCTGCATCTCCTTGTCAGTGCCTCAAAGGATGCTCATAAATTCAAATGCTTCGAGGAGCTGGGGCTCTGCACTTGTTCCCAGGAAAATAAATAAATAAATAAATAAAAATCACCTGCTGGGATTTTCTTGCTCCCGTTTTGCCGGTGAGGAGTCAGGCCCGGGTGGGAGAGGGAAAACAGGGTGGTGTAGGGGGGAAGGAGCAGGTGGGGATGGGGCTGTCAGGGCAAGGTTTTTTCCATCTGGCCACCTCCTGGTGAGATCCCAGCGCTTGGAGAGGGAGCCCGGGGGCCGGGGCGATGCCCCTGCAGAGGCTGTGCTGCCTCGCAAAGCCTCGTGCAAGGCCACCGTGTCCTTGTCAGCGGGGGTGACGCAGGTACGTGCGGCTGCTGCTCCCGGCTGCTGTCCCCGCGGCTCCGAGCTCCGTGTCACCTTCCCCGCCGCGGTGCCGGGAGCCGGTGCAGCCGCCGAGCGGTGACCGGAGCGGTGCCGGAGGAGCCGCAGCACAGCAGGGAACCGGCATTTATTTGCTGCGACAGCTTTGCAACAGATTCCTTGGCGGAGCTGACTGCAAACTGCAATCCTAAACTGTCGGACGGCTCCTTTTTCCAGCCTGGGAGTGTGAGAAACAAATTTGTTTGGGTTATAAAAACATATTAAAAACCAACACATTTTGTTTTGCAATATACATAGTTCTTCATGCCAATTTTTTTTTTTTAATGACTGCCATTCTAATCCCTTCCAGACAAAGACGTTTCTTAATAACTTTTTGTGGAGGTAATTGCTGGGGAGCCGTTTCAAAGTGGCAGGCAGGGAGCTGTGGGTTGCACAGCTGCGAGTGATGGCTGTGCATCGCTCAGGTATGGAGGGAGGAAGGATCAAAAAAAGCTCTCGGTGTCTCCAGCTTTGAAAAGGTTCCATACCTGGTGATGCCTGACACCAGCATGTCTGGAGCAACGCAGGAAAGTGGCTTTTTGCCCATCATATGTGCCCACATCTCGAAGATTTGTACTCTGTGGTTCTTGAGTTGTTCACTGGCTGCTTGGCTCTTCCCAGATCCTCGGTTTGGAGTGTTTGGCTCTGAGTGGCATCTTATCAGTACCAGCAGCTTCCTCTCCCCCTGGATCCGGGAATGCAACCTCCTGATTGGCATCCAGGTAGTGTTCAGGACCTCCAGCAATGGGTTTCCCTTGAAGGAACAATGTGTTTGAGATCCTCTGGAGCTACAAGTGGGTTTGGATCCCAAACCACTTGGGGTCCATCAGCTCCTCATCCTTGGGCTGATGATTGTGATCCATCCTGGGGTCTCTCCAAATCTGCTTTCCAAATGAGGGGGTCCAGAGTTGTTTTTCCGAGTCAGTGTCAGCTGCTCTTGAAATCGAGGCAAATGCCTGTGGGTTATTTTTTTAGAAATGGCACTGTTTGATGTGTAATTAAAATGCTCCATTTAATTAGACAAATACCAAAGAACCTTCAGAAACATGACTATTTTTCTATATTTACTCTCCTTGTGTTTTTCTTAGTGACTGGAGTTCCAATTAAAACAACCTCCCCTATTAAACAGTTGGCTCTTAAACCCAGGAACTAAAAATACAGCAGGACCACCGAGCTGCCCTCCCTACCCCCACATCTTTACCTTGGACTGCTGCCTCTGCATTGCTCTGCTCCCTGAGAGCTTCTCGAGGCACTTGCTGGAGCTGCTGGTACTTGACTTTGGCTTTGCTCCATCATTTCTCCTACCTTGTGCTAAAAACTTGCTGCCTTTGGGCAGAAATATGCCCAGAGCAGCCCGATTAGGATGGAGGGATGGGTTACTATGGGGATGGCAAGGCATTTGCAGCAGGTTTTCTCCCACCCCATTAATTTGGGGAGCCTTTGGAGGTGGTTTCATCCCAAAAAGCCCTTGTTGATGTGGCTCCAGCTGGGAGCTGACGCTTGCTGTGGCGGGGCTGGGGGGAACAGCTTGGCTTCCACTCCAAACATGTCTGTGCCATCCATGCGTTTGCAGTATAGGAACAATAGCCGGCCTGCCAAGCTAAACACGAGCTGTTCCCCAAGTTATTGGCATTTTGCTTTTTGCCAAGGGTCTGGAGAGGAGGCGGGGAAGCAGCCAGCAAAAGCTCTGAGCTGCAGCTCGGAGTTGAGAGAGGGGCTGGGAAGGAAACCCCTTCCCAGCACCAGCAGCAGCTGCGGCTTTGTCCCTCTGCTCCGGGAAACCGAGGCACAGCCCCTCGGTTTGTGTGCACTGCCAGGGGCCCCTCCCTGCCCTGCTCTGCCCCCGCTGCCGAGCTCACCCCGCAGGCACTCTCGGCTCTGTTTAACAGGGAGGTAATTTCCCAGAGGTGCCCAAAGTTGCCTTAATGCGAGCTGTCAAAATGATGTACAGCCGTGCCGGGCTGCCTCGCTCCCCCTGCCTCTCCGGTGACAATTTTGTCAAAGATCCTTTCTGAGATGCTGTTTTGACGGGGCGCTAATGGCTCCGTCCTCATCAGGCACTCGCCACGTCCCCGAATGTGCCGAGTGGAAGCTGCTTCTTTCTGTGATAATTAAGAAAAATGATAATAACAGGTTTAAAGGAGAGCAGCTGGGGGGTCAGTGCTGCTGGGTTTGTTGGCAGCTCGGTGATGCTCGCAGCCTGCAAAGGCCAGAGGTATCATCTCCTCCATGAGTTGGGATAAACCAGGTTTTTGGGAGCCTTTGGCATCGCAAGTTGCACCTCCAAGGGTTTGCTGGGATGGGGCAGCCCCCAGAAATAAGGAGCTGGCTCAGCTCATCCTAATAACATGAGAGGTTAAAAATAAAAATCAATAAATACCAGATTATCGAGATGGGATTAATATCAATTTTAAACACCCCCCAACATCAATAAGGACCCAGCGTAGCCCAGCTAATGAGATTGGGAGCCTCAGCAATCAAGGCAGAGGATTAGAGATGATCAGAACAAATCCCAAGTGATGAGGGACGTTGCCAAAGTCTATCCTTGGAAGACCCCACTGGCATGGACCCGATCCTGAGGGATTCTTGAGGCTGACTTTGCTCCACCCCGAGGCTGGGTGATCCAAACTGGAGTGGGTTTGGGCCCAGGCTGCAGCTCTTGGTGCCTTCTTGGGTGCTGGAATCCAAAATCCTGTGACACCTCTCTTGGGCACACCATGGTCAAATCCCTCCTGTCTGGCCAAGTCTCATGGGTTCTCACCTCTACCACTGATGCCCCAGACTCCAAGCCTAGATCAGGACGCTGGCACATTGCCCAAAACCAGTTTGCCCACAGCCCTTGGACAGCCCCAACCATCTTCTCCCACAGCCACCCATGGTCTCCAGCTGTGCTCTCCCTTCCCAGTTCCAGCTTAATCCCCGTGCGTGTTTTTAATGCCTCTGCATGTCTCTAAGCTCCTCTACAGCCAGAAGCCAAATGCTCCTTGTAGGATTCAGATGTCTCCCCTGTGGATTAGATGGGATGGCTGCAAATTCCTTGTAATTTGCTCACGCGGGGTCTATTATCTGCTCCTGGGAGGCACGGGAGGAGGGGGCTCAGGGGTGGCCCCCCTCTGTTTCCCATCTGTGTAACGCTGGGCCAGGGGGGGATTTTAGCCAGTGATCCCTTGTCGGGGCTGTGATTCAATTATTCCCCACTGCAGCCTTGCTGGTGGCTCCTGGGCAGCGCTGGAATTTGTTCCTCATGTGGTGAGATGGAGGATGGCCCATTCCTGAGCCAGGCAGGGCTGGATTGTGAACTCCCTGTTCTATGCAGGGCTGGGCCAGAGCAGCCCCAAACCACTCAGGGGTGGGCCAGAGCATCCCCAAACCACTCAGGGCTGGATCAGAGCATCCCCAAACCCCATGGGGCTGGACCTGATCATCCCCATCCCATTCAGAGCTGGACCAGAGCACCCCTATCCTATTTGGGGATGGATCACAGCATCCCCAAACCACACAGGGCTGGACCAGAGCATCCCCAAACCACACAGGACTGGCCAGAGCATCCCCATCCCATTCAGGGCTGGACCAGAGCATCCCCATCCCATTCAGGGCCGGACCATTGCCTCGTTGTCACATGCAAAGCTGGACCAGAGCATCCCCATCACACACAGAGCTGGACCAGAGAGTCCCCATCCCTCACAGAGCCAGACCAGAGCATCCCCATCCCTCTCAGGGTTGGACCAGAGCATCTTTGTCCCATTCAGAGCTGGACCAGAGCATCCCCATTGCACGCAGGGCTGCCCCACTGAGCTCTCCCCCTTCCCAGGTTATCTGGTTCATCAGCTGCCCATGCTGATAAATACCACTGCTGCTTAATTCAGGTGTCTGGGATGCAGGGATGCAGGCTGGATTTGCTGATTCAGCAGGTGAAGGGAAAATCCTTTCTTCTCTGGAAAAAAAGAGTGGGAGCTGGGCAGAAGGAGAGGAATTTTTGGAAGGGAAGCCCTTTCCTGCCAGGTATTTCTGGCTGATCAGGGCTATGTGCTCCAGAAGTTTGATCCCTGCTGTCAATTTTCTCATGTCCAACGGCTGGAAGACAACTGAGCTGGTGCTTTCAGGTCCTTGGAGGTGTTTGCCCTCTCCTAATGGATGTAGGGATGGAGAGCATCAAGTGAGGGCATCCCGGTGCCTCCCACATCTCGCCACGCGTGGTGGCATCCCCCCCGAGGCTACCGCCGCCTTCCCGGGGCGGGGAGCCCGGATTTGTCTTTCTAATGCCTCAGTCGATGGCATCGATTGGGCTGGAGCACAGGATCGATCGTAATTTGGTCGGAGGGCCCCGGCGCCGGGTGCGAGAGGAGTAATTAGAGCAGCAGAGGCGGGGAGGTCGGGACGGCCGCCGGAGATCGCCCGGGGAGGGACGGAGGGACGGACAGGCAGCAGGGAGGGCGAGGGGCTCCTGCTCTTCCAGCCCCGGGATGCCCTTCCTGGCACCCAAACCCCCGCCCCAGGCTGGCAGGGACAGGGGGGTTTGCACTACAAAGGGATGGATGCTGAAGCTGGGTGTTTTCCAAACGTGCTTTCCCTCTGCGCTGGAGCAGCCTCTCCAGCCCCAGAGAGCATTTTTTTCCAAACTGGGCAGAGGTTGGGTGCTGGGAGGTGCTGCAAGGGAGGGAACTCTCGCTAGGAGAGAGCGATGAGGGGTCCTGGTGGGAGCTGGGTGTGCAAAAATGGGAGACATTTCCCTGCAGCCCAAGGGAGCCACTCCAGAGCCCTGAGCCGCGCTGCAATGCTGAAGCTTTCCCGGCTCTCCCTTGCCCTTCCAGCCCGCACCTCGCTGGCAAATCCCACCCACACGGCTGGAGCCTGCTGCTTCCCCCAGCGCTGCCTTCGCAGGGGGCTCTGGAGGAACAGGCTTTCTCCTCTTCCCCAGCAAGAATTATGGACCATCTGGATTTCAAAGGCAGCTGCTCCAATTGGAAGCTGCTCCTTGCAGTGGGAAAGGAGGGGGTTCCTGCCTGACAGACACCCCCAGCTTTGTCCTCCCGAGCTGCCCGTGGTGATGCTGGGGAAGCACATCCCAACCGGGCCCTGGGGAATGTCTGCACACAGCTGGGCTTGGGAGCATCCCGGGGGTGGTTCCCAGAGTTGGGTGGGTGGAAGGGAAGGCAGAGGAGGATGTAAACTTGGGGAAAAGGTCACGCGTGCTATAAATAAGTGGCATCCGGGGAAAGAAATGTCAGTGTGCGGCAGTAGTGACACACCAGTGCCCGAGATGGGGAGCGAAATGCTGTTGTCTGGGGGACCAAATCCATAGAAATCAGGGCTGGGGTGACCAGGGAGGGGGCTTCCCCTGAGTTGGGTGGGACAATTGTGGCTGTCGTGCTGCCCAGGTTGTTATTGGGGGTGCTCATGCAGCCAGGTGGGATTGGGGCACACATCAGCCACAAGTCTCGCAGCTTGCAGGGCTTGGAAAGTTGTTTTGCTGCTGTCTGACAGGGAAAACAGGCTGGAGCTGAGGCTTTCCGGCTGCTCTGCTCCCAGGACCATCCTCAGTGAAGGCAGATAGATAGGGGAGAGCTTTCCATGGTCCTCCTGCCCGAACTGGAGATGAGGGTCAGGACAGTGTTACAGGGATGGGCGAGCAGCCTGGAGGGGGGGTTAATTTTTGGGATGGAGGAGCATCAGCAAAGCAAGGTGCTGTGCTAGCCATGCCCACAGCCGCTTCAGGGCATTCCCTGGAGCGGTGCCGGCCTTCCAGGGGAGCGAGGCGTGTTCCTGGGGACTGATTGCACATTTGTCCCCAAAGTGGTCTGACTCGCTGCCGAGTCATCTTCCCGCAGCCCTGTGAATGCAGGGCTGATTGCTGCCTGGCAGGGAGGGAGCCTGGGGAGGGGGAAGCTGACTGGGAGCCAAGCCCAGCTGCGGGAAGTGATGCCGACAGCCGCTGCTCCCGGGCCGGGCTGGCTCGCCGGGCTGGTTTCAGTGGCAGCTGAGCACTGGCCAACTCGTCTCGCTGGTTTGTGCCCGTCTCGATTCAAGGGGGGCTTCGAGGAGCTGTGTGTCCAGCTGGTGCAGAACCCCCACGTCTCCAGCAGAGCCCTGGTGGGCTGTCACCTCCCCCTGTGTCCCCTGGGAGTGCCGTGGCAGTGAGGGGCGAGCCCTGGAGCTGCAGGCTGGTGCCACTGTGTCACTCCTGGATGGGGATTTCCTCACCTGCTCACTGCATCTTCATCCCTGCATCTCTCCTGATCCGAGGAGGGTTTGGGGATGTTGTGATGATGCCCTGAGCTTGGTGGCACAGGGTGCTGACCTGGGACCCCCCAAAGCCACCTGTTCTGAGCACACTATCTCCTTCAAACCTTCATTGCAGCGTCTGGGCTGTGGCTGGAGGGGACAATGGAAGGGCCAGAGGCTCTTTTTCACTGTGCCTGGCCTGTGCAGGAGCAGGCAGCTTGGAGGGCTGTGACCTCGGGCAATCCTGTTACAGGTTGTCAGGCTGTCGTTTGCGGGAGGTGAGGATTTGCCCACCTGCTGCGGGGCAGGGAGCAGCAGGAAGGGGACTGGAGCTGGAGGGACAGGGAGAGTTCCCTGAGGGGTTGGACACTGCTTCCCCCATCCATGATCACCCTGATTTTGGGGTATACCTGGTATGGCCATAGGAAAAATGATCTAGCCATGAATGGTCTCTGGCTGTTGGGTCCTCAGGGGCCGCCCTGAGCCCCCAGCCCAAGATGATAATTTTGAGGGAGGAGAAGAGCAATAAGTGGTTCAGACCCTGCAGCCATCATCTTCTCTTGAACAAAGGCGGCTCTGAGGCTCCCCTGCCTCCTGGCGCTGCACAAGAGATCCCTTCTCTCCGGCAGCAAAAGCCTTTTCCAAGCCCGGCCCCCCTCCCCGGGAGGGCTGCAGTGCTCTTCCCTGCCCTCGGCCAGCCCAGCCTGGCACCTGCCTGCCTGTCCCCTTCCTGGGGTGCTCTGGGGTCCAGCGTGGAGGGGATCCTGAGGGGTTGTCCCCTCCTGCAACAGGGCCAGCACGTGTTGGTGGGATTTTGGGCGGGCAAATGCCTGGATTGCAGAGGGTCTCGCACCTCGGTGCTCTCTGCCTGGCACCAACAGGGCTCCTGGGGGAGCAGGGCTTGGGGTGAGGACCAGCTCCCCCAGTGAGGGTGGCACTGGGCTGGGAGGGCTCTGGCCGCGGACACCGGGGAGCCCGGCACGGCAGCAGCAGAGAGCAGGGGAAGGAGGAGAGCTCTTGCGCCGGTAATTACGGACGAGGTTGATGCCACATGATCCGGGGACGTCAGCAGAGTGTGTCACTGCCGATGACACGCTGCATGTGCAGGGGCCGGAAGGGATGCCAGGGAGGGAGGTTGGAGCACCGGGACACCGCGAGTGCCCCGCGGTGCTGAGCCAGCCCGGCCGCCCGACCTTCACTGAGTCACCTCCCCTCCCCAGCCTGCCAGGGCACCTCTGAGGTGGCCCAGCCTTGTCGCACTCCCTCTGGGAGCTCAGCTGTCCGGCATGGCCGGATCCCCGTGCCTCAGTTTCCCCCGGTGCAGGGAGCTGAGCAGCTGCCATCGCTCTGTGCCTCCCCCCCCCGGCACGGAGAGCGGCACGCTCCTGGCTTTTCGGGGATGTTCTCGGGGAAGCCAAGGCACAGTGTGGTTACTCACGGCGATGACAGTGCCGATGACAAGTCCCGCAGCCCCCAGGAGCACGTGCTGTGCCTGTGCTCCCGCGCAGAGAGGTGTGTTCCCGGTGCCAGAGAGCCCCAGTGAGTAATGGGGTGGGCGGCAGTGCCGTGGGAGGGGGCTGCAGGGACCGCTCTGTCATCCTTTTAGGATGGAGGGAAGACCCCCACCAGCCCCGAGAGGGATGTGTCCCCTGCACAGGGGGCTACAACAAGTGTGGGGCCACCCTGCCCTGTGTGAAGGGTGAGATGGTTCCCTGGGGAGGTCAGCACTGTCCTGCTGCCCTTGCTTGGAGAGCAAACACCGCGGCACGGGGCTGCCGTGGGTCTGGGCACTCCCACCGACCCCCAGGCTGTACCTGCCCCAGCCAAGATCCCACGGAGCAGCACAGCAAGGCTTCCCCTGGCTGGTGTGGTACAGGGATGCTCCGCGCCATGGAAAGACATATTTTGGCTGGGGAAGCAGGTGATGAGATAAGGATGGGGTATCGCATTACCACAGTCGGATCTTTCTTTGAGGTTAACAAGACAAGACAGACAATCGCTGCTGCTTGATCCAGGGAGTGCTGTGTGAGTCTATTAGTGGGCTGATGAGTAATTAGCTCTGTTGGAGACCTGCTAACGGGAGGAGAAAGTTGTTACCGTGACTCAACTGACCCCTCTTCACACGAGTTTGGTGTGTCTTTTCTGAAATACCACAGGTGGATCATTCCACGACTTGGATGTGCAGCCAGGAAGGCATGGCAGGATATTCCTTCTCGTTTGCCAGCTGAAGTCACGCGTCCGTGATGAGCCACCGGCGAGGGGAGAGGGGACAAGGAGGGAACGAGCCTAACCCCAGCTGGGTGTGAGCCGAGCCCATCTGCCTGCTCGTCCTTTGAGGGGGCTTGTTTTGGTTTTTCCAAAGAACAGGCTCGCCGCGCACACAGCGACACTGCAGGCTGCCTCAGCACTTCCATGCTCAGCTCCCGACTTTTCAGTGCTCCTGCAGGCCCCTGCCCTGCTGCTCTTCCTCGCTGAGGTGGCAGGGATGGGGTGGGCTCTCCGCACAGAGAGGGGAGGAGGTGACAGCTGGGCCATGTGGGATGCTGTGAGACACCAAGTCCCACTTTCGGAATGTGGGCCGTTCCCTCCGAAGTGCAGGAGGCAGCTCTCCCGGGAGATCAGGTGTTGTGAGACTCGTGACTCCACCATGCAAATGCTGGAGGCTGTGAATAATCATGTACTTGTGCAGGGAGACTCAGCCCCGCGTGGGTTGGAGCATCCCTCGGCCAGGTGGGGAGCAGCTGGGTCCGGATTCCCACTTTCCTGGACTGGTCACCAGTGAGGAGTTAGAAGGAGAGAGGCAGTAATTCATACCCTGGCAAGTCCCGTTTTTGGGTCAGCCCCTCTCCAGTGTTGAGTATTTTTGCTGCCCCACATGAAGTCTGATCCAGAACTTTGCTGCTGCAAGTGCTGGAATTCCCTGAGTTTCCACACGAGTTGTAGCTCATTCCCACTTTTCTTGTGCCACTTCTCAACCCAAAACCTCTGCCTCTGATCCTGAGAGCCAAGTCCCAGGGAGAAGGCAGCAGGGCTCAGCCAGGGCTGAGCCTCTCCCAGATAAATGTGAGCGATGGAGAGAGCTGCATCCCCCAGGTCTCTGGTGCTAATGTGAGAACGCCTGCCTCATCTGTCAGAGCTGTTTTCTTTAGAAAAGCAACGACGTTTTTATCCCTCTTGTTAGGCAGAGGGGTGAATCCATCACTGGGCAGTTGTCAGGTGCCTCAGCTGGGCACGGTGGGCTCTGCTGGCCGTGGATGAGCAGAGGGCAAGGGCATCCCTGGGTCAGCAGCACAACACACAAGCTGTACCTACAGCTCAGGTCAGCAAAACTCTCCTGCCAGAGCTGCTGCAGCTGGGATTGGGAAGGGCTGCCCTGTGGGGCGGGAAGGTGCCAGCTCCAGGGTGACCTGCATCCCACCAGAGCGCAGTGCGGAGATGGAGACAAGATCTGTGTGGGTCTGGGGGCTGTGCAGCTGGTTTGGTTCCAGCTCATGCCCTGGCAGCTCCTGTTGGCATGGAGGGCTGCCCGCCTGCCTCCCACGTGCCGGGCAGGAGGTGGCCATGGCCAGGGCTGGGGTGCTCCTTGCCTTGCCATGATTCCTTCACCCGCTCCCAGCTCTGCCACCACAGACTGACGTGCAAGTACAAGGAGTGCCCTGCTCATGTAAATAAACCCAGCTATAAATAGAGAGGGAGAGAAGTGTGAAAACAGTGGGGAATGGATTTCATGAAACCAGCAAATTAGTCTGGAGAAACAAGGGTGTGAACTGACAGCCATGCTCCAACCCAAGCCTATATTTCCAGTTTCTTGAGGGATGTTGGTGGGGCCCCTGTGCTGGGCTAGGCTTGGGGATGAGCACATCCCCAAGGGATCAGGGCTGGGTCCCCCATCCTCCACGGGCTCCTGATGCCTCCTGGTTTGGGCTGTGTAACCATAGGTGCCATCAATGCCCTTAATTATTTTTTTTCCACTCTTTGAAATTGTGGCAAAACCCAGGTAAAGACACGGAGATGAACTGACTGGTGACACGGACTCCAGATAGACCAGAACACATCGTTTCTGTCTGGCTGGGCGAGGGCAGATGGAGCTCTGCCAGCCTTGGGCTTGCTGCTTTGCAGGCAGTGAGTGATGGCTGGGATGTTTTGGGTGCTTTGAAGGTGGCAGGACCGGCGTGGGGAGGGTGCTGGCCAAGGGGTTTTGCCCTCCTGGGCCACTCCAAACCAGATTTTCAGGAAACAGGAGAGCAGCTTGGAGAGCAGAACTGCCCCAGCACAAGGGTCAGCTTTGGCTGTGTCAACCCCCCTGCAGATCTGCAAGCTTTCACTTCAGGCCTCAGCACCAGGAGCTGAGTCAGGCTTTTATGAGGTCTTGGAATTTGCTGGGGAAGCAAAGTGCCCGGGAGCTCGCGTGAGCTGGGGCTGGGCTGGGGGATGCTCTCGCCTCCTGCCCAGGGCCGTGCCAACATCTGATCCTCCAGGAATGTAATTCCGGGCACAAGGTGTGGGACGTTTCTCCAACTCCCACATCCTCTGCCAGAGTTGGGTTTTGGTTTTTTTTTTTACTTCTTTCCTGAACGTGCATGGGAAGAGGTGGGAAGACCAGCAGCTGCTCAGGCCTCTTCCCAGATACTCTCCCAAAGGGAAGACAGTGAGTGCTGGGGACAAAACGATGTGTCCCCCTCTCTGTGCGAGCCTGTCCCCTCCCGGGCTGGCTGTCATCTAGGGGAAGCTCAGTGGCCCGTTTTCCATGGCTGGCACGCTCCTGGGAGAGCCAGCCCGGCTGTTTGCCCATCTGGCATTGCCAAGGCTTTGCAGGGCTGAGATGGGGGAGCACAGGGGCCCTTCCTGCTTTCTGCCCATTTCCCATTGAAATGCACCCCAGTCCTCTCTTGTCGAGTGGGCTGTGTCCTGCAGGGGACAAAGGGTGACATGGAGCTGCCACAGCGGGCAAGTGGTGTGGAGCAGGAGCAGGGGAGGTGGCACAGGTGGTGCAGAGTGACAGGAGGAGGTGGCACAGCTGGTACAAGAGGCGACAGTGGCACTGAGCTGGTGCCAGGTGCCAGCTGAATGTGTCACCAAGCTCTGGTGGCGGCAAAGAGGTGAGTGAGCAGTGCAGGGTCCTGGCAGAGGTGACAGCAAGCAGGTGACACGTCCATCCCAGGCTGGTGGGGCAATGACCCTGGGTCTCTGCCAGGGCACAGATGGTGGCAGCTGTGTTACCCTGAGCTGCTGTGCCATGCAGGGTGCAGTGGCACCAAGCAGCTGGCAAGGAGGTGACCCTGGAGTGGTGCAGGGTGGCAGGGACAGATGGCACAGCTGGTATGGAGCTGGTGCAGGGGGCAGGTGGCTCAGTCCATGGTAGGGAGGTGACCCTGTCTAGTCACAAACTGTCACTGGCGTGACAGAGAAGTGGTGTATGGCAGCAGGGCCAGCTGGCAGAGCTGGAGCCAGGGAGTGACACTGAGCCAGAAAGTGATGCTGAGCTGGTGTACGGGACACATCTGGAGACAAGAAGGTGATGTTGCACCGAGGCAGGGGCACATCTGGGGACAGGGAGGTGACCCTGAGCTGGAGCAGGGGCACAGCTGTGGACAAGATGACACTGAGCTGGTGCAGGAGCACATCCGTGCACAGGGAGGTGGCACTGAGCCAGTGCAGTGACACATCTGGGGACGGAGAGGTGCCACTGAGCTGGTACAGGGGCACATCTGTACATAGGGAGGTGACACGGTACCAGTGTAGGGGCCCATCTGGGGATGGGGGGGGAGGTGACACTGACCTGGTGTGGTGACACGTCTGGGAACAGGTAGGTGGCACTGAGTAGGTGCAGTGACACATCTTGGACAGGGAGGTGACACTGGAACAGCTCTGTGACACATTTGGGGGTGAGGAGGTGGCACCGAGATGGTGCAGGGGCACAGCTAGGGACGAGGAGGTGGCACTGCTTGGTGCAGTGATGCATCTGGGGACAGGGAGGTGACTCTGAGTGGGCGCGGTGACACATCTGGACACGGGGAGGTGGCACCGAGCCGGTGCAGGGGTACACCTGGACACAGGGAGGTGACACTCTACCGGCACAGGGGCACATCTGGGGACAGGGACGTGACACTATACCGGTGCAGTGGCACACCTGGAGACAGGGAGGTGACACCGCTCCATTTTGGTGACAAATCGGTAAATGGGGAGGTGGCGCTGAGCCAGTGCAGTGACACATCTGGGGATGGGGAGGTGCCACTGAGCCGGTACAGGGGCACACCTGGACATAGGGAGGTGACACGGTACCAGTGTAGGAGCCCATCTGGGGATGCGGGGGAGGCGACACTGACCTGGTGTGGTGACACATCTGGGAACAGGGATGTGACACTATACCGGTACAGGGGCACATCTGGGGACAGGGAGGTGACGCTATACCGGTGCAGGGGTACACCTGGACACAGGGAGGTGACACTCTACCGGTACAGGGGCACATCTGGGGACACAAGGAGGTGACGCTATACCGGTGCAGCGGCACACCTGGAGACAGGGAGGTGACACCGCTCCATTTCGGTGACACATCTGCCG
>JAHLSL010000054.1:2811803-2925145 GCA_025920805.1 Petroica traversi | reverse complement strand
GCGGGGCGCTGGCGATTCCTTCATCCCCCGCTGCCGGGGGGAGCCGGGAGCGCCCGGCGCATCCTCCCTCCTTCCGCAGGCGCTCGGCGGGGTTGGCCGTGACCTCCCCGAGGGCAGCGGCTGCAGCTGGGGAAGTTCGGGAAGCCGCGCTCGCGGTGCGGCGAAGCCTCTGCCCAGGGGTTGGAAATTCCCTTTGGGAGACGGCAAGCGGGTGCGGGTACGCGCGGAGCGGGGAGCGCGGCTGGCTGAGTGTCCCCCTTGATCAGGGATGGGCAAGCTTTTCTCCGCATTCGGATTTCTTCTCTCATCCTGGGGAAGCGCCTGCAGCAGCTCCGGGGGGTGCGGGCAGCGTTTGTCCTTCCCTGCAAGGATAGCCCGGCTGGGCAAGGAGAAATGCAGGAGGGATTCGTCGCCTTCCCCTGCAGCGCCCCGGCTGCGGGATTGGGGTGACTTTGCTCCCCACCCCCCCCGCCCAGGAGAGGCTGCCCTCCTTCTCCCCCCACTGCAGGCTGGCTGCTGTGCTGGGGTAAACTGAGGCACAGGGTTGTCCAAGGTCAGGAGGGAGACGGCAGCGAGGAATAACCCTGATTTTCCTGCTCTGGCTTCTTTTCCTTCAGCTGCCAGCCCCCTCCCAGCCCTCCGAGCCATCCCTGCAGGTAGAAGGGAGCTGCCTGCCGCTGGTGCAGCACCGTCCCCTGTCTCTGCCGCTGGTTCCTCACTGGGCACATGGTTGTCCCTGCATCCCGGTGGTCCCTGATTTGGATGAGACCCTGGAGCCGTGCCCTGGGTGTCACCGCACCCTGCCCGTGGGGATGCGGTGGCTGCCGGCAGCAAGGGATGCCTGGCTGGCAGCCACCACCACTCCCCTCGCCGCGGTGTGGGGGACACGGGTGGGCTGAGAGGGGCACGTGCCGGGGTGCTGCAGCCCCCCAATTCACAGTGCTCTTGGAGCCCGCTGGGTCACATCTGTGCCATGCCACTGTCCCTTGTCTCCTTGCCTGGCAGGTGGCTCCTTGGAGGCAGGGGGGTGTGTGTCAGGACGGGGCAGTCCTTTCGGGGGGCTCAGGATGGGGCTACCCCATTTGGGGTCCTGAGCCCCTCTTGCAGAGCCCTGGCCGGCTGCTGCCTGCCTGGACTGCGTGCTGCAGTGTGGTGAGGCAGCGTTTGCAGCAGCGGCTTGTACAGGGATGCTCTGCCGGGGAGGGGAGCAGAGCGGCGAGTTCGGCACCTGGGAACTTGGAAATACCCTGGAGCCGCTCGGATGGCGCTCCGGAACTGGTGCCGGGGTGGGTGGGTGCCGGGAAGCCCCGGCACGGGGGTGCTGTGCGTGTGGAGCAGCGTGTACGTGATGAATGAGCGCGCCGTGAGTAATGCGTGGGTGGGTGCCGGGGGAGGGGGTGCTCGGGCCGGCGTGGCCCCCGCAGGGACAGGGAGCCCACGGCACTCGCCCCAGCCGCTGCAACCCCTTGTCCCCAGCACTGTCCCGTCCTCATGGGAGGTTGTCACCCCGCATTGCGTGGGGACCAGACTTCAGAGGAGAGCTGGGGCTCACCGTGTGCTGGTGCCCTCGCTGGGGCTTTTGCTCTTGCCGTGGTCTTCCTCCCACACCACTTCCTCCCTGCTGAGCTGAGAAGCAGCGCTGCTGGCCCTGGGCAGCCTTCTTTCCTGGCTCTCCGAGGGCTTTCCAGGCGTTAATCGGCTCAGAGAGGGAAGGAGGGTGCGTTATCCCCTCTTATGGCATGGGGGAGGAGAGCCAGGACGTGACCGCGCCACGAGTGGGTGTCAGAGGAGGGATCCGGCCTCCTGGCATTCCCAGCAGCACCGTCACTCCAAGGGGCTTTTCCTCCCTCTCCCACGGGTGTGACGCTGTGGCACCACACAGTGCTGGTGGATCCGGCAGGAGGGTTTGCAGAGGGAGGATTCGGCTCTGCCAGCTCTGGGTGAGGGCTCCATGAAGAGGTGCCCTGGACACCGCGGCGGGCGATGCTCCTGGCACTGACCTTGGCCGGTTGGAGTGGCTCGGTGTGGCCGTGCCAGCGCCGCATCCCCTTCTCGCTCCCGGCGCAGAGCTCTTGGGTTTTGCCTCTTTGGCCGTGAAGGAGTCTGGACCGGGAGCCGCTGGATTTGGCACGTGCGGCTTTGGCCCCGCTGTCTTCTGGCAAGGGGATGGTTTGGCACCAGGAACAGCCAAGGGCGTTGGCCGGGCTCCCATTTCCATCATTCCCTGGAGGTTTTCTGCTCCTCTGGACCTGTTGGATGGGAGCGCGCGGGGCAGGGAGGGACGTGAGCGTCTCGGGCGATGACTTGGCTTGCCGGAGGGTCTTTGCGGCGATGCTTTGGCGGCTTGGTTGCCTTTGGACTTGGAAGATGCAGCTTCGCTGGTGATGGGCGAGCCCTGCAAGGTCCTTTCCAGAGCTGTGGCAGGGTGGGAAGCTCCCGTTCACCTCCGGTCCTCCACCTTGGAGGTCATTCCTTCATGCTGGAAGAGAAGCCCTGCGGATGGGCAAGCAGTGGGTCCAACCCCGTGCTGTGCCGATGGAGGAGTCCTTCCCTCTCCCTTTCCCTGCGGTAGGAATCTGCCGAGCTGGGAGCCCTGAGCGACCAGCTGGCCTTTGGAAAAACAGCTCTCTTCCTCCCGCTCTTCCATGGAGAGGCTGGCGTTGGTGGGAGGGCTGCCTGAGCCAGGAACAGCGTGATTCAGGAGCTGCTGGCGGGCAGCTCGGAGCGCTGCCTGCATCCCAGTTTCCTGTTGGAAGGGCTGTGAAGGCACCGGGATGGTACCCTCTGCTCCGTGGGGAGAGCCATGCCAGCCTGCACAGGGGTGCTGCTGTGGGGCTGGGCTGGGGGCACAGCACCCTGGCAGCGCTCTCCAGCTGCAGGAAGTCTCCTCTGGGATGGGTTTGGTGCTCCAGCTGCTCTTTCAGCCCCGTGGGAGCACACGGGTAGTGCACAGGTAGCTGCTGGTCGTTGCTGGGAGATGATGCCTCCCATGAGGCAGCTGCCAACACCGGATGTTCAACACTGGGCTGGTGGTGATTAGACGGAGGGGGCACAGGAGACCCTCAGGTAGGATTAAGGGGACCTCAGGGAAGTAATTTTCTTTCCTGCTCCATCTCCTGCTCTCGGAGCACCAACCTGTGCTCCCATGTGCTTGCTGAGCTGCTGCCTGCCAGGCACATTCCCACCTGTGCCACTCCAGGGAGCAAGGACGCACCGTGGGGCAGCATCCCATGTGTGCATTCCCCTTGGGATGCCAGGGCAGCTGCCTGGGATGGTGGTGATGGTCCCACAGGACACCATTTGTACCCAGGAAGGGGGTTCTGAGTCCCCATCTCGCTGTGAATGGGGCATGAAGCCACCCCTCAGAGCTGCTAATCCTTCTCCTCCCTGGCCCTGCATGACCTTGAGGCATGTCACTTGACCTGCGCATCGCCCTCCATCCATCTGGAAAATCGGGTTTAAAATGCAGGAATCGCACTGAAAGCCCAGATGCTGCTTTCCAGCTGGGGGAGGGGGTGAGGGCTGCGCTCCCAGCCCCGCGGCAGCCCCCCCAGCAGAGGATGGGCAGATGCTTTTGGGGAGCTCTGGGTACCCCAAGATAGGCGGAGGAACCGGGTTTGTAATTGGAGGTGCAACCCCCACTGAGATATTTAGGGGACTACAGAAGGAGGAGGAGGCAGGCACCTCACACCCTGCCCTAGCAGCCAGGGTCCCTGCAGCTCATTGTCCCTGTCCCCCACCCTGGGCTGCAGTTGCCCCCCTCTTCATTTCATGGTGATGGCTTCCTGCTCTTCTTCCCTGCTGGCCTCCATATGCCTCGCTGGTGGCCTTGTCCTCAGAGATCCCTGCCATATCCCGCCTCCACCGATGGGAGCGGGATGTGTCAGAGCTCATCTCATCTCGGCTCACCAGGGAGGAGAGGTCCACAGGCTCCGGGCCTCGTGCCTGCTCCCTCAGCCATCCCCACGATGGGGGCAGGGATGGGGATGAGTGCCAGGGGTGTGGGGCAGCACTGGAAATGGATAGTGGTGCCTCTGTTAGGCCATGGTGGGTCAGGACAGGATGCCCTCTCTGCCCCAGGGCATGGGTGTTCACTGTGCCAGGCAGGAAAGCCTTCCCAGGCATTAATTCCTCTGGAAACCTCTCTGCCATGGCCACGTCCTTCTCACGGAGCCCCTGCAGGAAGGGTCCTGCTTCAGCGAGTGCAGCAGAGGTGCTGGATGCCTTCAGCTTCACCGAGTCCTGTGGCACCTTCTGCCTCTGCCCTCAGGATTGGAGGAACTGGATACCCAGATCCAGGTGAGGGTCTCCCCATCCTTGGCATCGCCATCCTGGGGAGCCCCGCGGTGGCACCGTCTCGGTGGCGGCAGCCTTCCCTCCTCTCCCTTTGGGATGCTGTTCAACTCCACCTCCGCATCTTGTATTCTTGCCTCCTGGCACGCGGCGTGCTTTTATTTTTCCTGGATCTGCTTGGATGACGAAGCCTGTTGATTACTTGTTTTTCTTTACGAGGCATCCCCCAGCTTCACGTGAGCTCCTGCACCGAGGCGGATTTGGGGTTCTCATCCCTGCTGCCGCTCCCTGATGTTGACCCTGTTTCCAAACCGCAACTTAAGCCTTGAAACCTCTCTGAACTTGGCTGGGAAAATCAAGTGGGTTTAAAAATACCCTATCTATTTGTGCTCTGTTTCTTCTGGCGTCTGCGGGTTGTTTTCAAGCGTTTCCCTACAAATGTGGGGGTGAGAAAACACTTCGAATCGAGAGCTGCAGTCTCCATTGCTCGCTTTCTTCATGGCCTGGACTCGGAAGGAAAACCTGGTCAGGCTTGGGACCGCAGGGTTGGTGGGTTGGGAAGTTGAGGAGACCCAAAGAGGGTTTGTGAGGCATCTCCCCATTGCTTTCCTGGCGCTCTGGAAGTGGGGACAGGCGGGCACGGGGCGGGTGGCAGCTGGGGAGAGCCGGGGGCCGGTTCTCCGCCGTGCCTGCCAGTCGGCCGTGCGCTGGGGAGGCGATGCTCAGCCGTGCGTGCAATTCCCCACCGGCCTCGCGATCAGACACCGGCGCTGCGAGCTGCCGGGGATGACCTATTTTCCTGCGTCCGGGCAGCCCTGGCCGGGCGTGGGTCCGGCGGAGCGGCTGGCTCGTCCCCTCCCCGAGGACGTCACCCACTGCTCTGCCAGGGAGCCACTCAGGGCATCCTGGCGAAGCGGGACTCCCTGGCGCCCATCCCCAGGGGGTTTAGGTGGCCTCTCGGGCAGCGAGCTTGCTCCAGCTGGGCAAACATCAGCATTCCAGGCTCCAGTTGGTGGTGAGGTGCTGGAAACCAAGATTCTATCTTGGTAGCCCAGGAGCTGGAGCGCTGGGGCAAGTGGGGGGGAGGCTTGGGAAGGGGTTTGGGTGCTGCCGCTTTCATCTTCCCCTACTGGGGGGTAGAGGGTGTCGCTTGGAGGGTGGCAGTGTGCTGGGGACCCGCTCGCTCGGGCACGGCGGCCGGGGAAGCGCGTCCTTGGATGCTCTTGAGCAGCACGTGACAGCTCTGTCCCCGATCGGCGCAGGAGGACCACGGGCAGCGAGGGGCGTTCCAGCCCTGCATCGCAGCCCCCCTCACCCTCCCGGATGGGCACAGCGGGGTCAGGACGGCTTCTCACAGCTCGGTGCCGGGGTGGCAGGGGAGGGCTGACACCGTCCCTGCTGACAGGGTGCGAACGGGAGCTCATCGGCGATGCAGCGCTAACGAGGGATGGAAAGGTGCAAGAGTGTTGTCGAGGAGGTGCAAAGCGTGTGCGGGGGTGTGCGTGCACACCGCACGTGTGTGCTCAGCCATTCCCCCCGCCCCGCTGGGGTCCGGGCGGATCCGTGGCCGTGCGGGACCCCCGGAGCGGGGCCGGGTGCCTGCAGTGGGTGTGCAATGCAGCATCTGCTCCTTGCAGTGGTTCACGGCTCCGCTCCCCGGCGTCACCCGCCCCGCTGCCACCAGCCAGCCCTCCCAGTTAAAGACCCACCGTGCCCAGTTTGCTGGTGGCGTGGGGGCTGAGGACGCTGGGGTGACCATCAGGCTGTGACCCTCTGCAGGGACACACCTTGTGCGTGCCGTGTGCGAGCCGCGGTCAGCTCTGCCCGCTGCCCTTCCCGCGGGGACACTCGGCTGGTGGGCCCGTGGGGTGGCACATCACGGGCCTCTCGCCGGTACGCGCTTGTGCCAGAGCCAAAAATAGCCGGTGATGCTCGCTGATGCTCGGCTCCCGCGGCGGGGAAGCGGTGATGTCACTCGCCGCCAATCACCGGCGGCCCCGAGGAGCAGCGCGGAGGAGTGGGAACGTGCTTCCCCGAGCATCCCTCCCCGAGCATCCCCCTCGGAACAGCCAGCGGCCGCGTGTGCCAGGAAAACGGGGGGCCATTCCTTGATGGGAACGGCGATGTGGGTCCAAAGCTAGTTTTGGGGACCCCCCGTTTGGCTTCCCCCCAGCCCTGGGTTTCCCTCTCTCTCCCCCTCCGAACGCCGTGCTGAGGATGCAGCTTTGCTGCTGCTGGCAGAGCAGGATGACGCCAGGCTGCAGCGAGCAGGGCGGCACAGCCGGGGTGGAGCAGCCTCGCAGCTGAGACCAAAGTCCCCTGTAATTACCCAGCCGGGAGGAGCAGGGTGACAGACCCGAAGAGCAGGTCGCAGATGGGTTTCAGGCGTGGGGCTCTCGGGGATGCCCGAGGACATGCAGGCTTGGCTGGGAGCACCTCGGCTCCGGGGGCACAGCCCACCCTGTCACCAGTGGGAGAGCTCGGTCTGTGGGCTGGCACAGCAGAGTTGTGGTCAGAGGTCCCTGCACACTCAGTCCTGTTCATTGGGGGATGCAGGGGCACAAGCTCCCAACAGCCTTTTCCCTGCCACAGGGATACAGGGTAGCCCAGAGGGTGTGGCTTGGTGGGGAACAGTGCTGGGCAGTGGAATGAGAGGTTCTCAAAACCCTTATGGGGTCACTGGGCATCACCCTTGCCCTGGTGCAGAGCTTGGGAAGCTGTCCTGGAGCACTGGGGTGCTGATGGCCACTGTCCTGATTCCTGTGGTAGCTCAGAGTGGCCTTGGAGCTGAGTGTAAAGGCTTGGGGCCCCTGCTGTTTTTGGGGCAAGGGCTGCCTGTATTGGAGGCAGGTGGCTGGGGATGGGCATTGCTTCTGCTGTGGCTGTTCTAGGAGTCCTGGTCTGATGCTGTGGACCAGCAGTGGGACCAGCCACAGTTTCTTCCTTTGCCCCCTCACAGGTGCCCTCGGCTCGAGGGAGGAGCCCGAGTTCGTGACCGCTCGCGCTGGCGAGAGCGTGATCCTGGGATGCGACGTGATCCACCCGCTCACGGGGCAGCCCCCTCCCTATGTCGTGGAGTGGTTCAAGTTCGGCGTCCCCATACCCATCTTCATCAAGTTTGGGTTTTACCCTCCCCATGTCGACCCAGAGTATGCCGGTGAGTCCTGGGGGCATGGGGGGACGAGGGGAGGGTGCCGATCCTGGCTGCGGCACGGCCCGGGACGCGCAGCTCCGCTCCATCCATTCCTCCGTCGGAAACCACGCGGGCTCTGCCTCTCGCTGCTCGCTTTCCACCCAGTTGGTTTTAATTAAGCAGCAGCGTTAGGAAGCCAGCTGGGCTGCGTGGGACGGGAGCAAGCGAGGCAGAGAAACCCAGGGTGACGCGTGGTGGCGGTGGCTGCTGCTGCCGCCGCTGCACCCCGGAGCAGCTGTGAGCCCGGGGAAGGATGCTGGGGGGACGGTGGGGATGGAGCCAGGGCCACGTGCTGGGCAGAGGTGACAGGTTGGAGCTGCAGAACTCATGTGGCCGCTCGCCAGTGTGCTGCCTGTGACACGTGGCCGGTGTCTGCTGGTGGGATCTGTGAGCTGGAAACCAGCCCTGAGGAGGTCAGTGTGGCAGGACAGACCCACTGTGCTATCCCTTTCCCAGGGGAATGCTGTCCTGGGAATCTTCCCTGGGTCTTACGGGCCTCCCTGCCCAAATTGCTCTCTAAGAAATGCTGCAGCAGGGAAGATGCACCAGCTGAGCCCTGCCAAACTCAGCTCAGGAATGAGTGATGCCACAGCCCAGTGGCCACTGCACCAGGGTGGAGGTTTGGGCTGCTTTGCTCCTGACCCAGTTTCTGGGGCTGTGCACAGGGTCAGCTCAGGGCCGCCCTGGTTTCTGGGAGTCTCCCAGGCAGGGAGAAGCTTTGGGGCACGCCTGTGTGCCGGCTGTGCCGCTGCCAGCCCCCGGCTGGGAGCAGAAGGCCGGTGTCGCTGTGGGCAGACATTGCTCGAGGCACCTTGCCTGGCCCTGGCAGCTTGGCTCTGCTGTCCCCAGACAGGCGAGTGTGTCACCGGCCTGGCACCACCGGCCTGGCACCACCACCTGCAATGGTGCCGTGAGGCTCAGCCAGCCCCAAACTGGGACAGTGCCCACACCAGGGTGGGGTGTCCCCTGTGGTGCTCCCTCAGGAGCTACTCCAGTGTCAGAATGGGGTGTCCCCTGCAGTGATGCTCTGGGGGCTGCTCTGGGGTGAGTTTGGGGTGTCCCCTGCAGTGATGCTCCGGGGCTGCTCCGGTGTCAGGGACGTGGTGCCAATGCTGTGCTCTCCCACAGGCCGGGCCAGCCTGCACGACAAAGCCTCCCTGCGCATTGAGCAGGTGCGCTCCGAGGACCAGGGCTGGTACGAGTGCAAAGTGCTCATGCTGGACCAGCAGTACGACACCTTCCACAACGGCAGCTGGGTCCACCTCACGGTCAATGGTGAGCAGGGTGGGGGCTGCAGCATCCACACGGTGCCAGAGTGGGATTTCTGGTGGATGCTGGATGTCTGGTGGATGCTGGGCCTCGATGGGATCTGTGCCTGGCAGACACGCAAGCCTCAAGCCATCCAGGCTGGCTGCTCCAGCCAGGGCGTGACTTCAAAAGGGACAAAGTTTTATTAGGGATTCCTCAGTTTAATTACACAGAGCTCGTTTAAAGGAGAGACATCAAGAACCAGGGCTGGGAATGAATCTCCTCTCAACAAACAGATCAGAAAATCAAATCTTTGTTTTCTTGAAATTCAGATTTACTCAAATTACTTTTTCATTTTATTAAGGCTGTATATTAAACTAATTAGCAAATTGTCATTCTCTGCATCAGGAGAGAGATCTTTATTTTTAGCCCAGCAGCAGGGCTGTGCCTCTCCTGCTGCAGTGGGGTGGCTGGAGAGATGTGGCCACTGGCAGCTCCTTGCTGGTCTTGCCTTGACCTTCAGCAATTAATTTAACCTTTGGGGGGATGGCACAGAGCAGAGCCACCTAATTGAGCCCAATTAGTGAGCGGGAGCTTTGCAAGAGGGGCCGTGCAGGCCAGCAGCCCCATCCCTGCCTGCTGCCCTGCCTGCTGCTTCCTGCTTTCCCCCAGCCTGCTAATGAGCTCCGAGGGCTTGGGAAGGAGGGCAGGAGGAGGAGGAAGGAGGAGGATGCCTGCCTCACCTCCACCACGTGCATGGATCCTGCAAACTGCCATCCAGAAGGGCTGGAAAATGGCCCCAGATTCCCTGTCCCTCCCCCTGGCAAAATGGGCCAGTTTTGGGGTTTTATGCAGCACGGGGTGTGCAGGGGCTTAATAACAATATAATAACCATAATCCTCCCAGCCCGAGGAATTGCTTTCAGGGTGAGGGCTGTGGCTTTCCCCCAGCGCATTACAACGCTTAATTTTCTTAGGGGGAAAATAAAAATCATTTGGGGAGAAACAAAATATAATTCCCTTTTCTTTTTTTTTTTTTCTCCCCAAGCAGATTAAATTGCCAACCTGTCTTCCTCTAAAGTGGGCTTTAACAACCGCGGGTAATTAGGGGCGGGCTGTAATCCTGCCAGCCTCTTTCATCAGGAAGGAGCCTTTCGATCTGCACTGCGGTGTTTTCCCATGTTTTGACAATAGCGAGTTAATGTGCAAAGGGGTGGGGGCAGGACGTGGTGCTGGTGGGGAGGAGAGGGGACAGGGCTGGGGTGCGGGGTGGCACCTCCTGGTCAATGTCCCCAGGGACACCCCTGTCCCTGCAGCCCCGTTTGCCTTTGGGGTGGTCCCAGCCCTGCTGTGGGGGTGTGCAGAGTGTCCCCCGTGTACAGGCAGAAGTGTCCCCTCTGTCCCCGTGTGCCCTCAGACCCAGAGTGGCCGTGGGTGACCCGGGGGGTCACGGTGGTGTCCTGTGCCCCCAGCTCCCCCCCACGTTCACGGAGACCCCGCCGCAGTACGTAGAGGCGAAGGAGGGCAGCAGCGTCACCCTGACCTGCATGGCGTTCGGGAACCCCAAGCCCATCGTCACCTGGCTCAGAGAGGGAGACCTTTTGGGTGCCAATGGCAAGTACCAGGTAGGTGGGGGAGGGCTGCGTGGGGACTCCTGGGCTGGGAGCTGGCAGGGACAGTATTGACAGGACCATGGTGGCGGCGAGCCAGCCGTGCTTTCTCAGCACTTCTCCTTGGTGAGATGCCCATTTTTCCCCACCCCGTCCCTGCTGAGCAGCAGCCTGTAACGCTGCCAGCCCTTGGGTGCAGGACTGGGGCTCTCCCAAGCACTTGGGGGGTCTCCAGCTTGCACCCAACCTGCTCCCTGCAGACTCAGCCCAGGGGCCAAGACCCTGGAGATGGAGTGGGGGCTGCAGCCTGGGGTTCTGTCCCCCCAGGCAGGGAGGGGTGCAGCAGGGCTGGGGCAGGGGAGGGTTGAGCAGGGAGGATTTCCCCTCCTCCCCTCCCCTTCAGGACCCTTTTTGCATCCCAGAGGCTCCCAGGCAGAGATTCCCCCCTGAGCTGTAATTGGTAAATCAGGCATTGGAATCAGCGCAGGCACTAATGAGAGTAATTAGGAATCATTTGTTACTAATTGAAATAGAAGGATGAGGCAGAATGAGGTGGGGGGGGGAAGCCTGGCTGGGAGGCCTCCCTGTGCATTGGGGTGCTGCTACCCCGAGGGTGACAGTCTCGTGTCCATCCTTCTGCTGTGTCCCCAGGGGGAATCCATCCACTCCTCTTCCAGCTGAGAGATGGCCCCACAGGGAGGTCGGTGGCCAAGCTGAGGTCTCCCACTCACCCCCCAGCAATGGAGCAGGTCCTTGATTGGCAGGGAATGCTCCAGCAAGGCTCCTTGTGAAGCTCCAATGGTGCCGGGGTGCTTGGCAGGAGCAGTTTGGAGCCTGCTGCCTGCCAGTCACTTCAGGGAGATGAATGCGCTGGGATGGTTATTTATTTATTTTAAGAAATTTTTTTTCCCTTCCCCTTGGCGTCGAGCAGCAACGCGTGTGCTGGTTTATTAATATCCCGAGCCTTGCAGAGCGGGGAAACCCGTCTCTCATCCGGCCCTGGAAACGCCGGCAGCTCTGCCGTGGGAAGCAGGGAGAGTCTCCCCCATCCCCCTGGGGGTCCCTGCCCACGCTCCAGGGTCTCCCCTTGTTCCCAGGTGAGCGACGGGAGCCTCACGGTGCTCTCGGTCAGCCGGGAGGACAGAGGTGCCTACACCTGCCGGGCCTACAGCATCCAGGGCGAGGCTGTGCACACCACGCGCCTGCTCGTCCAAGGTGAGGCTTTCCAGCTCCTCAGCATCCCCTGGGAGGCCGGGGTGGGGGGATCTCATGGGCTGTGATGCCTCCCCAGGGCCTCTGAGGCTGGCATGGTGCTGGCTGCCCCGTGGCTCTGCATCCGGTTTGTAGGATGGAGGAATCCGCTTAATTGGGACACGGCGGTGGCCGTGCTGATGAGCAGCCAGGCCCTGATGGCAGCTCGGTTTTGTTGGGGAAGCGGGGAAAAGATTGAGGCTGTCATGAAGCGCCTCGTCAGACAGCGGTGATGCATGACAGGCCTCCTGCTCCTTGCTCCCTCTCCTATTAAATAAATCTTTAATTAGGTCAACAGCAACCGGCGGAGAGAGGAGCACGGGGTGTCCTCTGCTCCGCTTTTGTGGCAGTGGCGAGTTGCTGGCTCCTGGCAGTTTGCTGTGCTCCCCCTGGATTTTTCCTGGGGGTGACACTCTCCTGGAGAAGTGCTGGGAATGAAGGGAGGTGTGTCCTTGTGTGCCCTGAGAGAAGCACCATGAGCATGGATCCCCTCCTCAAAGCTATAGAGATTAGGGAGAAAGTTGGGAATAACAGGGTCACTGGGGTTCTCAGTCAGCCCAGAGATTAGGGAGAGGGATGGGAATAACAGGGTCACTGTGGTTCTCTCTCAGCCCCTTTGATCCCAGAGGATCAGGGCCAGCCCTGCATTAACTCCCAGCCAAAACACTGTGTTGGAGCTGAGCCTGAGCTACCTTTGTGGGGACACCTGTAGTGGCGGGAGTGACGCTTTCCTCTCCCCCCATGCAGGACCTCCCTTTATCGTTTCCCCTCCGGAGAACATCACAGTCAACATCTCCCAGGATGCGCTGTTCACCTGCCAGGCCGAGGCGTATCCCGGGAACCTCACCTACCTGTGGTACTGGGAGGAGGAGAACGTCTACTTCAAGAAGTGAGTTTCTACCTGGCAGGGCAGTGTGTCCTCCTCTTCCTGCTGCTCCTGGGTTGTGCTGGGAGCTGGGATTGTGTTGGGAATTGTCCCTGGCTCTACATGTGATTTTCCTCTCCTCTTCTCTCGCAGTGACTTGAAGCTGAGGGTGCGGATCCTGATCGATGGGACGCTGATTATTTTCCGTGTCAAGCCAGAGGATGCTGGAAAATACACCTGTATCCCCAGCAACAGCCTGGGCCGCTCGCCATCAGCCTCTGCCTACCTGACAGTGCAGTGTGAGTGCAGGGAAGGGGCTGGGATTGATAACACCTGGCTCCCAGGCAGCCCCAGAGGCTCTCTTGTCCTGGTATGACACTGGGAGAATCAGGCTGATGTGACAGCAGCCTTTGGATGAACACGGCATTATCCTCGGCAAAAAAAAGCCTGAGAGCATCCCACGTGGGTGTGGGAGACAAGAAAGCAAATGGCCTGAGCATCCTGTGTGACACTGTTCAGCTGGGATTGGTGTCCACCTTTGCTACAAGTGTTTTTTAATTAGGTGAACATCATCCTATGGCTGCTCCCTCGCTGTCCTCACCCTGCTGGGAAGCACCGGGTCAGGGCTCTCATTGCCAACGTGTATTTTTTTTTGGCACTTATTTTGGGGGCTCGCTCCTGCGGCGCGGCCCTTCCTCGAGCCGCGGAGCTCGGCGTGTCACATTTTTCAGGCAGTAAGCGATCTAAACAAGCGGAGGAGAAAGGGCTGTAGCAGGAGCGGTGCTTCCCACGCTCGTTCTCCCGGAATCCCCGGGCGGTAATGGGTAGTGTGCCACCGGCATCCTGTGGCATTCCACAGTAATGGCCTCAATTGCCGCCGCTCCAATTGCAATATTGCTCTGCTCGAAAAGGCTGCGGCGCTTTTATTTCATAATGAAAGACAGGCCTGAGCAGAGTGGGCTCACAACGTGCATTTTCCAAGGCTGCCTTAGAGCTGCTGCTGCCTTTAGACACGGTGCTGGTTAGTGGGGAGCTGCTGGGAGGTCTCTGTGGGGATGGATGAAGGGGCAGAGCGGGCAGGGGGATGGTGTGAGTGCTGCTGTGCCCAGGCACAGGCGTGATTTGGGGCTTGGATGTGCCCGGCTGGGTGGCTCTTGGGAAAGCCTGTGGCCTCAGGCCATTAAATCTGCCCTGCCGCTAATCCAGGGCCGCTTGTCAGGGCTGATAGCTGTTAAAAATAGCTCTAATGGCAGGGAAAGCAGCGCTCCGACAATCTGCCGCTCAGCCGGGCTTCGGTGCTCGGCTTTGGGTGCCACAAACGCTTTTCCTCCTGAGCAAACCTCATCCACACCGGGGATGATGCCTCCGGAGGGAGCTCCCCACCCTCCGGAGCGGATGGGGACACAGCTCTGGGTCATTACTGGGCAGGGCTGGCCCCCGGCCAGTGACCTAGTAGTGAAAGGCTCGATCCCATTACCCTCTCCCGCGCTGCTGGAGTCCTTGATTACATTTCCTAAGAGGTGGAGTTAAGCAGAGGGGGGGTAAAGCCTGCTCCATATGTGGTGCTGGGCAATCTGGGTTATGGTGTCACTGCCTTTGGGGTGACATGTTGGGAGAGAGCTCTGAAACTCTGCTGGTTTTGCCCCAAGAAAGCAATAAGGAGAGGTTAACCCACATCTTCCATCTTTTCCTATTAAGCACCTTAAAGTCTATCCTCACTTTGCATCTGCAGTGCAGGGATGCTGCACCCCAAAACCCCCACATTTATCCTTAATGCAGTGTAAGCCCCATCGGGATTTTCCCATAACCTCGTGCTGTCGGTGTCTAGACGAGATTGTAGAAATACTCACTCTTCTTATTAAAAATAACATTTTTTTAAAAAGCTTCTTATTAAAGAAAGTCTAGATTCTCTTCAACCCACTCACACTTAATTAAAAAGCTCTTAGAAGTGCTGTTAATGACACATGCTAGACTGGAGGATTGCGAGACACCTCTCTGCGTGGGTGGTGCAGCGTGGAGGGGGGGCTTAGATACATATTTTAAGGTTTTTGCATCTTGGAAAGGGTGAGGTGGCTGCTGCTCAACATGACCCAGCCTTGATGAGGCAAGAGTACAAGCAGATATGGGAGGTAAAGGACTCGTGGCAGCCTGGACATGATCCCTTTTCCCATCTGGGTCAGTTGGCTTGGCAGTTGAAATAGCTTTGATTGCTGGTGTGTAAAACCAGGCTGTGCTGGGTGTGCAGCACACCTGGCATGTGTTGTGCTGTTATGGAGCCGTGCAGGCTTAAGAAGGATGCAAGTTGGTGTGGAATTGGCAGCAGCCATATCTCACATTTCTTCTTAAATGCAGTCTTTAATGAGCCCCAGGTAGAAACACCCTGGACATGAGCAAAGCCTCCCAGAAACGCCGGGTATTCTGGTGGATTTGTGTGCAGCAAGCCTGGCCTAACAGCCTGTGGGAGCCAGGGTGGTGCAGGGTTCGGAATTAATTACAAAAGCGAGGTAGATCCTCTGAAGCCGGGCTGGGGGGTGAGATGGGCTCTCTCCCTGTCCTGATGTGGTGCTGCTGCCCTCCCAGATCCTGCCCGCGTGGTGAACATGCCCCCCCATCATCTACGTTCCCATCGGGATCCACGGGTACATCCGCTGCCCGGTCGAGGCGGAGCCCCCGGTCACGCTGGTCAAGTGGAACAAGGACGGGCGTCCCCTGCGAATCGAGAAGGTAACAAAGCCCCCAGGCAGGGGAGGTGGGGGCACAGAGGGGTTCAGACCCTCCTGTCCTCTGCAAACAGTGGTGAGCACCTCCAGGCACCCCGTGAGTCCCTGTGTGTTGGGAGAGAAGAATCTCATGGGTGGGATGATGCTGCTTTTCCGTATCAGCTGTGGGCAGAGTTATTTCCAGTTCTTGAGTGAAGAATTGGCACTCTGTGTCCCACACGTGATGCCTCCTTCCCCCTAATGTCTCCTCCTTCCCCCTAAAGTCACCTCCTAATGGCCCTGGTTTATTTTTCTAATGGCAACTGGTGGTTTAGAGACCCTTTTAACAAATCTACATCTTCCTCTAATCATGCTTTGATAGTTTGAGCAAGGATATTAGCCAATAAATATTTAAAGAAAACGTTCAATATTTTAAATTTTTTTGCTTAAATATTAACGATTTGAAGTTTTAATTCCATTTTAAGCTGTTGCTGCTGTGGCCTCCTGGTCCTTGGTGCCCTTGGCCCTCCAGGTGGAGTTGTCTTGTCTGCTCCAGAACAAGTTTTATTTAGTGTTAGATTCTGATCTTAAATCAGGAGCTTGGCTGTGTTTGGATAGGCTGATGTTGCCCAAGTTTCCTTTCTCAGATGTTGAGGAGATGCTTTGCATATTGGGAGTGGGATTGGGCATCTCCCAGGGATGTGACAGCTACCCTGGGTGTGAGTGGGGGGCTTGGCTGAAGGGGAATTAAGGAGCTGTGGTGGTTGGATAAGTGAGCTCCCTGGCTCTCCCTGCTGCAGTATGCCGGCTGGAACCTGCTGGAGGACGGGTCGATCCGGATCGAGGAGGCCACTGAAGATGCTCTCGGCACTTACACCTGTGTGCCTTATAACGCCCTGGGTACGATGGGCCAGTCTCCCCCTGCCCGACTGGTACTGAAGGTAACTCTCCTGCCAAAATCCCCTGGGTTTGCCAGGAGCAGCATCCTCCTGTGCCAGGAGCAGCTCCCGGGGCTGTGTGGGGAAGAGCAGAGGCTCCAGGGTGAGGGTGTGTCTGGGTTGTGGTTGGAGATGTGCTTCCCACCAGCACAGGCAAACCCCCAGGGCACCCTGTCTGGCATAGTTGGAAATATCCCACTGGAGCAGCAGCACGGGTTTTGACACTGAACTGGGGTAGTTTGGGGAAACATCTCCCAGGAATGTCCCCTTTGCCAACAAAACACTTAGCCCTGCTGGCCCGGGCTTGGGTTCAGGAGGATTTTAATAAATGGATGCTTTGAGCTCCATGTGCTCTGGCTGTGTGCAGCGCCTGGGGCATGCTGGGCTCCCAGCGCAGTTCCTGGTGCAGCTGGGGTGGGAGCTGCTGCCTCTTCCCTCCCTGAACATGGAGTCCTGTGCCTGGGAGGGAGCTGTGGTGATTCATGGTGTCTCGCCGAGGTTCGGATGATAACGCTTTGTGTACCAGACACACACATCCGCCGGGGCGGCTGCCGGGGCGAGGAAATCAGGTTGATGGCTGATGTGATGTGGGTGGGTTTCTTCCTGTTTCGAGGAGGTAAAAAGCAAGATGCTTCTCAGCCTGGAGAAGAGAAGTTGTGTGGAGATGTCACAGCAGCCTTCCTGTGTCTGAAGGAGGCCTATAAGGAAGCTGAAGAGGAATTCTTTGTTAGGAACTGTAGTGATAAGACAAGGTGTAGTGGGTTCAAACTGAAAGAGGGGAAATTTAGGTTTGATATTAGGAGAAAACTCTTCCCTGTGAGGGAGGTGAGGCCCTGGCACAAGGTGTCCAGAGAAGCTGTGGCTGCCCCATCCCTGGAAGTGTCCAAGGCTAGGTTGGAGCAACCAGTGATAGTGGAAGATGTCCCTGCCCATGGCAGGCGGTGGAATTGGATGGGTTTTAAGGACCTTTCCAACCCAAACCATTCTGGGATACCATGGTTCTATGCTCTGGAGCAGTGTCTCTTTGGAGAGAATGTCCCTCCAGGTGTGTCATTCTGTGTGTCATGGAGGCTTCTTAGCACACATTCTCCTCACAATTTTCCTTGCAATGCCTCAAGCTTACCCAGAATGGGGATTGGGTTGGTTTGGGAAAGGCTTGGTTTTGGTGATGGGATTTTGGGCAGGCTGACACTCCTTGTTTTTCCCCTTGGCTGCAGGACCCCCCCCTATTTCACGGTGCTACCAGGCTGGGAGTACAGACAGGAGGCAGGGAGGGAGCTGTTGATTCCTTGCGCTGCTGCCGGAGACCCCTTTCCCATCATCGCCTGGAGAAAGGTACCCGGCCTGCCAGACAAATCTGCAGTGCCTTTGGCTTTTGGTGAATATTGCAGACAGAGAAGCCACACTCTGTCCCGGTAAGAACAAACTGCAGGTACAGCTGCTTCGCTTTGGGCTGAGCCACTGCCGTCCTGTCCCGCAGGTGGGTGGGGGAAGCCCGGCTTGTGGCCTCCGAGTAATCCCGGGAAACCGACACGGCAGCATCCGCAAAGCTGAAACACTGCCCCTGCCCCAGCCCCTCCTCTGCCTGGCCAGCACTGCCCACAGGACACCCTGCTCTTTGCCTGGCTCCCAGGTGGTCACCAGCAGGATGTGGCAGTTGTGGCAATGCCATTCTTGCAGCACGTGCCTCCCGTGGAGGGAGGGGATGTGTCACCAGAGCACATCCAGGGATCTCTTGGCTCTGGACCAGTCAGCAGCTGCTTTACTGCCCTGTGACTTCAAAGGCCCTGGGAAGAAGCTGTTTTTAAGATCCTGGACTGGATATAGAGATTTCAACATGTCCGTTTTCATAGATCAGGGTGTGGTGGCACAGCCTGGGAGCAGTGAGGGCTTTTCAGTCTTCCTGCAGTCTTCCCCTTGCTTCCCACCTTTACTGATCACATAGGAAAGCTACCGTACAGGAAAACTACTGTACAGGAGACCTCCTGGGCTCTTTGTCCATCAAGAACTTCCCTCCAAGCCTTCCATCTCCTTCTTGAGGCTCTTGAGAGTGAGCTGGGTCCCTGTGTCACCCAGTGGGACCATCCCCAATCCTTGTGGGAAGGGAAATCCATGAGCTGCTGGATCTCTGGGTCCCTTTTAGCAGCACGAGGAGGACCATGACTTGCCCACATTGAAAGTGACCTGCCTAAAGCTTGTTGGCTGTTTAGTCTTCTTCTCCATTTTATATTTCTTTCCATGCCCTCACCAGTCTGTCAGGTTTCTTTCCAATCCAACTTTTGCCTTCTGGTGATCCTTCTCACATTGCGGCTCTGGGCTTGTCCCCTCCAGCTCCAGTCAGGGCTGGCCTGGGCTGGGCTCAGTTTGCCAGTGGCAGAAGCCAGCTCCCTCCTCCCCATCAGCTCACCAGTGCTGACGTCTCTTGAAGGACTCCTGGGCTTGGCACTGGTAACCCCACGTGTCTGTGGGCTCCTCTGCTCCTCGTGCTTGGCATCAACCCTGGGGTTCTGGTGTCGATCAGCAGAGACCTCCACATGAAGAACAGCTGAAGGGAACTCAGGGCAACGTAGGATTTGCACAACTTTGGCTGATGGGCGTAGATGAGTTGTTAAAGATCCATCTTTCCGCTCGGCTTGAGAGATTCCAGACACCTCTGCGCACGCCATCCTCCCACATCCCCATGGGGCTCTTCCTGCCCAGACCTCTGATGCAAAGGGTCCTGCCTCTCATCTGCCGCTGACTGAGGCTGAGGGGCAGTTTGGGCATCTCCTGGGGCATCCTGTGCCTTCCCCATCCTGGGAGGGGTTTTGCTGGGCTGTCCAGTGCCCCTTCCTGCAGCAGTTTCAGCTTTGGATGCCGGAGGTTGAGCCCTGGCATGGGGCTTGGTGTCCGTGCGAGTGCCGTGGGGTTTCCCGCTTGTGTGTGAGTGCTGAGCAGCAGCCTCCTGACGCATGCCTCTCGCGTTGCCCCCCAGGTCCTCTCGGAAACGGGGGAACCGTCTGCCTTGCCACGACCGGAGAGACCGGATCCCCTGCCGGTGGCCGGCGGTGTCCCCTGGGCCGCGCAGGTAGCTTAGTGACCCCGCCGCCGCCTCGCCCTGCCCCACAACCCGCTGCTGAGTCGTGTTTTTTCTCTCCCTGCCCGGCTCCCCACCCCGCTCCTTGCCCAAGGTAGGGAAGCCCAGCAGGAGCAAGCACAACACGCTGCCCGGCGGGACCCTGCAGATCCGCTCCCTCGGCAAGGATGACCACGGCGAGTGGGAGTGCGTCGCCACCAACATCGTCGCGAGCATTACTGCCAGCACCCACCTGACCGTCGTAGGTAGGGGCAGGGGGCAAAGGGGCCTGGGGAGAGCCCCCCAGGCAAGGCAGGAGATGGGGATGCTCCCCACAAAGAGAACTGTGGTGACAGGACAAGGGGGAGTGGCTTTAAACAGAGAGACAGAAGGTTTAGGTGGGATGTGGAAGGAATTCCTCCCTTTGAGGGTGGTGAGGCCCTGGCATAGAAGCTGTGGCTTCCCTATCTCTGGAAGTATTCAAGGTCATGTTGGACAGAGTTTGGAGCAATCTGGTCTGGTGGAAGGTGTCCCTGCCCATGGCAGGAGGGTTTGAGTAGATATCCCTTAAAATTCCTTCCAACCCAAACCACTCTATGATTCCAAGAGCAATGTCTGCTTTAAATGTTATTTCCTGGTGGAGTTGCCTTTCTCTGCACTGTTACTTTGGCCACTTTTCCTGCTGCCATTTCCAGCAGAAATTCTGGTGGCCTTGGCTTGGTGCAAGAGGAGTCCCCTCTGACCATGGCATGGGAGAAGACCCTTTCCAGCTGTGACCCTGCTCCCCTCTAAGCTGTCCCCTCTCTCTGTAGGGACAAGCCCTCACGCCCCAACCAGCGTGCACGTCGTGGCCGCCATGACCTCAGCCAACGTCTCCTGGGAGCCCGGCTACGACGGTGGATACGAGCAGACTTTCTCAGTTTGGTACGGCCCTCTGTGAGTCATCCTGGCATGCTTTGCTCTCTGCTTCTTTTCCTTCCTAGCCGACCTGAGCTTCGAGCAGCCGGGGGGAGGAGGGCGGGGAGGGTGGCTCTGTGCCTGTGGGCCTTACAGGGCTGAGCTCCCTCGGGGTGCCTTGGAGAGGTGGGTGGTGGTGGTGGTGGGATCGTGTAGTTCCTGTATTTCCTCTCCTTTCTGTGCTGGCCACTGCCTCCATCTGCCCCAGCAGGTTCTACTCTGCTGGTGGCACATGGGAGACGCTTTGCATTCATGTAGCTGTGCCTCTGGCATCTAATTTCAAGATAAACTGTTTACGAGGCTTAACAGCCAGGGAGAGGATGGAAAATGCAACCTTTAGAGAGAGTGTCCTGGAAGAGCTGTGACTAAGCAGAAATGTTCTCTCCTTGCTCTGTGGCTCCCTGGAGGTGGTTAAATCCCAGCTGAGATCATGACCAGCCACTGTGAAATCCTGGCACAGGGGCTTTGCTCCCATGGCTCCTGTGCTACCCAGCTCCCAAAGCTGGTGGATGTATCTCACCTTCCTGCAGCAGGGCCAGGCTCAGCCCTGTGCCTTTCCCCTGGGGAAGGGGAGGGAGAAATGTAGCTGCAGCAAGGCTGGGGTTTACTTTCGGCTCTGCTACTGTCATCTTCATCTAAAGAATCATCCTTGGAAACATGGAGGGGGTGATGCCTTCCCTTTCCAGGCTTGGGCTGGCATTCTTGAGCCTTTCCTCTCGCTCTCTCATTCTTTCCTTGCCTTAATTTGCCCTGATGGAGGCAGCTGATAGAGAGGAGAGAGGGAAACACTGTCTGTAATGATTTCTGCTCTGCTCCAGCCCGGGGCTGGGTTGTCTGTCTAGAGATGGAAAGAAGGAATGGATTGAGCAGAGGGGGGAAAATGAGGGAGCAAGCTGAGCAGTGCAGACCTTGCTTTGATGAAAATGTCCTTGGGAAGGAGTGGTTAAACCTCTCTGCTCTGGAGACATGGCTGCATCAGCAGCTGCTGCTGCTCTTGCTCCGCAGCCTGCTCTCAGATTCCTGCCTCCCCGTGGCTCTTCCAGACTCCACAGGGAGGGAGCAGCCAGCAGGGAAGGGTGTTTGCACCAAGCTTGCATTAAGGACTTCACCAGGAGCAGTGTGGGGGTTTTGGATAGGGAGGCAGCGACCCATCTTGCCCTGACCCTAGGGTGTGATCCCTGGGGGATGTGCTGTTCCCTGGGATCTGGGACACAGCTGGGTCACACAGTGACATCCAGAGTGCCATGCGTGTGCTTTCCTCCCGCTGTTGGTGTGGGATGCTCGAGCCAAACATGGCTCCATTTTCTCTGGATTTGTGCTCTCCTCCCGCATCTATGGAGGCTGGAAATGCAAACCCTGCTCCCTGGGGATGGCTGGGGCCACCACAGTATTTCAGCTGCACCACATCCTCCCTCTGCAAGGGGGTTGTCCCAGTTTAGTTCTGCATTTACCCTCTGCTTTCCCCCTGCTCAGCCCCTCTCTCGTGTGTCCCTGCCCGCAGCAGTGCTGAGGAGGAGGGATATGAGGACAGTGGGATTAAATGCTGCAGGAAAGCCTGCTCAGGATGAGGGGCTGCCCTGCTGTCCTCCTGTCTCTGCTGTGGTGGTGGATCCTGGGAGCTGTAGTGCCAGCTGGAGCTGCAGTGATCCAGAGGCTTTCTGAGGCACATTTATGGCTCTCCATTGACCTGCTCATTTCCATGGCTCGCTGCTGCTTCTCTGCCTCACCTCTTGCTCCCTGGACAGCAGCCTTGTTTCTCTTTTCTCCATCTATTCCTGCTGGGTGATTCACCTGACTGTGTGCTGGTGGCTGCAGGTGTTCCCCTTTACCTGTGCAGGATAGACCATCTGCACCAATCCTTCCCAAATCTTCCCTGGACACCACCAAAACCTGCAGCTGAGGGCTTACACTCCCTAAAGCATCTAATATGAGCATTTATACTTAGAGTATTGTAGCAGTGCAGTGGTGCTGCTTTGGGATGTGGGATCCTGGTGGGATTGATGGTTCATGGAGGTGGCTGCATGCTCCTGGGTGGCACTGGGATGGCTCTGGGAGCATATTTCACCCTGGGTTTGTGGTTAGACCCTGGCAGAAAGGCTCTGTCCTGCACTCCCTGCCAGTGTCTGGCTGTGCTGCCAAACCCTGAGTGGTGGCCCAGGCTGTGCTGGCAGCCCCCGACTTGTGCAAATGTGGCAGAGATGGGGGTTTAGTTAAATGTCTCTCGTGGGATGACATGTTCAGGGCTACAGCTGAGGGAGAACTTGGCTCTGGCTCAGGAGATGTCGAGGTATAAATGGGAACAAGGCCTGTCTCCTGCGTCAGCCGTTCCCTTTGCAGTGCTCACCAAAATGCTCCAGCTCCCACTTTTGCCCATGGAATCTGGTGGAGATCACGTCAGAGCAGGGCTGGTGGCACTGCTGTTGTCCCTGACCCAGCTCAGGGCAGAGGGGAGAGCTGGTGGCAGTGCCCCTGAGAGCTGGTGGGACACGAGAGGATGGTGTCCTGTGCCAGCTCGTGGGTGGCGAGCGGCTGTCCCACATCCATCCACATCACTGCTGTCAAACGAAACCATTGCTTGGGAAAGCTCCATTTTTGCATAAGAAGTTAATGCTGCCTCTTTGTCCTCGCTGCCAAAGACTCCTTCCTTTAGGATGCTCCCTTTTCTCTCGGCAGGATGAAGAGAGCCCAGTTTGGACCCCATGACTGGCTGTCTCTCCCCGTGCCAGCTGGTTCCAGTTGGCTACTGGTGGATACCTTGGAACCAGAGACTGCCTACCAGTTCAGTGTCTTGGCTCAAAACAAGCTGGGCACCAGCTCCTTCAGTGAGGTGGTCACTGTGAACACTCTAGGTAGGTTCTCCTTGGGCACAAGGGGAGGGCTGGGAAAGGATTTGGGAGGTCTGTGAGGAGAAGGGGTCCCTTGCCTTCCTCCATGTGTCCTGTCTGCTGGAGATGGAGATGGTCATTGTCAGGAATAGTTTCCAGCTGTGTAGGAGGTAGTTTGTGGAGGGTCCTGCATGAAGCTTGCAGACTTTGGTGGATGAATGAGGCTCTGAAAGGCTTGTCCTGAGAGCCAGCATGGGAGAGCTGTGCTGTGCTAGTCACCTTTCAGATCTCCCTTAAGTTCAGCTGGGATCAGGAGGTATTAATAGAGCACGAGATCACTTGTTACAGCTCAGAGCCTTTGGGCTCTCAGGTGGAGGTGGGAGGAAGCAGGAAGGCCTGGAGTCATGGCCTCATTAGTCCGGTGCCTTTTGAAAATCCACTGTTCTATTTCTGTGATAAGAGACCAGACTCCCAAGACGTGCCCTAAACTCCTGGAATGTGGGAACAGCCACAGTGGCCCTTCTGCTGCTGCTGGGGGCACGGGTAGGAGAGGATCTTGCCCTGCCCCACCTCAGAGGTGACCCTGTCCCTTCTGCTCTGCCCCCAGCATTCCCTGTAACAACTCCAGAGCCTCTGGTGTTGGTTACCCCACCGAGGTGCCTAACAGCCAACCGGACACAGCAAGGCGTCCTCCTGTCGTGGCTCCCTCCCGCCAACCACAGCTTCCCCATCGACCGCTACATCATGGAATTCCGCGTGGCGGAGAAGTGGGAGATCCTGGATGAGGCCATCCCGGGCTCCGAGAGCGAGTTCTTTGCCAAGGACCTGTCCCAGGTGAGCAGGGGCTGCCCACACCATCCCCAACTCAATGGTCTTTTCCTGCCTTCGTGGTTCTGTAATAATGCTGCACCATCTGCTGCAGCTCCGGGGAAGTTTTGGAGTGATTCAATGCCTGTGCTGGAAAAGATAGAACATGTTAATAATTTTAGTTAATGGTTTTATGTAATCATGATCAATACACATGTACATTATAAATAGTGTGTTATTCTTCAATTAGTCTTAGCCAGCATTTGGTGAAGTTGTCATAAGCTACTTTTGTAGAAGCACAGCTTGAGAAAATTACTGAAACTTTAAGCTTTGATAAACTCACTCTAATATGCTTCAATGAACAAAGCCTGGGGGAGAAAGATGTATTGTTGAGGATGGAATGTAGGATTTATGGACCACAAGGACATTTTGCAGAAACCAGAAGCTAAAGAGACTAACAAAGTCTCAGTATACATTAGGAAGTCCCTACAGGAGGAAAAAGATAGTAAAAAGACTAAAAATATGCAGTAATTAGCATAAGAAGCGAGAAATCAATAACCAATAGAGGATAGAATACTAATTAATGAAAGAGAATTGTGTAATTTAGAAGCAATGAACAATAATTTTTGTTTGATGAAAACATATGAATAGATGAAAAAGTTTTGTATCTGTGTCTGGGTGGAGGACAGAATTTTATTGGCCACACACTCCCTGGGCAAGGATAAAAGCCTGACTTGCTAACATTACAAAGGTGATGTTGGAGGGTTTTATATATCCTGGGGACGCTGGAAGATGTGGTAGGACAAGGCTGGAGGCTGTGTGGGGGTGCTGACAGGTGTGTTTGGTGTTCCAGGACACCTGGTACGAGTTCCGAGTGCTGGCGGTCATGCAGGATCTCATCAGTGAACCCAGCAACGTCGCTGGCGTGTCCAGCACAGGTGAGGGCAGGCTCCCCGTCTCCCCTGGGCTGTGGGGCTGTGAGCTGGGCTGGGGGGGGATGCAGGGCTGTGCTGGACACGGCGCTGACCCCAGGCTGCCTCCCGACGGGAGCAGGCGAGGACAAATCCCTGGAGCCCTGCAGAGCCCGGCTCTGCGGTGAGCCTGGAGAACAAAGCTCCGAGCGGGCACTGGCGCAGCCTGGAAATGGCAATGAAAGGTGGAGAGAGGGAAACGTAGCACTGCAGTGCAGAGTCCACAGGGAAAAGAGCTTTGCAAAGCGGGAGGCTGCAATGTGCTGCAGTTGGTGCGTGTTCCCTGCACGCCCAGCTCGGAGGATGCTCCTCGAGCCGAGGGGCAGGCGGAGGAGGGCTGTGATGGCGCTGGGGAAGGCGAGGGCAGCGGGAAGGGATGGGGATGCAGCGAGCCCGGATTTTCTGGCTCTCGTGGAAAACCCGGCTATGCTGCGATGCTGCGGTCTCTCTCTGCCCCCAAGTGGTGCCGGTGTGGCGAGGAGAGCTTGCTGCAGCCTCCGTGTTCGCTGCCCTTGCTCCTCACGCCCAGTCCTTCTGATGGGGTTTGGCAGGTGCCCGGCCCCAGGCGCTGCTCTCCCAGGCTGAAAGCCTGGATTCTGTGGGGGAATGTGCTGATCCTGGATACGGCACACGGCAGGAGCACCGAGGTGTGCAGGGTGCACATCTGCACGTGCCCACAGCTGAGGTCTGCTGGGGCCTCACGTGCGCTCCTGGTTAGCAAAGGGTGTCGTAATGGTTTGGAAGCTCAGTTTTCATTGGCAAGCTGAAATGAAGCACCGACAAAGAGGATGAAATTCCTTGTGCTGCTGCAGCAGGTTGTTCAGCTGGGAGGTGACTGCACATTTGCTGCAGCTGTGTGTGTTAGACATAAATATGTATTTGGTGTGGAGGCTTCTTCCCTGGGTGTCTACAGCTAACACAGGAAGGTTTATCAGGTTGCTTTGGGCAGCCTGGTCTAGTTGAAGATGTCCCTGCTTATTGCAGGGGGGTTGGACCAGATGGCATTTAACAGCCCTTTCCAACCCAAACTATCTTGTGATTCTGTGGTCTGGTGTGAGATCACTAAACCCCTTAGCCCTGAAGCAGTGCTGATTGCTCTCTCTGGGTGGGCTGGCTTGGAAGCAGGGTCTTTACAGAGATTATAATTCCTGAAGACTATCACTGCCTTCACGCTGTGGCAGCTCCCTGGGGAAGGCAGCAGGTATGACACTGAATTGTGTTTTTTTCCCCCCCAGACGTTTTCCCTCAGCCTGACCTGACGGATGAGGGCCTAGCCCGCCCGGTGCTGGCTGGCATCGTTGCCACCATCTGCTTCCTGGCTGCTGCCATCCTCTTCAGCACACTCGCCGCCTGCTTCGTCAACAAGCAACGCAAACGCAAGCTCAAGCGCAAGAAAGGTGAGCCCATTCCCGGTGTGCTTCATCCCTCCTTCCTGTCTCCTCCTCCTTTCTCCCCCCTGGTTGTGTTGTGGTCATAACCTTCTTCCCTGTCTGTCTCTTCTTCGTCCGTGCGCGTCCTCAGGTGAAGCCCTGACTTCCTCCCTCGGCTGTGCCTGAAAGTGCCCGTGGTCAGGAGCGGGACAGGCAGGGTGGGTGAAGAGGCGCCAGAGAAACTAGCCTGGGAATTCCGAGGGAGCTCTCCCGCGTGGTGATAACTCCTAGAGTTGGGGGTTTAGGGCTGGGACACAGATGGGGGCACCGCTCACCTCCTCCAGGTCCCCCTGGAGCTGGGCTCTCCAGCTGCTCCCAACCTGGAGTGGGCAGTGCTGGGCTAGAGAAGACCCCAAAGGAGACCCTGCTGTTCTGCTTCCCGAAAGCTGGGACTGCAGCCCCCATGCAGGAGCGGCTGGTAGAGAAAAGGGTGGCTGGGGAGCTGGAGAAGGCAGGGAAGTGGCTCCATCTCCTCCAGCCTGAGGGGCTGCGGCAGCAGGACGGGCAGGACCCTGTGACGGGAGCTGTTTGTTGTCAGCAACCATTAAAGCACTGGAGCAATGAAACCTTGGCCTCTTGTTGAGTGTCTTTTGTTGTCTTGATGTTGAGTCTGTCTTGTCTCTGTCGTGTTGCGCCTCCTCAGCGTTCTCTCTTCTTTCCCCTTTTTATTCTCTTCCAGACCCTCCTCTCTCGATAACCCACTGCAGGAAGAGTTTGGAGTCCCCGTAAGTATCTGTCTTAGCTGCGGCACCAGGCTGTGAGGTCTTCAAGGTGCCTCCTTCCTACAGTCATTGCAAAGCTCAAATGGAAATATTTCATCCTTATTTGGTTGCTCCTGATGAATTGGTTTTGGGTGTTCCCTGAACTTTTGGGAACAGAGCAGTTCACAAGAGACAAATGGGCTTTGGAGCAGAAATCACCAGGACAAATGCAGCAAACTGAGCTAAGAGATGACCCCGCTGGACCTGTGAACATTTTCCAAATCTGGAGTTGGCTGGTGGAACTCGATTACAGACCAGTTGGAAGGGGCTCCTCAGGAGAAGGACTATCCTGATGTATATGGAGTCCTTCCTGCCAGCTCGGTGTAGTTTTTGAGTCATTCTCTGTTGGCTCTGTTTTTTTCCTGGGAAATTCATCTTTTCTCCTGAAGAGTGCACTGCTGAAGCCTCTTTCCACATGTGCCCAAAGGTGGTGGATCGTAGTGCTGCAGAAGCCACAGCTCCTTGCAGAGCCCATCAAAAGCATGTGTAGCTGCAAATCAGCAGGAGCATCTGTCCAGTGGGAGTGCAAGAGTCTGGGATATGGACACCTCATGCTTTGGCTCCTGGACTGTTGCAAAAAGTCCTGGTGCTGGTGGATCTGAATCTTACTTATTTTCAGTTCATCCACTGCACTGAAATAATCTGCACTTTCTCTGTTGGATCTGCTGTCTTTTGCCTCTTAATCCTGTTTGTCCAAGGCTTTCTGGATAGGGATGAGGGAACTATTCTGGTGCTCTCTGCCTTTTGGGGTGTTCAGCCTAAAGTCTGAGTGTTTAGAATGGGAGAGTTGGTCTGAAGTGATTAGTCAGCATCTCTAAGTGAGATGCTGACTTCTGTCGGAAGGAACATTTGCCTGATGTCCCTCTTCTCAGGGCATTTCCTGGGCATGGATAGCTCAGGTGAACATAGGAAACCTCAGAAGGAGTTGGACTCGAGCTCTGGATGTGTTTTATTTTTTTTCCTTGTGGGGCTGTAGAGCTTGTTTGAAGGTGTTGGTGGAATTTGTTGTGAGGTGCTGGGGTGTTGGTGAAGCTTATTGGAAGGTGTTGGTGTGAGCTTTCTGCCCCGAGTGTTCTGAGCTGCCCTCCCAAGGAGCAGGGATGTTGTGCACTGCTGCTGGCCAGACTCTGCCATCCTGGTTAGCCCCAGGATTTCTCCCAGTGGTTCCTCTTTGGAGAGCTGGTAGCACTTTGTTTCCTGGATCCAGAGTTGTTCTTCTGGGCGAGAAGGCCTCCCTTCTGCTCCAGGTGACCGTCCCCTCTCTCGGTTTCTCTCCCCTGTGGTCCAGGTTGTCTTCCGGCAAGGTGAGTCCTGAGAGCATCCGCACGCTCCGTCCCCCCTCGGAGTCCTCTGACGACCAGGGCCCGCAGGCCAAGCGGATGCTGAGCCCCACCAAGGAAAAGGAGCTCTCCCTTTACAAGAAGACCAAACGAGCCATCAGCAGCAAGAAGTACAGCGTCTCCAAGGCGGAGGCCGAAGCCGAGGCCACCACGCCGATTGAGCTCATCAGCCGCGGGCCGGACGGACGCTTCGTCATGGACCCGGCAGAGATGGAGCCCTCCCTGAAGACACGGCGGATCGAGGGCTTCCCCTTCGTGGAGGAGACGGACATGTACCCCGAGTTCAGGCAGTCAGATGAGGAGAACGATGATCCCGTCGTCCCCACCTCCGTGACCGCCCTGAAAGCCCAGCTCACCCCTCTCTCCTCCAGCCAGGAGTCCTACCTTCAGCCACCAGCATACAGCCCCCGGTTCCACCGGGCACTGGAGGGTCCCGGCGCCCTGCAGGCCACAGGCCAGGCCCGCCCGCCGGCCCCCCGGGCTTTCCACCACCAGTTTTACGGTTACCTCAGCAGCAGCAGCCCCGGGGAGGTGGACCCACCACCCTTCTACATGCCAGAAGTCAGCCCACTGAGCTCGGTCATGTCCTCCCCACCGCTGCCCCCCGAGGGGCCCTTCGGACACCCCACCATCCCCGAGGAGAATGGGGAGAATGCCTCCAACAGCACGCTGCCCCTGGCCCAGACCCCCACGGGGGGCCGGTCCCCCGAGCCCTGGGGCAGGGCCGAGTTCCCCTTTGGCAGCCTGGAGCTGGCCCCTGCGCCATTCCCCCACCAGCTCCAGCCCTGTGAGGCAGCTGAGGGCTCCCAGTCCACGGGCTGCCTTCCTCGGGGGCCGCCCCCCTCCTCCCTCCAGGTGGTCCCCGCATCCTACTCGGGCATCCTGCCCCTGGAGGCACCAAAGAGCTGGACCGGCAAGTCACCGGGCAGGGGTCAATCCTCCGTGCCCACCACCACCAAGTGGCAGGACAAACCTATGCAACCCATGGGATGTCAAGGGCAGCTAAGACATACCAGCCAAGGTATGGGCATACCCGTGTTGCCTTACCACGAACCGTCCGAGCCCGTCGGCCCCAGCGGCACAAGCACATTCAGCCTGGACACCAGGTGGTACGAGCCCCAACCCCGACCTCGGCCCAGCCCTCGGCAGGTCAGGAGGGCTGAGCCCAGTTTACATCAGGTGGTGCTACAACCTTCAAGGCTTTCTCCTCTGACCCAAAGTCCCCTGAGCTCCCGCAACAGCTCCCCGGAGCTGACCGCCCGCGCCCGGCCCCGCCCGGGGCTCATCCAGCAGGCGGAGGTGTCGGAGATCACGCTGCAGCCGCCTGCGGCCGTCAGCTTCTCCCGCAAATCCACGCCGTCCTCCACGGGATCTCCGGCGCCGAGCAGCCGCGGGGACAGCCCCAGCTTCCGACCGACCACCGCCTTCACCCCTGTGGGCACTGGCTTCTCCAACTCCCAGGGCTCCTCCCTGCCCGTGGACACCATGGATGTTTTCGGAGACATCCCTTCTCCAAGGAGGGCTGGTGAGGAGATTCTCCAACCGGAGCCGACATCCACCACCACGGTAGCCGCCACGGGGTAAGTGTGTGAGCCCCGTGGTGACCCCCCCCCCCCCCCGTCCGGGGTTCCCCCCCCCTGCCTCACCCACTCCCTCTGACTCCCTCCCTGCCATCACCATCCCAACCGGTAGGGTCTCTCTGGGCACGCTGCAGCATCCCTTTTGGAGACGGCGTCCCGCGGGCTTTGCTAGGCAGAGGCTGGTGCCATGGGCACGGGTTGCATGGCCGCCAGCCGAGAGCGCTGGGTTTTAGGCAGGCGACCTTCCCGGTCCCTCGGGAATCTGGGAGCGCTGTGACTCGGGCTACGGGCCATCTACCAGGTGTACAAAGGCCTGGCTCGCTTAGGTAAGTGTCCTGGTGTCACTGGAGGTTGTTTCCTCTTCTAGCTGCTGGCTCTTGGCTTTCTTCGAACGTTAGGGCCGCCGCCGCCGCGCCTCTGTCTTCCTCCTCTTCCTTCCCGCGGAGTCTAGAGAGCTTTAATGCATGACAGAAACAGCTATCACGGTCACCGCCCCACCTGCAAAAGGGATGCTGCAGCCCCAGGACGCGGGCAGGGAGAGATCAAGGACTTAGCCACACCAGCAGCATGTCAGGAGAGGAGGAAAAATAAAAATAAACTAAGCCCAGCGGAGATCGGGAGGCTGCCGGCACGCTCAGATCCTGCCCTAAAGAGGGATGTGGCTGCACTAGACAGTAGCGGCTGGTTTTCCAGGTACCAGGGTTGCTCCAGGCAAAAGCGTCTCTCTCTCTCTCTCTCTTTCTCTCTATTTCTCCTCTTTCCTTCCGTCTTTCACAGCACCTTAGACCCAGTAGCCGTGCTTTCGTCCCATCCTTTCGTCTTGCTTCATTCTGGCTTCTTGTCTGGTGGGGTTGAGGCCCCTCCTCCGGCTTGTGGCAGAGAGGAGTCGGGGGCTGGGGCTCCCAGCCCCGCGGAGCCGGCACGGTCGGAGGCGTTTGGAGAAGAGGTTGTGTTTTGGGGAGGGGGGAGGCAGCGTTTCACCCCGCAGTGCCCTCCGCATTTCACTCCCGCCCTCTGGTACCTGGAAGCGCTATGGCCTTAGCAAAGCCCCTCCGGCACTGAACGGAAGGAAGGAGGGCTCAGGGGAGAGAGGATGGGGAGGGAGAGCAGCTGAACGAGCCTGAAATGACTTCTGTGTGCCTCTGGAAAACCCAGCTACGGAGCGGTGCAGTCAGGGTTGTAGTCACAGGTCCACGTCTCCTAGCAGGGCATGCCAAGGAGAGGCAGCTCCAGGACAGAGCCGTGTTAGAGCAGCACTGTTGTCCGTGCTTTTATGCAGTGTATCCATTCGCTTCGTTGATTATCGTTTTTGTTTCTTCTTTTCCTTTCTCTTCTGTTTCTTTCCCCCTTTCTTCTCCAGCCTCGTTTCGTTTGTGTTTCAGTTTGGTTTCTTTCCCTCCTTTTTCCTTTGGAGTTGTTGACGTGCTGATGTGTTGCGGAGCTCGGCTCCTTGCGGGTGTTGATAACTGCTTTGTTTTTGATTAATCTCAGCTATCTGGGCAGTGTTGTCGAGACAAGCTTCTCCTCAGCTCAATAGGTAAGGGTGATCCATGTCCGAAAGGATGGTGTGGGTGCTGTGGAGGGTGGCCGGGAGCGGGGCATGACAGGGGACACGGAAGGGGCTTTTCCAATACCATCTCTTCCTTTAAAGGGGAATAAGGAATGTGAAAACACTAGGAAACACCTCTGGACGCACAGTCTCTGTGGCTTTTGGGTTTCCCCTCCCAGCAGCACACGCTGCTCCCCTGCCTTCGGGGCTGGGGTTTGGGATGAGCTGAGCTGCCGTCTCCCTGGGGCCACCCTTCTTTGTTTGGGGGATGGTGACACACGTGGCACTTTTGGCCCCTTATGGCAGAGTGTTAGGGAGGTGTGTGTTGAGGTGGGGTTGTCCCAGATGAACCAAGCCCGGAGGAGCCCATGGCCACCCCCCTGAAGCCAGGAAAAATCACATCTGGAGCAGACAGCTGCAGTCAACATGCTCAGAGTGGGCTCCAAAAATCAGTCTCCAGCTGCAGTCCAGCACGTGGAGAATTTTGTTTCCTGCAGTACCTGGATCTGTTTTCTTTCTCCCAAGTCTCCTCAATCGTGGAAAATGGGAGAATTCTTTCTCCTGGGATGGGTTGTATGCTTGGCAGCAGCAGAACTATGGTCTCAGGCTGCCAGAAAGGTGTCACAAATGTAGCCATGGGAAAATCCCTGAAATTCTCCTTGGAGAAGTCTTTGACTTCTTCTGACCCAGCTGTAATTAAACAGCCCTAAGCATATCTTGAAAGAGTCATCCAAGAAAATTCCTCTTGGGCTGCCTTCATGGGGCTGGTTTCCTAGATGGCCATGGGCATTTATGGAACTGGGATGGAGTAATGTGGAGATGGCTTTCAGACCTTAGAAGCAGAAGAATATCACTAAAACTGCCAAATCCAGATGGGTAATAGTAATTTGTAACCCAGAGGTTTGGCAACACTAACCTGTTTGACCAGGCTGGTTATGAAAGGAGAGATGGGATTGTAGATGGGCCTGTTTCTAGGGCCTGGCCATACCCAAGCTTCCTTAGGACAGGTCTTATAAAACATTAGCTTTGCTGCCTTGGTTGGGAAGTGCCAAGGTTCTGGCTGATGCTCTCCAACAGCCTGAGGAGCCTTGTTGGGCTGGGAAACAGCCTCATGAAAGAGAGGTGGGATGCCTAGAGAAATCGGGATGTTTCCAGGAGAAGGGAATTTCTCCAGCTGACCTGGAGGGTTGTCCTGGGGTGGGAAGAACAGGATTGGTGAGGAGAGGGTGTTGGATGTGTGTGCTCCCTGGAGGAGCCATTCTCTTGGCATGGCAAAACCCCTCCAGTTTGAGCCTCCAAACCTCTTGAGCACTTGGCCGCCTTCTCCTTCTGTTTTTCCTTTTTGATCCCAGAGCAGGGCATCCCATGAGGAGCAAAGCTTGGCACCAAGCCTTCATGAAATCTGGGCTGTGCCAGTCTTTTTGGGAAATTGGGAAGCCCTCAGAGATGATGTGACTGTTCTTGCCTCCCCACTCTGGTAGCAGTAGGGACACAAGCAGACATCGCTTTAGCACAGCAGAGGTGAGCCCAGGCTCATGTCTGAGTTTGGTGCAGCTCTTGCACAGATCCTGGCTGGCTCCAGTGCTGGCTGCCGTGGGCTGATGGATTTTGAGGGGCAGGGTCACCCTGCCCAGCAGGATGGGAGTGGCTGCATGTCCTACTCTGGGATGCTGCTGGGAGCTGCAGTCACAGGAGTGACTCCAGAGTCATTATCCCCAAAAAGGGGAAGCCAAAAGAATAAATCTCACTTTAATAAGTGAGGAATCCCGTAGGGAGCCCAGCCAAGTAATTTCTTGATGATTTGGGGTCATAAAATTGTCAGTGCATGCGGAGCATAGGGATTTTATACCAGACCAGCCAGATTTCTCTACTGCAGCATTACAAGCTGAGAGGAGAAGGAGAGGCAGCATGTGAGCTCCGTGCTGTAGCATGGTGGCTTTTGCTAGGTGAAGCTCGGGTAGTTTTTATGGATGGGCAGGGATAAACGATGCTCTTAGTGAGCCAGCAGGAGGAGTTTTCCCATCTTAATCACTTAGGATGCAGCGTGCATCTCTGAACAGGGAAAAGGGGGCTGTCGCCTCCCTGCAGAGAGAAACCCAAAAACCACAGATGAGGCACCAAGCTCCCCTGCCCCTTGGCACGGCAGCCTGCCCTGGGTGGCCTCCCCAGCCCCCCATTGCCAGGGCAGCCCTGCCAGTGCTGGGAGCTGGGGGACTTGGCCGTGGCGTAGCGTTGAGTGACGAAGGGACATCGGCGCCAGGCGTGCGGGAGGAGCAGCAGCCCTCGCTCCCCGCTTGAAAGAAAACAGGTTCCCCTTTAAAGACTGTCCATGTGCTGATCCTCTGCATGTGTTCCATGCCTCCTTCCGCTTGGAGAAGTTGTGAGTCCGCTTGTCTGAGTGCGTTTTACTTTTCTTTCTTAATTATTATTATTATTATTACTATTATTTTATTTTTCTTTTCAGTCTCTTTAATTTCCTTATATATTTTCTCACTCCTGTTTTTCATTTATCTTCCTCTCTCCCCTCCCCTTCCCCGTGACTGTATCCCCCTCTTCCTGTCCAGCCCGGCCCCGTTTCCCTCGCCCTCTCTCCTCTCCGTCAGCATGGTGGTGAAGTCCGTTGTGTAGATGAGTTGTGGTGTCTGCAGACCTGTAGAAGGGCCCCCCTTCTCCGGTGTGCTCCCCACTGTGACCAGCCCCTCCCTCTCTCCCTCCTGGCGCTGCCTTGGCAGCAGCAGCAGCCCTGGCCTGGGGCCATCCCCGCGGTGTTTCTCTGGCACGCTTTGTGCTGAAGGATCCCAAGCGTTCCAGGATGGAGGCAGCAGCCAGCGCTGCCTGGGAGCAGAGTGGGAGTTCTGACTCGCAGGAGCCTCGTGCAGGAGAGTTGAGCTCTTCATCTGAGGACGAAGAAGGGTTGAAGGACACGATGGGCTCCTTTCAAGTGGATGCTCTACTTTATCCAAGTGGATCCTCTAACATGCCCAAACTGTTCCTGGATGTCAATGCTTTGACTCAAGGAGAGGAGACAGGGAGGGTGTGTTGAGACCTCCATGAGGTTAAATATATAAAAATATATTTATAGTGTCCTTGAATCTCCTGGACTTTTCCTTTATATGGGTTCCCCTTCTGAATGGGAAGAGGTCAGTGATGCTTTCAGGGTTCTTCTCCCTTACATCTTTGATGTGTATGTGGATGAACATTTGGAGAAGAACAGCTGAGATGTGCGTTGGACTTGATGTTTCTCCCCTACTTCCTTTTCCTGTCCTGGGACTCTTGAACATCCTTCAGTATCTTTGTGGCCTCGCCAGTACCTCCCAGTCCATGCAGCCCAGACACTTGTTCATGCAGAAAGGTTTTCCTTTGAAATCTCGAGGAAAACTGCTGCTCCAGGTGTTCGTGGTGCCTCACAGAAGATTTGTTCCAGGATTTCACATGAGCTTCTCAAAGCTCCTTTGCTTGGCTCTACACTGAAGTTTCCAGAAGAAGTTCTCCCGCCTCCCTGAGCATCTCATCTGTTATTCAAGATCTCCCTCGTGCGTGGGCAGCTGCCCAAATGTGAACTCTGGGAGCAGGAAGAGGCTTTTGGCTGAGCTTAAAATGAAAATTAATTTGGAAGAATCGGAGCCCTTTGAAGAGATAAAGGGTGGGTAGAGCAGATAAAATTTGGCTGCTGAGTAGCATAGTTTTGTCCTCTGTATCTCTTCCTTGCCAGAGGTCAGACAGTATTTATGGTGACACATGGGTTCAGTGCACTCACTGTTTATGTTTGTGTGTATAAATACGAGTCCAATTATGGAGAACTAGTGGAAATGAGCTTCAGGCAATTTCCTCATAATCCCTCATGTAAATCTGTCTAATTTTGTCAGCATGCCACAATAGCTGCTTCTTAGAAAGAAAAAGGAGTGGAAAGAGCAAGAGACTTATACAAGCTGAGCTTTAATAATAGTGGCAAAGCTGTCTGGGTGGTGGGAAGAGGTGGCAGAAGGCAGTTGCTGGTGGGCAGGATGGTGGCAGGATCACCGAGCTCGGTGGTGTCCAGGGCTTGGCACATGTGAGCTCTGTGGGCGATGGAGCTGGAGCAGCTGAAGTCACCATTAGCCAAGTACCTGCAGGAATGGAACTCATGTGCACCCCACAGAATGGTGGCTATAAATGGCAAAAGGCTGTTATTGGCCATTCAAGCAGGAATTGCTGCTGGGAATGCCATGCTGTGACCTGTGGGTCACTGTGGTCATACCTTCAGCCAGCATGTGAATGGCTGGCCGTGTTGGTTTAGCTCAGAGGGCAGAGCTGCTGCTGGCAGCATCTCTCACAAGAGGCTGGTTGCACTTGGGAAGGTGTTTGAGTCTGCAAATATATTTCCTGACAAGGAAAAGCTTGGATCCAGCCAGCGGGACTCCCAGCATGTCTAATGAGCTGCTTCATCTTTGGCTGATGTGATGCTCTGCTGGGAGCTGGAACAGAGGCACTCCAGGAGCTGGAACAGAGGCTCTCCAGGAGCTCTCTGCACCTTGACGTCTCTGTTGCGTTGGAAAACATGAAAAGGAGCTTTTCTAGGCCCAGTGTTTGGGTTTCTTTTGCGTCTGCTGTGCCTCAGCTGCTTCTTCACCTCATGCTGCACTTCCCTGGGTGCCCTCCAATGCTCCCAGCAGAACTGAGAAGCTTCACAATCACACTCATCTTCAAAAAAACCCAAAAACTCTTCTGGGCCCCAAGGGTAAAATTCTCCTGGGAGCTCCTTGCTTGGGCACTCAAGCTGAAATTTCACCGCTCTGGAGACGCTTGGGATGTTGGATGGGAAGCACTGCTGTGGCGCTGTGCTCTGCAGTGGTGGCACACGTGAGGACCCGTAGGGGAAAGCCTGAAGGGTGTCTTCAGTGCCAGCCAGGCTCTGCCTGCACCCCAGGGGAGATGAGGGGCTCCAAACTCTCCATGGGTAGGTGTACTCTGGTACCACAGCCCAGAAGTGTGGGGTCTGCGTTCCAGCCCATGTCCTTGCCTTTTTCTGCTGCTCCTGCCAGCAGCCACAGTGTTTTTACAGTGCTGGATGGGGCACACCTTGCTGACAGACAGGGGGACATCCACCTCGGTGGTTCTGTGCCCAAGCAGGAGTTTCAAGGCACTGATGTTGCCTCTTGCAGCCAGCTGAGGTGGCTCCTCTGCCTGCCCTCCTGCTGCCCGTGGCTTGTGGGGTTTGCTGGTCCCTGCCCCGGTCACAGATGGATGCAGGAGCTGTTGTCAGGACTGTCCTGTGTGTGGCTCCTGTGACAAGGTTTGGTTGCTGACCTCTGGTGACCGTGTTGTGAGAGCAGAAGAGTCATCTCTGAAGGGTGCAGGCAGGCTGAATTAAATCTCCTTTCCTCATTGGAGCCTGGCTTGAAGTATTGGCTTTATCACAATAAAAGGTGCTTTGCAGACGCTTCCCGTCATCTCCAGACACCTTGTCTGCAGGTGGCTTGGGTTTATCCTAGATTTCTTCCATGGAATTACGAGTTGGTGACTCTTGGAGGGTCATGGAAGTAAAATGGAGAGGGGGAAGGAGATGGGAAGGCAGCAAGAAGGGGGGATGCTGTGATGTATTATAGATATGAGCTGGACTGCTCGCTCTCCTAAGGAAAAGGCTTTCCTCTAATGCTCTGCTCTCTACAGCAGTCATGCTTTCCAGGCCTTGGATGGGAAAAACAGGTACAGTGAAGGAAACAAAAAATCTCTTTGCAAAGGGGAGGATACTGCACCTTGAGCTGGTTCCTGTAGAAGAGTGCCTCAGGGGGTACAGCTGATAAACCATCCCTTGCACCTGCTGGCTCTCCTGCAGGAAGCACCCCTTTGCAAATGTCCTCATTGTCCTTGCAATAAAACCTTGTCAGTGTTTCCATTTCCAGCTCCCAGCCTCTCGCTGTTCCAGGAGCAGACGCTCCCGTTCTGTCACGTTTCTGTTGTCGCTTCTTACAGGGACCTGGGAAAGAGGTACCTCTCCCGGCTCTGTCGGTGTGTGCCCTTGGTGTCCCTGTTTGTTGTCTGGCCCCTGTTTTTTCTGGCTGTGGGAGCAGGGCCAGCAGGATCCTGCCTCCCTGCTGTTTGTGGCGCCGGTGTTGTCCTCCCCGGGTGGCTCGTGGTGCCCGTCTCGATGCTGCCGTGCCGCTTCTGCCTGTCTCTTTCTCTCTCTCTCTATCCCAAGGGGTTTCCTACTACTTCCCAGAAATGCCTTATCGGACATAGGATCTGCCCCGTCCTGTTTTGTTTAGCAGTGTTGGCATGGCAGGCAGGTGAGCTGGGGGTGCCGGTGCTGGACCGGTGGCACCGGCTGGGTTGCGGCGCCGCTTGGAAACCTGGATGAGACATAGGGGGACAGTGGGGACTCCTCACTTCCTCCATCCCGCGTTCTGGCACGCCTGGCTGGCCCTGCTCCCTCAGCCCCGGGTTTCTCACCTCTTCCTTTTCCACGGCAGAGCCGGCTGGGATCGGCCAATCCCCCTCCGGGGATGTCCAGAGGCCTGAGTGTGGCCGGGAGCTGCTGACAGCGCATGTCTGCTTTTCCTTCCTAGAAAATGTCCATCTCCGCCCGGGGACGCTGCTGCACCTGAGAGGCTCGAAGCTCTGAAATACCAGCGGATAAAGAAGCCCAAAAAGTCATCCAAGGGCTCCTCGAAATCCAGAAAACAACCCAGTGAGTGCGAGGACCCTGCAGTCCCCAACAGCATTCCCTGTGTCCTGCTGTGAGCAGAGCTTGGACAGGTCCTTGCCGGCTCCAGTGTTGTGGGTCTCCAAGCCCATTCCTGGATGCTACCCTTGTTCCCTGCCTCCCAAAGGGATGGCTCCCTGGGCTGCTTGCCTGCGGGTTGTCCCTCTTTTGCTCCTCCAAACCGAGTCCTTTCCATGCAATTCCCATCTCTAGTAATTTATTTGGATTTTGAGTGTTAATGTTATTTTCCCTGGTGCCTGGCATTCTCCTTTCCTGCCACGCTGCGGGTTCAGGGCCAGGCTTGCTGTTGCATCCCTTTTACAGCAAGCAAAGTGCTCTGCTCTGCCTGCTGCTGGCTCTGGTCCCATCTGCCTTCTCTCCCCCCTTCCCAGACGGCTCTGCCTCCCAGGTTCAGCACCCTCCCAGCTCTCAGGTACTGTCGCCTGACGAAGCTGTCTGCCTCCGCAAGAAGAAGAGACACCCTCGTCAGGACCCCTTCGCCCGGCTCTCAGCGCTGAAGGACGACCTCTGCCACCGGCAGCTCCCTGAAGACCAGACAGCCATTCTCAACAGCGTGGACCACGATGACACCAGTGGGCATGCCACCCTGCTCTAGCCTAGCGCTGGTCCCAGGAGGTTGAAGAGGAGTGGTGGAGGGAGCTGGTGTCACAGCACGGGGGGATGGAGGTGATGGGAAGGAGGGAGGGACACCCCTATGCTGCCTCCTCTTCGAGGGGTTTGGCAGCTCACGGCGGGGATGAGCTGGGGGGGACCCAGGGGATGCTTTGGGGAGGATGCTTTGGGCTGGGTGTTGCTCAAATCCACTTCTCCCTCACCCCAAACAGCTTGGGTGGGGTGGGAAGGGGGGTGTTGCACCTCAGTTTTGGAAAAATCTCTAGGCTTCAAAGGCATGGATAGATTTTTTTGACATCTGCGTCAACAGCGCACGTTTAGGGGGAAAATGTGGGATTGAGCAGCTGGCCCTCAATCGCCGGAAGAAATTGAATGACACAGGGTGGAATTAAGTGACAAGAACCTAACAACCCAGGCGGGAACTGGTAATCCCATGAATCTGATTATGATAAAAAACACGACCAAATAATCCCGGGAAAGATATAATTGTGAAAATCTCCCTGCCTCCCCCTTTCCCAGCCTCCTTTGATGTGAAGGTAACAGCAGCAAAACCATCCATGACATCTTTCCTTACCTATCTCTGAAATGGAAAAGCCAGAAAGACCCCGAGCCTTCAAATCAGTGTGAGATGTGAGAAATCACCCTTGTCTGTGTGCAAATGCATTCGAGCCTCAGTAACGTGTGCTCGGTGCCGTGCGAGCGCGCAGGTACGGGGCTGATGCGATCCGAGGGTGTTTCCCCCTCCAGGTGTGGCGTGTACCAGCTTTGATGAGGGTGGGTTTGAATAATTCTGCCCAACACTCTGTGCATCTCAGGCAAATGTTCCCCAGTGCCGCGTGGTGATGTGATTGTGATTTCTTACTGTGTGATGTTTAATCTCTGCCGATAACTGCGGAGCGGGGAGACGCAGGCGTGCGAGCGAGCGGGGTTTGGCTGCGTGGTCCCCAAAGCCTCCGTCGGCAGGTGCTGAGCCCTGGGGAGAGCAGCTGGAAGTGCCCAGCTCTGCGGATGGACGTGGATGGCTCCGTGCAAAGCTAAGCCCAGCGTTTCGCGCCAGCTTGAAATACCTTGCTGCTGGTTTCACCAATTTTCCCTTTTTCCTCCTGTTCCAACCTGGCTGTGTCGGCTGTGACACCTGCTGGGGTTGTGTCCCTCCCTTTGCCCCCGTTCCCCTTGGTAATGCTGTTATAACCCTTCACCAGAATGTATTTCCCCTTCAGAATAGGGTAGGTTTGGTGGCTGGTGGTTTTCTGGATTGCACAGGCCTTTTTTTTGGTTTGTTTTTGGCAGGCAAGGTGTAACCCGAGAGCAGCCGGGCTCACTTTCCTGCTCTGCCTCCACTCTCTGACTGCGTGGCCTTGGGCAAGTCACTTGACCTCTCTGTGCCTCAGTTCTCCCATCTGTAAAATGGGGATAAGTCATATTTGAGCACTTTGGACAAGCACTTGGTGGTCTACAGACTGCAAGTGCTATGTAAATGCTTAGTGCTAATACCAAGCAATCCCTACCTTTAAAATATTTGGAATTGGTTCTTTCTCTTTTTTTTTTTTGTTTTTTAGTTTGAAGTGGTAAAATCAACCACTGCATCCAGGTTTGCACAGTTCTTCCTCTGCGGTAAAGTGCTAAACCCTCCAGCCTGCCTGGGAATAAAACACCAAGTGTTTCATGTAGATATTCTTGCTTTGAGTGGATTCAGGCTGTAGAAAAAACGTCAGGAGAGCTGGAGAGCCTGCAGGCATGTTTTTAGCCCCAGGCTCTCTATTTGCATATGAAACTTTTGTTTATTCCCAGGTAGAATTGCCAAGAGATTCTCTGCAATCTCGCCTTTAATTCTGCTTTGCCTTGGTTTTTGCTCTTGCTGCTGGTTGAACCTCCAAGGGCTGAGATGTTTGGAGAAAGACATGAACTCTCAGTTGTGATCCCACTCTCTGACCATGCCACGCTCCCCAGGAGCTTTTAGGTCAGAGCCTGTTGACTGCTCTGCCTCAATTTACCTGGTTTTAGAGGTTGTGCGTCCTCTCCCAGCAGGATGCTCGGGAACCTGCGACCACCAAAAGCAGAGCACCGTGTCTTTTCCAATCTCCAGGCCCTAAGTAAGGTTTGAACCACTGGACAATACATCCTCTAAATCGATAACCAGATATTTCTGAGCTTTAACAACTTCGTGTAGGTGGTCTCAAACCATCAGCAGGTTTGTCTCGGGAAGGAGGGAGGGTCTGGCAGAAATGCCCCTCTCTTTGCAGCCTGCACCAGGGTTTTTTATTGACATGACGAGTGACCTGACATAAGAACCTCAACTCTCAGAGTGAGAACTCAACCTTGCTAACAGTATGACTGCGAATTTCTTTTATTTGGGTGTGTTTTTAGGGTTTTTCCCTAGAACCCGCTCGGATCTGAATTGATTTAATGCCATTCTCCCGCTTGGCAGCGGGGAAAACTCTGCCTGGCTTGGCCAACTTAAGCTTGCCGGTCACTCCAGCCGGGCTGCTCCTGACAGACAGGTGACCCTCGGGGCCAGGGGAAGCGTGGAGGCTCTGTGCTGCCTGTGCCATGGCCGACTTGCTCTTCCTTTTGCTCTCGTTGCCTCAGCCTCTCAAACAGAGGGTTGCTTTTCCATTTGAGTGCTTTTCAAACTATTTACGACACCCGTTTCGGATGGGCCAGGCGCTGTCTTCAGGCTGCTGAGGTTGCTACCTCAGGACTATGCCCCATCCCACCTTAAGGAGCTCTGGAGGACTCGGAGTGCAGGGCAGGTTGACGGAGCATGCCGGCTTGCTGGGTCAGGCTTTTGAGAGTTGTTTTCCTTTTGCAGGTGTTTTGAGCCACTGGGCTTTTCATGGTCTTCGACCTTTAGAGGCTGGAGCCGCAGCCCTCTCTCTTTCAGCTGTGTACCTGCCACGCTGCTGGAGTGGGAAATCCCGCCCGGGCGCCTCGTGGAAGCAGCTCCTCCCTAAAACCATCCTTAACTCCTTTCCCTGCTAGACCGAGTTACCTTCCGATAGACTCGGGCCGTGCTTTGGCTGACTGGCTCGCCTCTTGCTTTGGCAACCTCCTCGCTTCTCCCAGCCCTCTGGTTTCCATGCCCTTCAGGGTTGCTCCTCTCTCCTTCCGTGGACCTGGAAACATCGAAGCCGTGTCAGACGATGCCAAATGCTTCCCCCATTTCACCCCCGTTTGAACTCAGTGTCGCTTTGGTGGTTTGCAAACACAGCTGTTGCTGCTGCTGCTGCTTCTTCATTTTTATTTTTTTTTCCTTCCTTTCATGCTGCAAAATATATCTTGATTTTTATCTTCCTGGGCCAAATTCTCTTATTTTCTAAGCTGGTCTGAGGTAGATGGCTCTTCTGTATCAGTAACCGTACGATCCTTCCTTGCACCTTGCGAACGTGATGTTCCATTAGGTCCCCTTGGCACATCCTGGCCTATGGTGAAAAAAACCCTCTGAATCACAAGGTGATTTGTCCCTGGGCTCTACTGAGGCATCAATGCAGGGGTGCCAGCCCAGTTTTGGGGGCCCTTGCTGGTCCTCCTCCCTGCGAGGTGGCCATGGTGGGGATGCTCCAGCACCGGTTTCATGCTGCCGTGGGGGTTGCAGGAGTGGGGCACCCTGAGCTGGGGGAGCTGACATGGAGAGAAGGGTATGGGATGCCACTGACATCCTGTGGTGATCCTGGGGTGCCCTCCCTTGCAGCCAAAAATGAGTTCTGGAGTAGGCAGGGAAGAAGGGCAGGGAGAGTGCTTAGCCTGCATTTCCCTCAGGACTTGCTGAGCTCTCATCCACGTGTTTCTAAGGTGACTTTGCCATGCAGCCCCAGCAGCGTTTTGGTTCTGTGGTGTTGATGTGAAGGAAAATGCAAGTTACTGTCGGGGGGGAGGGGGAGCATTCAGGGCTCGTTTGTGGGGCCCCGATTCTGTGCCTGCCACTAACAGCACCCACAGGCACTGGAGCCATGGGTTTGTGGCATGGGGGAGCTGGAAGGCCCCAGGGTCTGTTCCCAGACTGAACCTCGACATGGTTTGCAGTCTGCCCCCTGAGCTGAGGTGTCTCTGTGAGCCCCCGGGGTGTCTGTGTGAGTTTTTCCCAGGAGGATTCTCATTCCTGCTGCCCTGTGCTGGTCACCTGTGACGGGGAGGCTGCTTTGGGGCACTGGTGGGCTCCAGGCTGTTGATCTGGTGTTTGTCTCCTTGTTAGCTGGCACGGTGCCACCCACTTTGGAGGAAGGCTGGAGGTGACGCTGTTTGGATAGATAAATGTGAAGGGACTATAAAGGGAATAAACTTGCTGACCTGCCTCTGGGAGTGTTGAGGACACTGGATTTGGGCTCAGCAGCCCAGGCACGGTCCTGGCAGGGCTTAGTCATGTCTGGTGGCATCCGGGCATGACACACATTCCAGACTCATTGCTGCTCCCACCTTGCCGTCTGTATTAGGACAAAATCCGCCTAGCATTTTGGTTTCTTTTCCTGCTTCAGGCAGTGACGTAGATTTGGGAGTTCTTGGAGTTTTGGGTTGGTTTCAGCTGTAGCACTTGTTCTGGAGGTATTTTTCCATGAGGCTGGACCTTCAGGGATTTCCACACGTCCCATGTGGGCTCGCTGCAGCCCCAGATTGAAGTCAGGGCTTTTTTGGAAGGAAATCTTTTCAAGGAACCGGAGTGAAACCCACTGTACATATGAGATATAAATAGATAGAGAAGCATAGGACAAAGGTAGTTAGGATTGCAGAATTCAGTAGATTTGCATGTCGGGGTATGTGTGTCTCTAGGGGAGAGTTTAGAGCCGTGCTGGAGCAGGGGATCAGGATGGGCAAAGCGGGGAAGGGGCTGGGAGCAGCTGTAGCCTGAGGGGAATTTGGGGATGGAGAGGCACCAGTATGACCTGCGCTGCGGCCATGCTGCACACAACAGATCGCTCTGTTTCATTATCTCACCCCCAGTTTTTATATTTGCTTTGTTCATTGTCTGTGACTCACCCCTGAGCTGTGACTTGGAGGAGCAGGAGGGGCAGGTCCTGTGCTCAGCGTGTCCGTGGGGCGTGACACAGGGCATGGCATGGGAGGGGGATGTCACATTGCCTCATCTCTGGTGCCATCGCTTCAAGAAGAAGCTGCACCGCGCAGAAACCCTTCCCTCAAGTCCCTCTAGATGCTGCTCTCTGGTTACTCATGTGAAAGCATTTTGCTTTGCGTCTGTTCTTCCCAAAAAAGCGTGAGTCAGAAGGGATGAGAGAGGGATGCAGCTAAATTTGTCCCCTGAGCTGAGGAACGCGGCACCGGCTGTGCCAGCCGGCCCCAGCAGCGCCTCCCGGGAGGGACACGATGTTCTTGACAGTGTCTTTTTTATTTTAAACCTCATTAGCAGGACTTTGAGGATCTGAGGCAGAGAGGGGATTTAGTCACCAGTGATGCCAGAGCTGGACTGACCCCAGGCATGGGGATTCAGGCTCTCCCAGAGCCATCCCTGTGCTGTCCAGGCACTGGTAGCCCTTAAAGAAAACAGGATTTTTACTCCCATTTCCCCCTTTCAGCTCAATTCTGTTGATTTTTTTTTTTTTTTCTGTTTCTGAGTGTATTGACTCCTCTCTGCCTGCTTTTGCTGGCAAGGAGAGGTGGGAAGTGCAGTTGTTCCTGTTAAAGGTCTGTCAGGAAATGCTTGACCCAGCAACTGAGGACTGGGAAGCAGCGACCAGATTTGGCAACACTGGTGCCAGCAAAAGAAAAAAATTAGCATTGCACTTAATTCCTGTCAGCAGGCACATCCCCAGGCAGGGAGGTCCAGTGTGGTCGTGGGAAGGGACTGGGGATGGGAGCCTGGGTGCTGCCTGGGTGACTGGGATGAGAGGGAGCCGTGTTTGCCCACTTTCCCCATTTTTAGGTGTTTTGGCCCAGCTGGCTGAGCTCTGTTCCTGGCATTGTGTGGCAGCAGGAGCAGAATCCCCAATCCTGGGGCTCTGGCTGACTATTGATAAATGCATGGACGGAGGAAGGACCGTACCTGGGGAGGGGGTGGGCAGAGAAAGGGGGCAGAGGGGCTGCTCCAGGCTGGGGGGGGTTGGATGTGGCAAGCATGCTCTGTAGTAAGGATTTTTAGTAGCTAAAGATTTTGATACTGGTTGCAGTGGGGTGGAAAATGCAGGATGGAGGGGCTGGCATCCCCCAGGGAGGACAGTTTGCCCAGATATTGGATTTACCATCAAAATGACACTTTCTCTCCCAGGAGGGCTTTTATTCTTGTTCTTCTGGGGTTGCAGGGCTGCAAAAGAGGGTGCCCATCTTCCCGGGTCTGAAAGCTCCTTGGATTTCCACCCACTCCCCCCCAGCACTTAGATTAAAATAAAACACACACACACACACACACAAAAAAAAAAAATACTTGAGAAATGAGCCCCAGTATCTCTATCTAAAGAAATGATATTGGTGTATCAAAACTGCATTGTATATAAAATTAAACAAATATATATTTACTTTCTATTTTAGAAGGGGGGGAGAATAAATATTTAAAATAATTCGTTAGTAATAGGTGTCAGAAACTTCTGTGCAGCATGGGAGAGGCTGTCAGAGGTGGGGAGAGTCCCAACAGCGGGAGCAGAGCGAGTATTTTTACATTATATTGCGCTTCAGCTTCTCTGCTTCTCCATCCACCTATAAATAGACAAAAATATATATACAAATATATATATATATAAAAATTATATATATCTAAGTCACATAGCTGTTTTATTTTTGTATCCATGCCTAGTGCTGTTTGAGCAATACAGTGGCGAGGGAGAGGAGAGCTTGGCCAGGCTGGGGGGCTCGCAGTGCTCCTGGGGATGTGCCCGCTCTGGGCCCAGCGTCACTGTTTGCTGTTTCAAGAGGGAAAAAACACTGAAAAGGGAAAAAGTCCCGAGATAGGGAAGCCTGGGCTTGCTGCCAGCTTGCCCAGGGCCTTGGCGAGGTGGTGTTTCCACTGAGGGCTGTCTTGGGCTTTTTTTTTTTCAGAGAAAAAAGACAAATTTCAGCTCCAAAGGCACTTGGGGAGGATGAGGCGGCTGCAGCCTGGGGGGTGGCACAGGATGGGGACATGCTGTGGGGACAGAGTCCCCACGCTGCTGCCTCGCTGGGTGCTGTTGGTCACCTGTCCTCGCTGCTGTCATAAACCCCGAGGGTTTCTGAAACCCTCCTGCAGTTGGTGGAGCCCCTCAGAGCCACCCAGGTGGCCACAGTGGGATTCTCCCGGTCCCTGCACCCGGCTGGAGCAGGGAACCTTCTGTGTCAGTAATGTCTGATCCTCTCCAAGAGTGTCCAGTAGGGCTTACTGGGGCCACAGGGGCTGCTGGTGTCCAGTGGGGTGGGACTGGGAGCTCTCCCTGCCTGGATGGGTGGGTTGAGGGGCTCCTCTATCCCAGTGAATGGGATGTGGGGCTCTCCCCATCCCTATGGATGGGATGTGAGGGTTTCCCTGCCTGGATGGGATGTGAGGCTCTCCCTGTCCCTGTGGGTGAGGTGGCATCAGCCCTGGCTCGATGGGGAATGTGCCAAGGATATTTGGGGATTTTCCCTCAGGGCAGTACGGACCCGCCGGATCCCTGCCCCCTTCCCCGTGGGCTGTGGGGGGACGAGGAGCCAGTTTGGGGACTGAGCAATGCCAGGGAGCTGCAAACCATCCCTGTGCCTTCGCTGGGGCACGATTTGGGGATTGTCTTTGGGCAGTGGCGACTGGGGCTTCGCTGTGTCCCACAGTCCTGGGTTCTGGGGGGGATCCCCGTGCTGGTTTTTGGGCTCAGATGTCCCCAAGGTGATGGTGGCACTGTCCCCGGGTGCTTCCACCCCTCCAGAGGCAGGCAGAGGTCCCTCAGTGTGGTTAGGCCATGTCCCCATGGGCTGAGGCACGAATGTATACCCGGGAGCTGGCCCCTCGCAGCGGCACCGTGTCCTCTGTAGGTGTCACCTGTATTTTCCATGATATTTCTCTCTTCTTCGTCGGGTCGGGGTTTGGGGGGCTGGGGGGGGGGGGTGGGATGTTTCTAATATCCAGCCGAGATTTGTTCAGCACCAATTCTTGATATCGAAGCAAAGCATGTTTGACGGGACTAACTTGCATTTATTAGCGGTAAATACATAAGTGAGTATTTTATATGTTAAAAAACAAACCAACAAACACACACACACACAAAAAAAAAAGGATATCAGGAGAAAGAGAAGGGATGAGATTTCTCACCTCTTGGTGTCCGGGTTGGGGGGCTGCCTTGCCCCCCACCGGGGGGGGTTTGGGGTTTTTGGGGGGGGGGGGCTGGGGATGGGCGGGCAGCTTTCTCCTTTCCCCACCTCCCCTGGAATCACTTACAGAAAAAAAATAGGCAAAGGAAAGCTAGAAATGTTTACAAAGCACACTTCCCACAGTACCGTTAACCCTCTGGATGCCAAACAGACACATCAGGAGCTGCTCCCTCCCCGTGCTCCTGGGGGCCTTGGGGCAGTGGCTCCGACAGCATCGTCCTGCTTCCCGTGATTTCTTTGGTTTGGTTTTGTTGGACACCATCCCCGCTGCCTCCATCACATGCACCTGCCCAGAGCTTGCTTTCCAGGGGGGGGATTTTGCTTCCTGCCCTCTCCCAGGCTTTTCCTGCTCAGCTGGGAGCTGTGGGAAGCGCCTGTCTCTGCTCGGGGAGGTTCTGGCTCGGTGGGAGATGCTGGCACTCACTCCCTCTGCCCTCCCAGATGCACTTTAAGGCCAAACTTCCCTTTTTTCCTTCTCTGGGGCTGGCAGAGAGCAGGCAGGGGATGCTCCCGTGGCCCCAGGGGGTGCAGGACCTTCCACAAGGCTGTGCAGGCTCCAGTCCCTTGGCATTTCCCAGGTGGGAAAGCCTTTTAGAAATCCTGGAAATGCCCACATTGCCGTAAGGTTCATCCTTTGGGCATTTGGGGATCACACCTGCACGCCAGCTCCTCGGGGAGCAGCCCTGGCTCCCCCCAGGAGCATCTCCAGCTCTCCCTTGGGAGCATCCCTGGCTCTCCAGGGGGAGCCCAGACTTTTTAATCCCCTTTTAATAGGTTTGTAGACTCCCTGAACCCTCATAGACCTCCATAGGTAGCTCTTGATTTAATCCCCTCCTAACCCCATAGTGTTTTCCCCCAAGGCAGGATTTTCTTCCTAACCCAACGCAACTCTGGTTGCGTGGGACAACTTTTTCCTCTTTTTAAGAATTTCTTGCCTCTGGATATAAAGACTAGACCATCCAACCTCGTTTCCATCTCTTGAATGTCGAGTATTACGATGTATAACACACGTTAGGGTGCTCTTTGGTGCTGTTTCAATGGTAACCAGTGGAACTGACTTTTTTTAATAACAATAACAATAAAAGAAACTTTAGTGCCGCTGGTTCCATAACGTTCGTTGTTGTGACTTTTTTTTTCTCCCTTTTTTTGGAAGTTTTGTTAGGGTTTTGGTTTTTTATTTTTAATTATTTTTTTTAATTTTTACTAAACAGTGAGTAGCGATCAGCTGCCGGGTTTCTGTGGTGTTGATTTTAGTGACTTCTGGCTGCTGCGTCACAGCTTAGTGGGATTTGGGATCGAGTTGCTTCCTTTTGGAACTGCACACAGCAAAGTGAGCATTTGATGGGAGCCCAGATGGCAACTAGAGGGTTAATTTTTGAACTTTCAGGTATGTTCCTCAGAAGAAAATAATAATAAAAAAGAATAAAAAAAGATAAGAGAAACAAAACACTATTTTTTCAGTAAGCTTTTTTTTTCTGTAAACGATTTACAAATAAATCTGACATGATGGTGCTGTACCAAAGCCTTATACGAAACTTATTCCGCGCTCTCTATAATCTCTCTGTATCTGTATTGTTGCTCTCTCGGCCTCCGCCAAGGCCAGGAAATGCCAGCAGGAGGGACCGGTGGCTGCGCTCGGCATCATCGGCATCCCCGGACTTCCCCGGGATGGGAATCGGCATTCCCCGGAATTCCCGGCCCGCGGGGAGGCAAAGCCAAATTTCAGCATCACTCCCCAGGCGTGCGATGAGGGGCACAAGTGGGGGTCCCTCACCCCAAACTCTCCTTCCGACTGGGTGCTAACCTGCCCCTGGGCAGGGATCCGAGACCTCGCCGGGAGCGCTGCCCGCTGCTCCCGGCATCCCCGAGGGGATAACGACCCACCGAGCCCCCTCCTCCTAAAGGGGGGTTTTACATCTTCCAGCTCAGCCCGACCTCCGCAGTGCTTAGCCAAGGCAGACCCCTGGCTCTGGCCCTGCGAGCCCTCTCCCAGCCCTTCCCCCGGGGCCGGCCGGGAGCTGGGGCTGCTTTGACAGCTCTAAGCAATAATCCCATTCTGCCAAGAAAGTTGGGTCCTTTTGGCTCTTGGACTGTTGTCAGTTAATGAGTAAATGCTAATAAGCCAACAAAAAAATTGGAAGAAATGAGAGTTTGAAGCCCTGCCTTACTGGGAGTAGCTGGTCCCTCGGTCTCTGCCTGTTGGGATTTTTAAGGCCTGCTGAGTACTTAATTTATCGCCGGTAACATTGCATGTTCATAGATTGACTTCTTGAGTTGATTTTTCTTATTTTAATGTACCCACTATAAGAAATTCTGGCAGTGTTGCAATGTTACGTACAACTAGCCATGCTGTAGGAGAATGATGGGTTTTGGAATCGATTAACTTGCTCCTCATGTAACATTACCCTGCTTCAGAAATGTTTTGTATTTTGATATAAATAAACATTTGCTAAAAAAAAAAAAATATCTATAAAAAAGGGGTTGGTTGGGTCATTTTTTTTGGGGGGGGGGGGGTGGGGGGTGGGGGGGGGCTGCCCCGGAGGTGTTTGTGGGGGATGCTGGGCTGTTCTTTGCCCTGAGTATGCCACGTTTTGTTGTCCCACTGGGATCTGCAGCTGGTGCTCCAGGTTGGGGTGGGTACTGGGATGGACAGTGATGCTCAGCTCCTGTTTTTGGGCAAGGAGTTGGAGGGGAGATGATGCCAGAATGATTTTTTCCTTTTCTTTTATATCCCTTTTACACAGTTCTGTGTATCCACAAGCATTACCATGCACACTTGTAACCCTTCACTTAGTTCAGTGCTCAGTGCTCTGGGAGTGCCCTGCAGGCCCTGAGGCTGAAGAGCCCAGAGCTGCAGAGCCAGGGACACCAAACATTCTGCTGGCTCAGGAAGCCAAGGGCCCCTGGCAGGACAGATTCTGGAAAGTCGAGCTGAGCCCAGCCCAGCCCCAGCATTGGGCTCCCTTGTTGGATCTGGGCTGTGGAAAGTCTAGAACTGGTGTGTGTGACTGACGGGGGTGCATTTGCCACGCTGGCACCTGGGTGAAGTGGATGCATCAAACGGGATCCTGATTAAAATACTGAGGGAAAGACCCCAACCCCTTTAACCGTGTCTGGCTTCATTTTCCTAATACCAGGATAAAGGCATCAGAGAGAACCCCAGCCTCTGATGTTGGACAATGGGCCCTGTCCCTTGCTGTCACCTCCCGCAGCTTCCCTTTCTCGTCCCCCTCCTCCAGCCCCACTCCCCTCCCCTTCACCTGCTGCCTTTGGAGGTTTTTGCCACCTTTTTTGCACTGATTCACCCCGCAGGAGCCCTGCTGACAATGAAATCTCTCTGCAGCCGGGGAGGGTATCCCGGACTGTGCTATGCGCGGTGCCACACTGTCCCCAGCCTCGCTGGTGGCCGTGCCACGAGGTGGCAGTGCCGGCTCGGCAGCTCACCGAGCCAGTGATGGGCTTGGAGGGAGAAGAGGCTGCCTCGACCACCTCCGGCATCGCTGTCCCCCGTGTGTCCCCCGTAGGGCCGGGATAGAGGGGCTGCTTCTGTCTGTCAGTCTGTCTGTCTGTCTGTCTGTCTGTCTGTCTGTCTGTCTTCCTGCTTACCATTCAACTGTCCCCCAGCGCTGGGGTCCCCACGGAGTCCCCCCCCAGCCTCCCTGCAATGCTGGTTTTTAGGGACTGTGTGCTGCCCTCACACCCCTCAGCGTGTTTGGGATGTGGCTCAGCCCGTGCAGCATCCTTAGGGTCGGCTCCAGGGTTAAACCCCAGCTGAACCCCCTCAGTGAGCAGGGATGCAGCTCAGGCACTGCAGCATCCTTGGGGTGCCAGCTCTGGGGCTTCCCAAATAAACCCCCTCCCCAGCAGGAGCAGGGATGCAGAGAAAGGCTGCTCTCACATCCCTCACCAGCAGCTCCCCTGAACTGGGGGCTGAGGCCACCACATTGACCCTGCACACCCCTGCTCCATCAGTGCAGGGACCAAGGTTCTGCAGTGGTCTCAGCACAGGTGGGGATGCTGGGGAGCTGTTCAGGTGCTGCTTTCCAGCTTTGTTCCAGGCTTGGTGAAACCCTGTAGGAAGGAGGAGGAATCCTCCCAGCTGGATCTGCAGGAGAACTGAACTCTGCTGCTTCAGAGGGAGTGAGGGGACAAATACAGAGTGGCTGGGCTGTGGCTGAGGATTGTGCAGTTGAATTGATGCCTTTGGGGCTACCTAAACACAGAGGCCAAACAGAATTAAGGGATTAAAAAGCAGTTCCATTTATTGAAGGGCCTTCAGGTACTTTTAGGGCAGATGAAGCCCCCCAAGGGCTACACGTAAAAATGGACAATGGGTCACGGGTTTCACACTTTCATAAGTTTGGTCCATTTGCATCTTGGGGGTTCATCTTCCAATTCCAGCTTTAGCTCATGAAGTCATTTACCCCAAGTTTGCTCCCCCCCAAGTCACTTTTGTTTCCATCTCTCAGGCCTGAGCCAGTCAGGGGTCCTTGATTGCCAGGCCTAGAGAGGAATTGTTGTGTCTGAGCAAAACGGGAGAGCAGCAGCTGCCACTGGGTATGGAGTTTAGAGTTCTGCACTAAAGAACTGCAGGGTTACAAATACATGAAAAATATAAAAGCTGAGATCCTAAGGCTGGAGCTCATTCAGGGCTGGGTGGGTCACAGGGATGCTCCTTGGGCTGGGGGGGGGATGGCACTGATGTTCATGGCAGCTGTGACCCCCAGTATCCCCAGTGCACCCAGTGCAGGGGCCAGCCCAGCTGTGCCAATGGCCTGGGGCACATCCCCTGGCAGAGCTTTGGGCATCACAAGGACAGCTGACATTTCCTGAGGGCAGTTTGGACTCTCTCCAAGGACGCAGGAGCAGAGAAAAATCCCTGAGCTGCAATCACAGAGCTGAGGTGTTCCCAGTGTTTTGAACCCATCCCCAGGTCCCCAGGTAACAAATTCATTTCACCTCCTGGAGCCAGGCAGAATTCCCTTCCTGAGGAGCCCTGGATCTGTCTCCTGGCTCTTTCCCAGCCCCACTGGGGTCAAACCTCTGCTGCCAGGGTGGGTGGCAGTGGCAGGAGGTGGCAGAGAGGTGGGGGATGCACCCCCTGCTCCGGGGGGGAGGCTCCGTGCCCTCCCCAGGTAGGTCTGGCTGTAGGCACAGTTTCTGCTATCAGTGAATTATTGATTGGATTTACCGCCACGGCTCTGACAACACCATTACTGGCTTTGACTTCATGTTTAAATCATCACTCCAATAGCTCTGAAAGATGCGATCTTTTATTTAAAACGCACTCAGTGGCTCTTTTTGATCCCCTGGCTCGACGTGCCGCAGGCAGAGGCGAGGGAGTGGTGGGTGCACGGCTGGGGGAGTACAGTCCCTGCACGAGGGGCTTCGGGGACACTCAAGGTCACTCTGTGAGGGTGGAAGGAAAGAAACTTCCTGCTCATGCTCCAGGTGAAAGGCTGCAGGTAACAGGAGTGCAAAGCTGCGGGGGCCGTGCCATCCCCCTGCCCCGCCTGCACCCCATCCCTGCTGCATCCCCGCGAATCCCCGCGCTGGTGGAGCAAGCAGGGAGCACCTCCAGGGCTCTGTGCCCGCAGCTCACTCCGCCGTGCCATCCCACACATCTCCTGGCCATTGCTGTGCCCCCGCTGCCCATCCCCAGCGCTTCCCCAGCCCCCGGGCTGAATCCAAGACTCCGTGCCCGTGTCTCCGCAGCTTCTTCCCACCGTGACAGGCTCTGGGGTGTGCAGGGCAGCTGTGCTTCTCTGGGGCCGCAGGTTTGGGCCACAGCCATGGGGGTAGCAGCACATGAGGCCAAAATTCCCCCAAGCCCAACTGTGGGGCTGTTGGGATTCTCCGTGCCATCCCACTGCGCTGCTTGCTCCAGCAGGATGGCAGGATCCCTGCATCCCTGCTTGTGTTTTTATCAGCTTTGCCATCCAATATTCCCAGGCTGCTTTGTCTTTGCTTTACATTTATCAATATTACCAGCTGATCCCACGGTGTCCCTCCTTGGGTTTATTAATATTGCCCTCTGATCTGCGGGAAGCGGCCGCGCTTTATATTCCTGCCCCATCCCCAGCTCCTGCAAGCCCCCACGCCATGTTTAATTAGATTTTCTCCTTGGCTCAGGCAAACACAAATTGAGCTCCTGGTATCTCTGTGCTGTGCTGGAGCTGGTGCCTGGCTGAGGTGGACAGCATCCTCCACCACATTAATATTCCAGTGCTGGTGCCTGTCTGGGGATGGTGCTGCCTGGGGGTGTTTGCCTGGAAAAGGGGATTATTTCTAACCCCCCCCAACCTGTTTTCCAAGGAGGGCAATTAACCTGCCAGGGAAATATCTTTTCCTGCTAGGTCAGAGTGGCCAGGTTGAGGGTTCATGATTAGGAAGCAGCACAGGATGCCTGGATCAGAAATCAGAGCTGCTGCTTCCCCCTCTCCAATTGCATTCCCCCCCATCCTGCTGCTCTGGGCCATTAATGTCATTTTTGAAGGAATTCTTCTGGACTTGGCTTTCCCCAAGTCAGTGGGGACCAGCGCTGGCCTCTCCCACTGCTCCATGGCAGCTTTTCCACATCAGAGGGAAAGAAAATTGTTTATGCAAAGTTTGTCAGTCCCTCCAGGCACGAAGGGAAGTGCTGATTGTTCTCCAGCTATCTCAAATCTTTTGCCAGTTTCCAAAATTAAAATTTTTCCCTGTGTCTTGCAGACATATTTGGTGTTCGTGCTTGGATTTTCAGACTTACTGTCCAGCAGATGCATTGTTATGATTATTATTACTATTTTATTTTATTTTATTTTATTTTATCCCCTCCCCTTTTTGGATTTCTCCTCCTGCCACGGTCTCACCCTTTGTGTGTTCCTCTTCTCTCAGGACACACAGGATGGAATTTGCTCCAGGGTTGCTCACACAGATGCTCATGCAGGGACCAGAAACCCTTCCTGGGGCTGGATCTGCCTTTCTCAGCTGTGATTCCGTGGGGAAAAGAGCTTTCCATCCCTGCAGCCCAGCAGCCTGTGGAGCTGCTGGGCTGCAGCCTCTCCCTTCCTCTCCTCTCCTCTCCTCTCCTCTCCTCTCCTCTCCTCTCCTCTCGAAGCCCTGCCAGAGGAATGTGCTCGCCTGAGTCAATAGGAAGTTAATTAAGCCATTTATCTGGGAAAAGCAGCCCCTCCTGGTGAGCTCTGCTGGAGGGATGGAGGAGGAAGAAGCACAGAGCCGGGGAGAGCAGGAGCAGGAGGAGGCCGTGGGCAGCCCCTGGAAGGGGAGAATCTCAGCTGGGGTCCATCCACAGCATTCCCTGTAGGACACTGCTGACCCCTGGGCCAGCCCCTGATCTGCCATGTGCTGCCTGAAACAAGTCCCTGACGATGCTGCAGTGCTAAAATCACCAATAAACTGCTTTTCTGTCTGAGAAGTTGGGGTTGATATCTATAACATCCATCATTCCCACCCATAATGACAAACAGTGTTTATTCCCAGCTGCCCCTCAGCTCTGTGCTACCCATGCAGGGGACTCAAATCCCATTTTTTCGCCCCCCCGACTCCCCTCTCCAGGAAGGCCAGGCTTGCTGTCTGCAGAGCACAGCTCTGCACTAAAGCAGGCTGCACTCTTAACTTTAAATTGACTTTTTAGTGGAGCCCTGGGAGGTTTTCCCGAGGAGTGCAGCCTATTCTTCAGGGCTTTTATAAGCCTTTAGTATCTTAAGACACAACTAAGTTGGCCCTAATCCCTCATAAAAGCACGTAGGTTTTCTTGCCCTTCTGCTGCATCAAGGTCTTCGCCCTGCACTTTCCTTCACTGTTGTGTTTGTCTGAAGGATGGGAAGAAAATGCCTGTGAAATTTTCCTTTTTAAAGACCTGGATCCTCAGCTCAAACCCATCCAGGGGGGGGCTGGGGGCAGGAAATGAGTTCCTTGGGATGGGGGAATATCTCATCCCTGATGTGGTGACAAAATCCCTCTGGTTCCATGAATGTGCAGCACCTGGGGAGATTTTTGGCTGGATCATGCCCCCAATGATCCAGAGTGAATGGAACAGTGTAAAAATATGGGGGAAAAGGATTTCTTGAATAAAACAACAATAGCCCTGCAGAGAGAGGGGCTGTGCAGCTCTGCCCCCCCAAAGAAGATGCTCAGCCAAGGGCAAGGGCAAGGGCAGCATCAGACATGAGCAGAGGGTTTGATCCATTGCCTTGGAGAAGTTTCTTAGGCTCTGGCTGGGGTTTATTCTCAGAGACATGGCTTTTGTGGGGAGACACGAAGTGCTGCCTTGAAGGTTTGGAAATGGGTGAATGCAGGGCTGAAGGAGTCTGAGCTTGGCCAGGGCTGAGCAGGATTTTAGTCCCCAGGGGAATTCTTGTGGGCACTTGCAGGCTGGGCTGGGCCTCGTTCTCCAGCCTTTTCCAGAGCTGGGGCTGCCCCAGGATCACTCTCTTGTGGGGTCTGTGGGTGTTCCAGACCCCAAAAGAAGGATTTCATCAGCCAGGGCAGCCTGTGGAGGAATGCACCCTGTGTTGGATGTTACCCCAGAACTGTGTCAGTGAATGAAGCACCTTTGAAAGCCCCAGACCCCCCAGGAGCCTCGTGGGGTGACACTGGGAGTCACAGCAGGGACAGGCTGAATGTGAACAGGGGAGGGAATATTTCCTCACCCCACACCCCAGAACGATCTGAGCTCCAGGAACAGATGGATCACACTGGTGCTGAACCTGAGCACACACCCCAAAACCACACACAAGGGGGGCTTGTGTGCCAGTGGGGGGAGATTCGGGTCCCTCTGGGCCAGCCTGGCAGGAGCTGCCCCATTTGCATATTAGGGTGAGTTTATGAATTATGCAGCCACCACGGCACATCCAGAGGAATCGGCTGCAACACGGAAAGCATATTTATCTTCGTGTCTTATTGATTTATTTTTCCTCTTCTGTTTTTTCAAGCTCGAGCAGCTGCGGCGAGGAAGGGAAAACAGCCCAGGCAGCCGGGGGCTGCAGAGGGACAGTGTCCCCTCCCTGCAGGCATCAGTCCCTTGGGGTTTCTCCTCAAAGCTGGGAGCTCTTTCATAGAGACCAACGTGTTCTGAGCACTCTGATGCTTGTTTTGGTGGAGCAGGAGCCTGGGAATATTTCAAAGAGTGAGGGGAATAATTTTTGGTGCTCCTGAAGTGTGAGCTGGACCCTGGTGTGGTGAGTGGGACAGTGACCAAGAGTGTCCTCCATGGGCATCAGGTCCTAGACAGGAGTCAGGCTGTGAAGACACGTCAGAACATTCGTCCTCATCTGGGTAGAAGTGCAACCATCCATTATCACGTTGTCTCCATTGTCTCTTTGTCCATCCATCTACCCTTTCCACTCATTAACTCCACCATCTGCTCCTTCATTTATCTCCCATCCTGGCCAGTAAATCATCCCTGTCTTTCCTCTCCATCCATGCATGAGAGAAGAACCCCTTGGTCCCCTCCTCATCCCAGACCCCCCCGGGCCATGACCCTGCTTTGAGATTGCAATTCAAGGCTCCATCCAGGAGGGAAGCTCCCAAATCCCTTGGGGCTTTGTTCTATCTCTTAGATGGCTCCAAAATTCTCAGGAATCACTGAAGGAAACAAGCCCTGCTCCATCCCCAGATGCTGGGCTGCAGGTACCACTCACATCCATGCTTCACCTGCCCTATCCTGCATCCATAGAAGCATCCCCAGCTCTCAGCCCTCCCAGCTATGCCCTTTTCCCCCCGGCAGCAAAGGTTAGCCGAGATCACAGAGCCAGCCGGCTGCCCAGAGTCCCGCTCCCTGGGGCTAATTACAGAACAACATTAGATAAAAGTCAACATATGTTGTAAAAGGCACTATGTATCAGCGCCTGACAGCTCCTAACAATGTGCTCATGTAACAGCTGTCAGGCTGCAATGCCTGGAAATGAGGAATATGTTGATTTATGGATATCAGATCTGCCCTCACGTTCGCCGACGGCAGCACAATCGGCGGCAGCGCCCGCCAGGACGGGCTGCTCCCCACGCCTTGGCTCAGCCTCCTGCTTTTCCCGGGGATGGTGCACTTCCAGATGTGCCCACGTGCTCCTACAGAGGAGGAAAATCAACAAATCCTGTTGTTTCTATGGCGGGAGGACCCGGTCCCTCTCCATGGGCTTGGAGGACAGCGCAGGAAGGACATGGAGCTGATGGAGAGAGTCCAGAGGAGGCACCAGGATGATCAGAGGGATGGAGCAGCTCTGCTGGGAGGAAAGGCTGAGAATTTGGATTGTTCAGACTGTAAAGGAGAAGCTGCAGGGTAACCTGATTTTAGCCTTCCAGGACCTGAAGGAGCCAACAAGAAGGACAGAGAGAGATTGGGGCGACATTCAGGGGAAAGGCTTCAATCTGACAGAGAGTAGGATTAGATTAGATATTGGGAGGGAATTCTTCCCTGAGAGGGTGGGGAAGCCCTGGCACAGGGTGCCCAGAGAAGCTGTGGCTGCCCCTGGATCCCTGGAAGTGCCCAAGACCAGGTTGGATGGGGCCTGGAACAAACTGGGATGGTGGAAGGTGTCCCTGCCCATGGCACAGGGTGGAATGAGATGATCTTTAAATTCCCTTCCACTCCAGGCCATCCTTTGATTCTATTATTCATTTCTACACAGGACTGGAGTTCATTTCTATGCTAATTGTAATATTTTATTTAAAATGCAGTCAACAAGTATGTGCTGGCCCCATGAACTTTCTTCCCACCTCACCCCTCTCTGTTCCAGGGCTCTGGGTGCTCAAAGCTCTTTGCTTTGGTTAAACCAAGCACTGGGTGATTTCTGGGCTCACAGGACAGCTTTAGACATCAGCTCACAGCCCAAAATCCTTCTGGGGAGATGTGGTGCTGTCCCTGCAGCTGGGGTACCCAGGCTCCAACCATGCTCCCCAAAACCCTGGATCTGGGAGCAGAGGCTGCTCTAGGATCACTCACAGTTATTGACATTAGTGTTCTTCCCTCCTGCTTCCCTGTCTCTTCATGAAACCCCTGCACTGGCAACACCCCAGAATGTATTCCTTCATTTTCTGTGGCCCCTAAGGCTCTGCATTTTGGAGTAAAACAGACCAGGACTGGGGTTTGGGCAGACTTTGGGCAGAGCTTTTGGGGTGAAGCTCTGATTTTTATTGTCCTGTCCCCAAGCAGGATCTGGGAGGGCCTGAATCACCAACATTCCCTGCAGCAAAAGGCAGAGGTGCCAGCAGAGTTCGTTAGTGGCTCCCACTAATCAGCTTTGATGGTGTCCTGGTTTAGATGGGAACAGGGAGGGAAGTTCCTCCTTGGCTTTGTTAGGCTCAGCTTGGCTGGATGCTCCCAGGTACAGCTGTGCCTGAGGGGACCCTCTTCTTGTAGCTGCAGTGATTCTGCTCAAATCTGTGGGGCTTGGGCTCGCGTTTGGCGAGGAAAGAGCTTTTGGGAAGTGTTTTTTTTGGGCAGAGCAAGGCTCAGGTGGAGTTGTTGGGGAGGCAGGAGGGGATAAACCAGCCCCAAACTCATGTAATTTAAAATACAGATCTGCATTTGCTTTCCCCCCCCTTGTTTTCAGCAAACCTCAAGGCTTGAGGAGTTGTGGAATGGAGATATTTCTTCCTGGGAGTGGGGTGGGACTGGGTGTTTTTGGAGGATTTGCTCCCGTGTGGGAGGTGGCCAGCAAGACTCCAAGATTCCCGTTGGGACGGCAGTGGATCCAAAATTAATTGGAGGTGGGGTTGTTTTTTTCAGCTTTTAATGTCAAGAGACGTCATTTTTTGTTTCTTTTTCCAAAAGTTTGATCCCTAGCAGGATTTGCCTCACTCTTTAATTTATTCCAGCCATGTTTTCCTCCATGTGCATGTTGGTTTTCCAACATTTTGTGGGGCTGTTTTCCTGATTTTTTTTTGACAAATATGAATAAAGATGGGATCTGCACTCGCTCTGACTCTTTTATTTTTGGGTGCTGGGGTCTCATCCCCTGTAACAACCCTGCCAAGCTTCCCCTGCTGCAGGGGGAATGTGTAAATCCCACTAAAAGTGCTCATTGCATTGAAAGTTGAAAATATAATAAAGCTGGTTATATCACTTTATAAAAAGTAATAAAAAAGAAGGTTAATGTCCGTCCTCAACTTGCAGCCTGTGTGTTTTAATCTGCAGAACAATAATGGAAAACTCCATTTATGGAGCTGAGGAGTGGGTTGGACCGAGCCTTTGCAAAACCTCACATAAGACTAAATAAACTCCGGCTCCATTGCAATTTACTCTTTATAGGCTGATATTTACCAGCCTAGAAACTCCTCGATTTCCTAACTTGAATATATTTCATTTTTTTTAATACATATTCATTATTTACGAACTTGTTTCCAGTCTCCAATTTCTGCTGCTTTGTGTGATTTCTCGTGGGAATTCTTTTAATGTGCAGATTTCATAGGAAATATTTTTATATATAGGTATTTTGGCTATGTAATTATCTCGGGTCTATTGTGTTTAATTCCAAATATAACTTTGAAATTCCCCAAAGGATGACTCTATTTTGGGTTTTCCCCTCTTGGGGGAAGTTGGATTAACCATAGGTGTTTGTGTGAGTTTTGAGAGAGGAGGTGGATGGGGGAATTATCCCAAATTCCCTGTGCAGGGCAAATCTGTGAGGAGGAGATGGGAAAGCAGCTCCAGGATGTTTTATTTTGCCCCAATGGTTGGAAAAAATCTCTGTGAATCTCTGCCTTTCCCCTCTGATGCTCAGAGAGAGAGCAGGAACTGGTGGCCACTGGAGGAGCGAGAAACTCCCACAAACCATATCAAAAGCAAGTGCACATTAATGGGCTTTTTTTTTTTTTTTTTAATGGGGTTTGGACACTGAGCCTGGGATTCATCCAGGCTGGACCAAGAGCCCTGTGGCATTTGGAATGCAAATCACCCAGCCATGCCTTAATCATTACCACCGGGAGACAATTAGGGTTAAAATATAGATTTTTCCACAACAAGGCCAAACTGTAGAGACATAAAAAGAAGAAAGTCTTGCTATGATTCATTTCCATCAGCCTGTTGCTTTGAGGAGTTGTTAGAGACTGGAGAAGAGCCTAAATTCAGAGATCTGCCCCAAAATAGGGGAGAAAAGTGGGGTTTGGGTGGGTTCCCCCTCTATGGAATTCAGGGCTGGCTGATCCCACAGAATTCCCCCTCTGGCATGAGAGCCCAGCAGCAAAAAGGGCTGGAAACAGAGAAATTGCTCATCTATGCTGGAATCTGATCGAAAGTGCAAAGCAGAGAATGAGGGAGGTGAACAGAAAGGGCCTTTTTTGCATTTTTATAATCTTGTGGGGTTTATGAGCAAGGTAAACTTAATAACGTGGGACAGGAGCCTCGCTGAGCACTGCCCGGGGCTGTGCAGAGAGGAGGGGAGGAAAAGGGGTGGAACACCTCGTGGGCACTGGGGGGCACTGGGGGGGGTACTGGGGGGCACTGGGGACCCCCAGGAGCTGGGAGTGAGGGGCTGGAGCCAGGCTGGGCTTCCCCTTTGCCCCCTTGTCTTTTCTCCTGGTATTTTCCTGACACTGATCCCACTGACGATCTGAAACTGCAGCAAACATTATTTTTCCACAATTTCTGGCCTTGGATGGAGGAGGAGGGGGTAAAAAAAAATGAACAAGGTTTGATTTCACAGGTTATTCCCAGTCCCAGCTCCCTGGGGTGTCTCCTTGCCCACCTGTCCTGCTTCAGCACCGTCACCTGGAGCTGAGAGTGGGAATGAGGCAGCCAGGCTGGATCCCCACGGATTTTCCCTGCCTTTCTCCTTCCTTTTGCTCTCTGCCTTCCCAAAATCAGCACCGAGGGCGAGGAATGGGAAGCAGCATGTCCTGCCCACCCTCAGCACCTTGGAATGCCCTTTCCAAACCCAAACCCCGTGGCTGAGGCCAGCACACGGCTTTGGATAATCCTTGCTCAGATTGAGGTACCGTCCCTGTGGGGAAAACCCAACAACAACCGCGCTCTAATCTTTAATTAGAGAGCTAATTACCCTCGGAGGCTTGTGGGGGGGAGGCTGGACATGGCGGGGAGCTGCTCTGTGAGGGTAATAGGGGACAAAGCTGATGGCTGCTGCTTCTGGCTGGAGTGAGGGGTGGGCACCTGTCCTGTCCCCTTGTCCCCTCTCCTGTCCTGTCCCCAGGGATGGCTCCCAGCCCAAGGCCAGCTCTCCACTCCCTGTGCCTGGTGGTGTGGGAGTCTGAGTGTCACCACCGTGGTGCAGGGGCTCCAGCAAGTGGCACACAGCTGAGGAGCTCTGGTGGCCCATGGGGATGTGGGCCCTTGGTGGCCTCTCTGTCACCTGCTTGGTCTTTAACACTGAAAGCAAGAAGCAGGGACACAACAAGGTGTGTGAGTGCCCAGCGCTGTGCAGGGCACAGGGGCAGGAGACAACTGTGCATGGCACATGGGACAGGGCACGTGGCACAGGACACAAAAGGGCACAGGGCACACAGAACAGGGCTCATGACACAGGGCACATGGAACAGGGCAAAGTCTGCATGGTCCAGAGCACACGGCACAGGGCATATTGCACATGTCACATGGCGCATGTCATACAGCACATGTCACACAGCCCATGTCCCATGGCCCATGTCACATAGCCCATGGAACATGTCATCCAGCCCATGACACACAGCCCATGTCACACAGCACGTCCCGTGTCACCCAGTGCATGACACACAGCCCATGTCATCCAGCCCATGTCCCATGTCTCACAGCCCATGTCACCCAGGCTATGTCACACGGCCCATGTCACAAAGCCCATGGTGCATAACCCATGTCACATATCACCCAGCCCATGTCACAAAGCCCATGTTACACAGCCCATGTCACAAAACTCATGTCACCAAGCCCATGTCCCATGTCTCACAGCCCGTGTCACATAGCCCGTGTCACCAGCCCATATCCCATGTCGCACAGCTCATGTCACCCATACTATGTCACGTGGCCCATGTCACAAAGCCCATGTCACAAAGCCCATGTCACACAGCCCATGACACACAGCCCATGACACACAGCCCATGTCGCACAGCTCATGTCCTGTGTCACCCAGCCCATGTCCCATGTCACACAGCCCATGTCACAAAGCCCGTGTCACATAGCCCATGGCACATGTCACCCAGCCCGTGACACCCAGCCCATGTCCCACCCCCCTGCTCCAGCACTGGGGGTCCCCGGAGGCCCCGCGGGGCTGTACCAGCGGCAGTGACCAGCGGAGGGCGCTCTTGGCTCAGAATTGCCCCACCCAGCCCCTGCCCCGCCTCACCTGCAGACCCCCCCCCAAATCCCCCCCAAATCCCCCCAAATCCCCCCTACCCCAGGTGCAGAACAGCCTCCCCATCCGCCTCCAGCCCTGCGCCCCCGGGCTCCTGAATCCTCCAGCTTGGGAGTGTCAGGCATGGGAAGGGGGGGTTCACCCCAGTGCACCCCCCAGGGTGGCTCAGTCCCCCCCCTGGAGCATTGGGGACCCTCCAGGAACGGGGCTCAGCCCAGGGAAAAGACAAAGCTACCAACGGGGATTCGGTGCCAGGGAAGGGGAGTGAGTGTAATGATAGGAAAAAAGGGGAAAATAAGGGAAAGTAGGAAATCAGCACAACAAAGTTGACTAAAGCAAATATTTCCATCCCTGCAGGAGGGAGCCGGGCTGACTGGAATGCTAAAAACGCCCCTATTTGCATCTTTTTAAATAGGAGCCGATAAAAGCAAATACTCCACCGCCAATAATTATAATATTTTAATTGCGTTTCTTCAGGGCTTTTGTTTTTCAGCGAGACACAAAAGCTGTGTGTAAACTGGCAGAAATAAATATCTCTGTTGATGTGGGTTTGGATGAGATTTCGAGGTCCTGTGTGTGTCCCCTGGGACACGCAGCACCCCTGGGGCTCAGCTGTGAACACCCCCATCCCTGGGGGGACAAGGGCATGAATTTTGCTCCTCTCTCCCTCCCAAGTTTCTTGTTGCAGGGTCCCCCCCCATGTCCCTGTGTGGCTGCTGGGATTTTAGAGCACCTTTAGAACAGGTTTGGGATCCCCCTCCCAACACCCTAAACCCCCAGGTTTCGGCAGGATGGGGACCTCAGAAGGCTGGAATCAGATCTCAGAGGTCTTTCCTGAGCCAAATGATTCAAAAAAACCCTCACAAGTTCCATTCTAGTATGAAAAATGAAGTTTCTCATTAATAAACAGGTGATTTTGGGGTTGGGGGGGGGGGGATAATATATCCGTGCTTTCCCCCCATATTATTAATTCACAACACATTTTTCACTCACTAGCAAGGGCCCCATCCAGAGGCTGCGCTGCTGTGGGGAATTTGGGATGGTTCCCCAGCCCTGCCCTGCCCTGCCCAGCCCATCCCAGCACACCTGGGTGGGTGTTGCGGGTGGATGTTGCGGGTGGGTGTTTCAGGTGGGCTGGGAGCCCCCAGCATCCCTGAGCCCCTGGAGAGGGAGGTTCATCCTGCAGAGTGGGAGAGCTGGAGGATGTGGAGGAAGCTGGGAGGGGAGTTGTGGATGTCTTTATTTTTGGGTTTAATTCCTTAGCTACCATAGAATGATTGGGGTTTTTAATAGGGGAATGGAGCTGCTGCTGCGTGCAGCTGCCTTCTCTCAGCTCTGCTGGTTCAGAAAAGGGAATGTTGGGGGTTCTCCCCCTCTGAGAGAGAGCCACATTGTGCAAATCACCCTCAATCTCTGCTGTGGGGTGTCTGAGAGCTGCAGTGAAACACACACCTCTCATCCCCTCTTGACACCCCATGGAAAAATTATTGACAAGGAGTATTCTCTAAAACCACTGCCCTGCAAGAGTAGGGCTTGTGTTTAGTGTCACCAAATGTCCCTGAGTGTGCCCAAGCACCACCCAGCTCCCTAGAGAGCTCTCCATGAGGTTCAGCCAGGGACAGAACAAATTTAATATTGAATTCTTAGAGGAATTAAAGTTTTTCTGAGTTGGGTTCTAAGCAGGACTTGTTTTGGTGGGTCCCATCCCTGGGGTGGTGGCTCTGGAGAAGTTCCAGCATAGGAGGGCTGGGTCCTGTTGTCCTTTAGGGATCCAGGGAACATCCTAGGGGAAAGAGGGTCCCCCTATTCCCTGGGCACCCCCAAACTTGATGGAAGGAGGGACAGTGCAGCTGCTGAGCCCTCAGTTTTGGGTGCAATGAGTGAAACTTCATTTTTCTAGGGAGGTTGTGGGGCGGGATTTGCTGTTCGCTGCCCAGGAAGGATTTTGATTTTTGTGCCCAGTTTTGGTTGGTTTGGCTGATAGTGAGATATTTGGAAGGTGAAGGGAGGATTGGATTGCTGGGCAGAGCTCCTGGGGAGGGTGGGCTGGCTGGGAATTTTAGCAACAAGGTCACTCTGGTGGGATGGGAGATCTCAGGCTGGGATTTTGGGATGGGAAAGAGCTGGGCCCAGCTGCTTCTGTGGGGAAAGGTAGAGAAAGAAAAAAGGAGTGAAGTGGAACAGGAACAGCGTGGTTTGATCCGGGTTTAGCCTCCGGCTGTGTTGCAGAATTTAACTGGGATTGGGGGATCCCAAAAGCGCAGATCTTGAACCTCTCTTTGGGGGAAACTTCCCCCAGTCCCTGCTCCATGGGCTGTTTCCTCTGGGTCATTCAAGCTCCAGGCTTAAATCCTGAGGGAAGCAGAGTTCATTGGCACTGGTGCTCCTGGGATAACTTCTTTTATTTAGATTTTCATTCCAAGAAAGAAAATGAGACTTTCCCCCTCTTTTTAGAGTTTCACTTTGATATAACTCAGAAGTTTTTGCTGTTTTCTCTGAACCTGGCCCCAAAGAAGTGGGGACTGGAAGTGGGGATGGAGCAGGAGGGGATTTTCCCCTCTCTTTTCCCAGCTGTCAGAGGGGACCACAGCAACATCCCCTGAGCTGCTGGAGCCTCTCCTGGCCCTTCCCCACCCCATTTCCAGCCTGTCCACCAAACCAAGGGGTGCTGAACAAACAAACCTCAAATTGGCCTCTGTGCTGGGGGGCATCACCAGAGTTTGTTTCTTCAGAGTTCAAATTAATTTCCCTCCCCCTGGGCCCAGGGCTCTGCTCATAAGTGCAAATAAACCCCGGGCACGTCTCGCTTGTGTGCCCCAGGATCCACGTGCAACAAGATATTTGCAGGGTCAGGGACTAATAATTTAAACTGCTGAGCAAAATAAATAAGTGTAAAGCAAAACCCAAACCCAGCGCGCCACAGGAGCAGGCAATATTGTTTGCTTTTCAAATAGACACACGAAAAATACAAACAGTAGCAGGAGGGATACAGAGATTAAAATTTTTATAAAAACAAAATAGCAGCAATCCCACCAGGAAGCGGTGTTTCCATTTTGTATGTGCATAAGATTAGCAACACTTTGCTGCCTGCTACGAGCATCGCTCTCCCCCTCCTCCTGGGAAACTTTGACCAAAAAAAGAGATCTTTTCAGATCAAAAAGAAAAAAAAAAACACTAACAAAAAAAAATAGATTGAGATTTTCTGCAGGAAATATCGACTTTTTAAATTGGACGTTGCTCCTGCTCCGGCCTGGGAGGCAGCCAGGAAACGTCCCCTTTTTTATTTTTCCCACACAAACCCTGAACATTTGGAATTAGATGCTATCCTTGCAAATCTCGATGTGTCATAAACCTGAAATCTATATGGAATGGGGAGAGGGATGTGCTGGCTCTGTGGAGGGAATTCTGAGCCAGAGGGGAGCGAGGTGTGCAGGGGTGGACACTGTGCAGCCACAGCTGATGCTCCTGCTGGGCTTTGAGTCTTCCTGCTGCAAATTGTGATTCCTGGAGTGTCCCCACAGGGATTTTCAGTGGCAGGTCCCCAGGCAGCTGTGCCTGAGCACCACAGGAGCCCAGCCCTGCGCCCGCTGCTCTCCTTGCAGGTGCTTTCCCTTGGTAAGGGAATGTTTTCTGATATATTTTAAGGATCTCTGAGCGTTTGACTTTTACAGTTTCAAAATTGAAAAGAAAAGTCTGAAATCAGTGGTTTGGTTAATAAGAGGCTCCAATCTATTCCCTTTTCAACTTCACTTTTGCCATTTAAGACCTGGACTGGCCCTCAGTGCTCTGGTTTAGGTGACAAGGCAGTGATGGGTTAAACAGCCTCCGTGATCCTGGGGGTGTTTTCCAACTTAAATGATTCTATTATTTGGTCCACTAACCCCTTGTCCAGGTGCTTGGAGTCACTCCTGAGCCCCCAGGGCTCCTCTCACATGCTGTCATATATCCAAAGTGCACTTGGAGCTGGAATTTGGAGGTTTTTGGAGCTGGCAGGGTTGGTACTGACCCCACCCCCAACCAGCCTCAACTCCCCACAGCCCCCCAGCTTTGTTCCCCTCAGACCCCCCCATTCCCTTGGGATCAAACCAGAGCCAAGGCGTGTGCGGGGTGGGAATCGCAGGGAGCTGCAGGGGTGGCTTTGACAAGCAGATCCCACCTTCCCCACGAGCATTCGTCACCGGCGGCTGCGGGGGGGTCGGCAGCGCCCGTGCCCACACCCCTGCAGAAGGCTGGAGCCAGCATTTGAATAATGAATTCTGCTTAAGACTGAAAGCTCCGAGATCCATCTGTAACAAGACTCGAAATAATTACAGCTGATGATTGCCTGGTACCTCAGCCAGAAAAAACAGAACAGATTTTGGCCGCCAGCAATTACAAGCAGCACCCGCTCGAGCACAGGGAGAACTTTCTGAGCGAATTCATGAATACATTTGTGGATTGGGAGCGATGGGGATGGTGTTTGGGGTGCAGGAGTGATGGGAGGAGGTGTCTGTGTTCACGTGGCTCCCAGAGAACTTGTCTGGGAGAGCGATGGGTGTCCCCTTGGAGTGTGTGTCTTTCTGCAGCATCGTTTGAGGCTGGGAGGAGCAGAGAATTCATACCCAGACCTGTGCTTGGGGTTGTTACACATATCAGGATAAGAATTGGTGGGAAAATAAGAGAAAAACAGGGAAAAGTGTGGTCAAAAGGAGGTCCTTCCCAGGAGCAGCGGGGCACGTGGAGGTGGCAGAAGAGGGCAGTGAATTTTGGACTCTGTCGAACATCTTCATACTGTTCCTTTGAGTTTGTGGCTTCACAGGCAGAGCAGGGCTGTTTCTTCATCCAACACAACAGCACTGCCCTTTGGGGCTGCCAAAACCGCCCGTGCAGTCCCTGCTCAGATTTGCCTTCCACATAATGGGGATAATTTATCAAATAGTGAATAATACGCTTCCCTTCTTCCACGTCTCCTCCATGTATCATTTCAAGTGATTGAAAATTGTCAAATTAGACTATTTTCCTTGACTGTTCCATTTAGGAGCAGGGGGAGCTGAAGGCTCCACTAATTGTGCTGCACGCTCCACCGGCGTCTTGTAAAATAACAGCGAATAAAACCATTGCTGCCCGAGCTCCAGGAATGCCCTCCTTGATGAAGCGTGGGCTTCTCTCCTGAAACTGGATGCTGATGATCCTTAAAAGTCTGTTTTCTTTGCCCCCAGAGCGTGGCTGGCTGAGGCTGACTCGGGGAAACCTCAGCTCAGGGACTGTAAAGACGCAGCGCTATCGCGCTTTCCCATCCGCCAAAATTGCGTGTGCTCGGAATTGTCCCGGCGTAATGTGCCTGTATTAATCATTGCTCCCTTATCTTGTTTGCCTCCAATCTACAAGGATCTGCTTGGTTCTCCTCTGCACCTTAAATTCTCTTTTATCTCAACTGGTGTCACCGCAGAGCCCGCAGACAGCTGGAGCAGCTTTCCTCCTGCAGCTGGAAAATGCGGGCGAGACTCCCAGCTCTGTCTCCATCCCTGGATTTTCTGTGGGATGTGGGACTGTTGTATGGCCTGTCTGGGGCAGTGTTGGCATTATGAAGGATGTGATGGCTGTGTCTGCAGCTATCCTGGTGGCCGTGTGTGATCCTGGTGGGAAGGATGATCCTGGTGGGAGGGATGATCCTGGTGGCTGTGTGTGATCCTGAGGGGAGGGAAGATCCTGGTGGCTGTGTGTGATCCTGAGGGGAGGATGCTGCTGGGGGGGGAAGGATGATCCTGGAGGGAGGCATGATCTTGGGGAGAGGGATGATGATCCTGGAGGGAGGCATTCTCCCAGCCTTTGGAATGGTAATTCAAGAGCTCCAAAGAAATTTTGTGACTGGGGAGCCAGGTGGTCTGTCAAGCTGTTTCCTTCCTCCCTGACCAGAATGACCTCACTGATTCCCCATTTCTGGTGATGAGTCCATCTTGAAGTAGGAAAGACAAAGGTGGGAGATCTCATGCATCCCTGGGTACAGCAAGGTCCTGGGGGGGCTTTTCCTCAGTGAATCCCTTGCACTTGTGTTTCCCACCCAAGCTGAGGTGGATGCCAAACCAGAAGCAGTTTATTTTCTGCCAAAGCACCCTGCCAGCCCAGACCAGATAGGCAGGGAGGGTTTGCTGGCCCTTTCCTGTGGCCTGAGCTTATCTTATGTTGCCAGTGGGTTTTTGTGGGCTCTATATTTCTGCTGGAATTTGGATGTCAGGGTTTTTTTTATTCAGTGGTCCAAGTTATTATCTCATTTTCCATCTTTATCAGTGGAGCTGGTTAAATAAAACAGGAACTACAAAATGCCCACTGAGCCCAGGAGCCCAATTTGAATTATGATGATTCTGTTACAGAATCCCAGAATTTTTAAGCCTGGAAAAGACCTTTGATATCATCAAGTCCAGCCACCATCATGTTCACCATTAAACCATGTCCTCAAGTGCCGCATCCACGTGTTTTTTGAACACTTCCTGATATGGTGATCCCACCACTTCCCTGAGTAATCTTTTCAAATGTATCACAACATTTTCCATGAAAACAACTAAACTGGTGCAGCTTGAAGCCATTTCCTCTCATCCCATCTCTCTGCACCACCCTGTTTTGGGATGAAACGTGAGGCGCCACGTCAGCCATCCCAAATTTCCCGCAGCCTCTCCTGAAAATCTCCATTTAAACCCAGAACACAGGAGCGGCTTGGGCAATATAGACTCTGCAGCACGGCTAAATGGGGCCCCAAATAAAGGGAACAGCTGGGTAATCAGTTCGAGTGGCTGGGAACCAGTTTACCGTGCATTAAGTATTCTTTGATTCCGTTTAATTGGGGCATTGCAGAGACCCTGACGTCCAGTAATAAGGACAGTGGGAAGCTGATCAGACAGCTCATTAACACTCAATTAATGTCGCTCTGTACGCCACAGCAGTAACTTTTAAAAAATGTATGTGCTCAGCTGAGGTGGAATGGGATTGCCACGGCAATTTCCTGAGGGGTCGAGCCCAGGTTGCCACACGGGAGCGGCGCTGCCGCCGTGCCCGCGCGCAATTGAAGTGGAATTAAAAGTTGAAGTGCAATTTTTTTAGGTGAATGCAGTCACTTTACACAGTGCAGAATCAGTTCATTTTTAATTTATAGGCGCAATTAAAGCGCGCTAAGAATAAAATTCATAAATCTTTCGCTAACTGACCGCGATTCTTCTGAAAACTCTTTTTGTTCCTCCTGATGTGGATGATGGGGCACCTGGCGTGCCTGGAATTATATTAACAGCCAGCCCTTCCTTGTCAATTCTCCAGGCTTTATTAATCTTCCCTGGAAGTGCCCTGGCCGTGCTGGGGTGTTTGCTTTGCACCCACAGCTCTGCAAAACCTCAGGAGAAGGTTTAATGTTGGCTTTGGCTGAGGGACCTGAGCCAGGAGGGTGAATTCCTGCCTGTGGGATTTGCTGAGATGCAGAAATAGAGCAGGAGATGCCAGACACCATCCTTCACCTTGCTCCAGGGATCTGTCACCTCTGCTAGGCCTGTGCACCTCCTGAGAGGCAGAGGGACAAATGGACATGGCCTGGGCACCTCCTGAGAGGCAGAGGGACAAAGGGACATGGCCTGGGCATCTCCTGAGAGGCAGAGGGACAAAGGGACATGGTCTGGGCATCTCCTGAGAGGCAGAGGGACAAAGGGACATGGCCTGGGCCTCTCAAGGCAGCCAGTGGTGGCTGTAGCTCCACTGGGAGCACTGGAAAGTACTTGGATGGAGAAGTGTAATCTGGCTGGAGGGAAAATGATGGGAAAATGATTGGGAAAGAGAAAAGCTGAACCCAGAGCACTGACATCTTCCTCCAGCCAGATGAAGTCCACGCTTGGCATAGCATGGCTGGAGGGGTAATTGCCATCTCTGTATTTCCCTAATGAGCTCTGGGTCTGCTAATGAGCCCATTGCTCCTCACAGAGGAGGTCTGACAGAGCACCTCTGCTCCGAGGGGGGCACAGCTTTGATCAGGGGATGTCTCTTGCCCCCTGCATGGTCCTCGTTGGTCTCTTTGTAACTCAGCTCCTCCAGCCATTCCTTGACGTCAATCACAGATTCATTTAAGGGCCTGATTTCTCTCTTCTTTCTTTTTTTTTTTACTTCCTTTTTTAAATTTTATTTTATTATTGTTTTATTACATCTGCACACTCAGTCATGCAAAAAATTACACGATCTCAGAGTTTCATCTGACTGCGGCCTCGGAGTGCGGGGGGCTGCTTAGCACTGCCATCACCATTCAATTAGCCCCGTGCACAAAGGGACACAGGGAATAACACAGCCCTGGCATGAAAAGGGGCTCTGTCCCATCCAGAACACCCTGTGGGGAGCGCTGGAGCTTTCCCAGCTGGTCCTCAGAGCATCCTCTCCCCTCATCCATTGGGATAACAATGAGGATTCCAGAGGTCGGGTTGAGCCTGAACCTGCCAAGAGATGCAACAGGTGGGGATGGAGGTGTTTAGTGCTGCTGACTCCTAAACAGGTGCTTAGCTGTTGCCTCCTTTGCTGGTTGTGTGTCTGCTGCAAAATCCAGGGTGGACAGAGCTGCTCTGAGCATCTTCATCCCCCCAGGGGACAGATCAGCCTCCCTGCAGCAGCAATTCCCAGTGTGCCGGGTGGGAGAACTCCCTCAGCCCTTTGGATGTGCCCTGGAGGATGCTGAGCTGTGGGGAGAGCCCCAGCCCTGTGGTGGACTCTTCCCTCAGCCCACAGCTGCATTCTTGTCCTGCCTGTGCAGGATTTGCAGGTGGGCTGCAGAGATGGGGGTGAGATGAAACACATGGCTGGAGCCAGCTCGGGGAGGCGGTGTGAGCTTCTCGGTGCAGTTTATAGACTGCAAAATCCCGCCTTTCCAGCACTTCCCCTCCTTTTCCGTGGAAAGCCTCAGTTCTGCTGCTAAGACGTGGTGTGCAGGAGAGGCAGGTGAGCACACATGTCACTCCCAGGACTTCTCTGGCCATCCCTTCCCCAGGAAGATGAAACACCACATCATCTCTGTCATTCATGATCAAAATCACTGCATTTTTAGGCTGGTGATGACTGAAGATGAATCTGTAGGTTTGAAAGGAGGGGCAGAGGGTAAAAGTAAAGTTATTCCTTTCCCTCCACCTCTGCCCTTGAGTAGGAGCTGATAAAATCCAAAGGCTCTGCCAGGAGATCAGACTCCACTCCGGCTTTGCCCAGGAGCCATGTGGATGAAATATTAAGCACCGGGGCTGGAGCAGGTAGAGCAGGCATAATCAGATGAGTAGTTAAAGGTCTGGTATCCTGTGGGGACACGTGTGATTGATCAGCCTTGCAAAAATAAATAACCTGGCCCTTTAGATCTATGTAGCAATTTTAAATTTTTAATAAATCTGTGTGTATGGTGAAGGATAAGTCGTCACCCCACGCTCTGTGCCTCTGATTCTCTGGGAGAATTTATCATGCTCTCCCTTTTGGAGGCTTCACGTCCTGCTGATAAACAGTTTAAAACTCCTGTCCCGTCTTTATCTCAGAGCCTGGGGATGCTCCATCTCTGAACAGGGAAAAGGGAGAGCCCAAAGCTGCTGCCTCTGGCTTTGCCAGCCCATGGTGCCCCCAGGTTTGCTGCCGGAGGAGGGAGAAGACCAGGAGTGTAGTGGAGGGGTATGGACCCCTCCAAAGAGGGGCAGCGTGAGGAACAGGGGAGCTGTCTGCTGTGGTGGCAGCAGAGATAACACAGCAGCCTTCCAGACATGGGAAATGATGGCTGGAGGTGAACAGCACCTGCAAAATAATCCTGGCAGGCTCTACAGAGCAGGGTTCCGGCTCTCACCTTCCTGCTTGGAGTTGAGGCAGGAGGGAATGATGGAGCCCAGCAGAGCTGATCTGTTTCTGCTGGAAAGAGCAACCAGGGCCCTGAGAAAAGAGTTTGCTCCTCTGGGACCATGGAGTTGGAGGCAGAAGGATCCAGGTGCAGCTGAATTGCACATCTGAAAAGCACAGGACATGTTTGAAGGCAAAATGTGCCTTTCTTGTGGCTTGGTGTAGAGCTCCAGGGAGGGGCTGTGGGTGGCAGCACTCCCCTGGCACTACCAGAGCTTTGCAAAAGCCTTTTGTCACTTCTGTGCCATTTTTGTGCTGTGCAGCTGTGCAGTCACATCCCAGAGAGTCAGGTGGCTCTGTGTCCCACCTGAGCAGTGCATCCCAGCCCTAAGCATTCAGGGATCTGCCATCCTCTCCTAGTCGGGGTTCCAGCAGCCCTGGCTGAGCTTTCCCAGGTCCCTGATCTCTGCCAGGCTCTGGCACACCCAGGGAACAAACCTTGCAGTGCCAGTGCTCTCCCTTTGCCACTGGCTGCCCCTGTGGCCGGGCTGTCCCTGTTCCCCCTGGGAAGAGCTGCTGTTAAGGATCACATCCCAGCTTGTCGATACCAACTCCGTGCTTAGCAGGGAGGCAAATCTGACTCGGAATACTTTTGGCTTTTATTTTTGCCATTGCCTTGGGAAAGCCTGTGAGATGTGCAGAGCCATGGCAACGTGGATGCTGTTGTTCCCCCACGCTCAGTGGGAATGACACTTCTGCGTGTGTCACCTGCGCGGGGCCCGCGCTCCTGCTGCAATCGTGGTGCCTGCAATTAACTTCTGCTTAAGCCCAATAATTACTGAGTTTGGTGTTTTTTCTATTTTTTTTTTGTACTGCGTGTCTAACAGCCATCAGTATTTCAAAAACTTGAGCTGCCAGCAAATGCCAGTTGTGGCAGAACCTCTGGAGGAGGTGCTGGTGCTTCGCTGATGCCTCAGTGGTGCTGTCAAGGGGAAAGCAGGAGGAGGTGAGAGCCAAGGGAAAACCTTCCCCTGCTCCCCTAATGACGAGTCATTGTGCTCTGGACTCAGGTCGTGGATTTGGGACCTCCAGGAGGAGGTACTGGAGATGCTTGGAGGTCCGGCCTGGCCACCGATTGTCATCGGCAGCGCCGAATGCCCCCAGCCCTGGGGACAGGGGACAGCGAGCGCAGTGCGGTGACAGGCAGAGGGAGCCCCAGGCTAGAGAGCCACGGGATGAGCACGGAAAGGTGTCCGAGGCATCCGGGAGACGTGCAGGGCCCTGGCGCAGCGGTGGGAGCCGGAGCTGCCGCCCCGGGGTGGTCCCAGCCTGGCAGAGCTGTGATATCCATCCCTTTTAAGCACCGCTGCTCTGCTCTTTAGCAAAACTTATTAAAAGCAAACATCTCCCGGCTCTGCAGTAATTGAGAGCTATCACTGGAGCACCAGGATGCTCTTTAAAGCTTTATGGGGGAGGAGAGAAGGTAAAAGCCCGGGGATGAAGGCCAGCCAGGCAGGATGAAATAGCATTTAGCAGTGAGCAGGTTTGCCTTGGGCATCCTGGCAGGCATGGCAGCTCCAGGTGGGAGGCTCCTGGCAGCCAGGTGTCATTTACTTTGATTTCCTGATGGTATTTTTAACCTTTCAGGGGCCAGGAAAGCCAACCCTGCTATTGGCACAAATGAGGTTGGCTGTGGGGGCTTCAGTACCTTTGATGATCTACAATAATTTGTTTTTCCCCTTCATCTGAGGCAAACCCTGGTAAAATTCTCTGTCCCTCTTCCTCTGCCACAGCCAAATGGGGAGCCAGGGACCTTTTTCTGGGGTGAGTTTGGCCCTGTGAGCCCTGCAAGCCTTCCCACTGGTTTTTAAACACTCTCATCAGCAGAGCCCAGATCTGGCAGCCAGATTCCTTGCTCAGGCTTAAACGAGGGATAGCATCCCTCCTGTGCTCTGTTTGTTGTCTCAATTTCTCTGATCACCAGCAAAGATGGTTTTTTCAGGCATTCTGCTTCTTGCAGATAATATTCCTCCTTGAGCAGACCTGCTTGGGCTTAAAGAGGCAAAGTGTTGGGGGCTGCGTGTGCAGATTTTGCTGAGATGCTCAGTGGTGAAGGTGTGGGGGCCAAATTGCTGCTCCTGAGAGAAGAAAGGATTCACGGGGACAGTGGGAGGAGGTGGAGCAGAGTGCCAGGGAAGGTGATGTCTGAGGAGGAAGGCAGTGCCTTCCAGAGTTGGTAACATCAGCCAGGCCCCGTGCAGGACATACGCAGTTCCCAAGCATTCCCAGCGTGTTGCTCTCCCAGGTTTTTGGGATGCCAGGGTGCTTTTGGGCATGGCTTTGCTCTGCTGCAGCCCTTGAAAGCTGTTGTCCGACACGTCTCGCTCCCGTATGGCTGAAATAATTGTGTGAGTGGCATCCAATGCTCTCTTCACTCCTTTTTGCATCCTCCCTCTTGTGAGTAAAAGCCACTTTCATCTCTTGCCTCCTTTAGCATTTTCCATCCCATTCTTTCCCCCGTTTCTTTTTATTCCCCACAAAAAGCAAATTTTTTGAAAATGAAATGAGGGAGAAAGAGAGAAAAAGAAAGCTCAGATGCAAGGGTTTTTTTTTTTTTGCTCATGAAAAGGAAAGCGTGGAATACAACAAATTAAATAGCCACCCGGTGAGAAAAAAGGGAGTGGAGTGAAAAATGGGCAGGGGGGGATAAAACCCAGATGAAAAAGGCAGGCTGGTGCTGGAAGATGCCAGACAGGTCTGGGAATAGAGGCATAGCATGGCGGTAAAATAATTGTACCCCTTCGGCTGAAGTCCAGCGCTGCTTTCTGCCTCGCTACCCCAAGCCTGCCATCCTCTGTTAGCTCCTGCAATATTTTATCCACCAGCTCGGGCTCTGTTTCACCAGCAGTGGAGAGGACTAGATTAATTAGGAGAGATCTCTCTCCCACAGCCAGCCGGGCTCGGCGGGGGGGAAGGCTGGGAACTATTTAAAGGGATGAAGATGTACTGCAGCAGCTGCCATCTCTCTGGCTGGTAATGTGCTCGCTCACCTAGCTGCAAATTCATCTCCTTTTGCCCTCTGCCAGTAATTCCCAGCAAATAAGAGCTGGTGAGCTCCAGGTTGGGCTCCAAGGCCAGCTGGGCTGGGCTGGGGGTTTGAGGAGAGCTGGGGAGAGTGGGTGAAAGGGAGGAAGTGGGAGAGAGATGTGTCTGGATGAAGCTTGGAACCTTGCAGAATGTTCAGAACCTGAACACTGCTCTCGTTTGTGACAGCACTGCCCATCATGGGGACAGGGCTGTGTAAATCCCAGGTATCCCCACAGCTGGGATGGACCCAGCAATGCTCCCCCGTTTCTCAGCTCATTAAGGCCCAGCCTTGCCTTCGAGTGACACAGGTAATGAATCCTCTGCAGGGTGCCTGCTGGCTTTAATAAGCTGGAATGAACTGAGGATGAGAATTAACCTGGCAGGATTAGCTCGCTCTGCAGCGGGATGCTGGGGATGTCTCCTCGCGGGCCGTGACGGGAATTTTAACACCTCTGCCTCCCGCGCCGGCTCCCGGCTGCTTTTTGTAGAGCATCCAGCAGCTCAAACCCTCTGAGAGGCCGAGGGGCAGCAGGCAGAGCAGCAGCACCCTGGCTTGGAGAGTGCCCTACTGCCCGTTTCACCCCTGAGCATGGGGAGAGGAGCGATCCCGAGCTGTGCAGCCGCCAGATGTGCAGCATCCCTGCCCTCCCGCTGCCTCCTGCTGCCAGCCTCCCTCCCCCAGAGCAGGAGAGGAGCAGGGAGGATTTGAGAAGCCGTGTGTGTGTCTGGGAGGTGTTTCAGGCAGCGCACGGGGTGGGTTTTGGCGAGGGCTCCCGGAGCCTTGTTGATCACAGCGCTGTGTGCGGGCTCGGAGAGCCTCATGCCTGAAAACCCTGCAATTACCCTGCATTTGCTTGGGGCTTCGGGCTTTTTATTTTCAGTAAATGGCTTTGTAATGCAGCCCCCCTGCAGGCAACACTCCGTGGGACACAATGTTGTGCTTCACGTCCTGAAAGCCGCAGGGATGGCAGTGTGGGGACATCCAGGGACTCTGCCGCGGGTCCCGCACCACATCCAGACCCTCTCCCGATCCCTGGGTCAGGAATCCAGGCAGGATTCAGGGAAGGGGGCACCGTGTTCCTGCTTATTTAGCACAGATGAGGAGTTTCCCTGCTGTCCTGCTTTCAGCTGAGATAGAGTAAATTTAGAGTTAATTCTCTTAAAACTATCTCCTGCTGGTTTGGATTTAGGATGAGCCCTGCTGTGACACATCCCCCTGCTCAGTGTCACCCTCCCCTCCACGCTGCGGGTCCCAGGGCAAAGCCCATCCTGGCAGCTGCCTGGCTGCACGAAAGATCCTTCGAGGAAATGAAGGAACGGCTCACTGGAACACACACCTGGCTCCAGGGGCACAGGGATGTGGGAAGGTGAGGAGGGATGGCACAGCCAGCCTGGCAAAGCCAGCACCCAGGGAGCCCTGCTCCATTGCAGGCTGCCTCCCAGCCAAGCTGGCAGTGCTGGGAGCCCAGCGTCTCCTCCGTGGGCATGGCACATGCATTTAATGTGCTTTCCTGCCCTACAGGATCCTCTGAGAACACAGGTGGGGTTCGAGGAAACCCTTGATGGCTCTGCTTGTAATTGGAGTGTAATTGGAGTAACAGGGAGCCCAGGGTGTTGTTTTGGTTATTTTGGGGCTTGTGCAGTTATCCACCTCCCAGGCCTGGTTTGGGGGGTTTAGTGATGCTGCTTTGCCTTGTGTTGGGTCCTTGCTCCTGCCATGGGGAGCAGGAGGGAGAAGGGGCACAAGGATTGCAGGCACAGAGCAAACAACTCCTTGGGACAGCACAGCCTGGGTTTGAGGGTCAGCAGAGCCACCGCTAATTGAAAACACCCAGGCTGTAACGAGCTCCCAGTCTGGACTAGGAAATCATTTGGAAGCTGATCTGGATTTCCATGGAATGGCCTTGTTTGCTGAAGGATTTTCAGGATTTTCAGCTCTTATAAGGAGTGTGAATGTTTAGATCTCTTCATGGATGGTGTGGAAAGGAGAGAGTGGATTCCACACGCCTGAGTGTATTGTCCCCAAGATGCTGAGGTGGGGATGGTGCTCCTGTCCCTTGGCATGGGGAAAAATCTGGTGGCAGCTACCAGCTCCAGCTCTGGGGCTCCTGGTGGCTTGCAGGAATAAAGCCCAAGTGTGGAGCTGGAAGTGGATAACTCCAAGGGTTTTGATGGTAAGAGGAGACAGCTTTCAACCACTCTGATTTTTCTAGGTTAAACCTGGATATCCTGAGGGTAAATCCCAAATTCCATGCCAAGTTGGGCAAGGTGGCTGTGCCTGCCTTAAGCCAGAGGTGCAGTTCTTGATGAGAAAGCAGCCAGGGAGATTTTTATTCTGATGCTGGATTTCAGGGACTCGGAGGAATGTGTCTGTTTTTCTCTCCCAGCCTGGTTTGTGGAAGAAGAAAAACAATCAAAAAAGCAGGGAGGGTGATGTTTTTAAATCCGCCGGGGCTTTGGGAGGATATTGTTTGTGCTTCTTGAATAATGGCTTTTGATATATAATAATATTGTGAGGATTTTTTGACGGCCAATATTACATTTATTTTAAATGATATAATCAGCCCTTGGCGTCTCAGCTGATTTAGTCAATTAAGTTTTTAACCTCATGTCTTCAATCTCGTCTGTGAGTAATTTAAATGTGGTGATTTTAATGAAAGTATATCTACCTGTTCATTTATCCACACACACCGTTGCCCTTTGGATCTGTGGCGAGAGGGACAGGAGATGCCTTTTCTCTTCTGCATGGAAATATTTACCAGGGCTGAGCAGACAATGCAATGATTGGCATTAGGGAGCTAAAGGATTTTTTTTTTTCCCCAGAGCAATTCAAATATATCAGCTGCAGCAATTTCCAAAGTACATTAATGCTTTCAGAAAGGACAGTGGGATTGCCTTGGGTTCTGGGGTGGTGTTCTACCCCAGGAGACGACAATAATGGACCATCCAAAGCTGAGGGATGTGCAGCATCTCAGATGTTGTTGCAAATGCCGTGGTTTGCCCTGATAATTACAGCAACTTTGGGGACCAGGCACTGCTGGGGCTGAGATTCAGTCCCAAACCCCTGTGTGCTGTTTGGGAAACTCATGACAGTGATGTCCTCAGGGGGATGGCACTGGGGGCTCCCTTCCTGCCAGGATGGTGGTTCCTGGGGGCCCAGGGCTGCTGCATCCCATGGGTGGCCCTCACAGTGCTCGTGGTTTTTGCCTCGTGCTGAATTCAAACCCAGCAAACGCAGCTGATGCTTTCCAGCCTTCACCAGCTCTGCAAAGGGAAATCAAGATAAATGAGCTGGGGCTGCTCAGAGCCCAGCTTTTTGTGCTCCCGGACAGACTCGCTCCTCACCACAGCGTTTTTTGGCTCAGAAGTGAGTCCTTTGCAGAACCAGCACAGCCCAGGCTGGGGTGGGTGATGGGGGTCCTTGGGCACACACCCCACAGAGGTGGCTGCTCCAAAGGGGATATCTGAAGCCAAGCTCTTTGAAACCAAGCCCAGAAGCATCAGTAATAGCTTTTTGTTCCTATCTCGTAGGCTGACATACCTAAAATATTTTTTTTATTATTTGTTTTTGATGTAAAAATATTCCAAAGGGGCATTATATGTGGTTTTCTCACAGAAGGCAACCTGCCTCCCCCTGAAAACACTTGTTTCAAAATTTTCAGTGGAAAATGTGAACAGTTTTTTGATAAAAGCATTTCTATTCATGAGCAGTAGCTCAGAGAGATTTGCAAGAAATAAATAGGTTTTGGCAGCATAAAAGTCTCTGTTGAACAAGGGATGGGGAAGGTGTGAAACTTGATTTGGTATCGTTTGCCCATGGAATTTCAGCAAAAGTTCTTCAGCAGAAGTGTCAGGGGATATTTTTCCATCAAGCCCCTGCCCAAATCTCCTGGTGCTGCTGAGAGCTACAACACTCCTGTGTCAATAATCATCACCTCAGCTCTTGCAGTGCTCTGCTCCTTGGAGATTTGTCTCCATCTCTTCCTGGGCCGTGTTTGCTGCTTGCTGGGTGTGTTGGAGAGCTGGCCTTGAGCTCCCACCCATTCCAGCAGGTGAAGGTCACTGTTCTGTGTCCCAGGAAAGCTGATTTCTCCTGGATTTCCAATAAACATTCCACCTTATTAGTGCAGGTTTTAAACAAACTGTGCATATCATAAAGCAGAGAAGGCAGGAGCAGGGCCTGTGTTTGTCTGAAGGAAAAGTGAGGTTTTTATTTTGCAGCCCTCTTTGCTGATGCTCCATCTCCTGCCAATCCGGGATGAAGGTGCCTGGGGCAGGGCAGGTTGGCATTCTCTTGTCTGGTAGAATTGGTCAGTAATTCCTAGCTGGGGGTAAATGAATGATTAGCCTAACAGGAATTCTCCCAGATCCAACAGCAAAATCTTCTTTCCATCTTGACTCCCACTTCCATTGAGCTCTCTGCTGCCATTGGGAGTGTCTCATCTTGGAGACAAACCTTGTTTGCGTGTTCTTATCTCAGGTTTTTGGGCTCTGTCCTGCTGTAACTGTCCCAGCTGAAGTTTGGTTCTCCTCTCCTCGCTCATCTGAGGCTCTTTCCCTCCTTACTGCCATGGATGGGACAAAACTGTTGATATTTGGGAGTGGGACCTGGCCCTGGACATCCTCACTGCCTCCTCTCCATTCCTTCAGAGCTGCATACAGGAATGCTCAATTTTCTTGAAAGCTGCCTAAAAAAATAAAAGGCATTTCCATGTCTGGCAAGGAAGCACGAGGATGCAGGGATGCTTGGAGCTGCCTCTCTACCTCCAGCTCTTCCCCCACATCCTCGTGGATACAGCTCCACTCCCCTGTGAGAAAGGGAGAGGGGAGGAGAGGCGCCTGCACCGCTTCTCTTTAAGCGGAGATTTGGCTGTGGCTCTGAAAGCAGAATTAGAGGTAGGGTTTAATCATACAAGCTCTGAAATATGGGAGATTAAATCTTTTTAAGGAGGGCAGCTAAGCACTTTATTTTCTGTGCAGGAATCTTCAGGGGTTCGGAGACCAGAGAACTGGATTTAAAGCTTTTAAATTACTTTTTTCTTCTTTTCTTTTTTTTAACAAGTTGTTTTTTGGTTGGTTTTTTTGCCTCCCACAATACACGGTTGGACAGGAAAGACTTTAAAGTGATGGTTAAAAAAGAGAAAGAGAGAGAGAAGATGGGTGGAATGGAGATGCTTGTTGAAAATAGACATTAATAATGTTGTGCTGAGTTGTCCAGGCACATTTAATCCTTAAAGTGCAGATCTACTCTGGGAAGTGATTTTTGTGGAAGGAGGGAAATCTTTCAGGTGTTCCTTGTCATTTCTTGCTTCATTTGATGACAGATTTACTCCCTGGCAAAGGGATTTGCAGCCCTGCCACAGCCCTCAAATGCCCTGGAGATTCTCGTGGGTGCTGGCAATGCCGGGTGCTGCATCCCCCCTTCCTGGAGCTCCAGGGGGGGGATGTTTAGGCTGAGATTGGCATTCTGGCTGGAATTGGGTTTTGTTTTTCCCAGCCAGGCACTGCCCCAGCCTTGCTCGAGGGAATTGGTGCTGTTTGGTCGCCTCTCACAGCGCCTGCTCGGGGATGTTGGCTTGTGTTTGTCTTGCGTTTTTCTTAATTTCACGGAGCTGAAGAGATCGATGGGAAGGTAGGCCTGGGATTTAAGGCTGCCTATAGCACAGCTCTGTGACTGATGACCCCAGCTCTGCTGCTGCTCTCCGGGCTGGGAGCTTGCAGGGCTGCCGGTGCCAGGGCCAGCTGATGGTGACATCCACAGGGGGAATGTTGTGTCCTTCCCATGTGTGGGGTACCCGAGTGGGTCGTGGTGCTGTGATCACCCTGGGAAAAGGAGTGCAGAGTTGGTTTTGAAGCCTCTCAAAGACTGAGCTCCACTCTGGGATCCTGCCTGGACCCAGCAGGACCTCGCCTGGGGTGTCAGCAGAACGGCGCTGGAATCTCGGTGCCGCCGGCTGTATCCGATGCTTGTTGCCATAGAAACACCCTATGGCATCGTGCTTGCTTGGAATGAGGTGGCATTGGAGTGTTGGCAGGACATGCTGCATTTTTCCCACCTGGAGCGAGCGCCTTTGGTCACTGGAAGTTGTGTGCCCGTGGGAAAGAAGGATTGGCTTGGATGGCAGAGCTGGAAGGACTCCAAAAGCCAACGCTGAAGACGCTGAAGGCGGTGGGAGAAGGTCCCCTTGGTGGTGCTCCGTTGTCCTCTGTAGTGCGGCAGCAATGCTGCAGTTTGTTCTCACTTTCTCTACTCCAAAGGCTGCTCCAAATGAAACCAAACCGGTGAAATGGTTTGTGCAGCCCCGGATATCCCTGCGGAGACCTCGCTGCATCCCTCAAGCAGCGGCAGCCTCTGCCACCCACCCTTCCTTTAATGGCCCAATTCCACCGAGCAAATGAGGCAGCGCCTCCGATCCCTCCCCTCGGCCTGCCAGCTAATTAGCACTCCATTAACTTAACGAGGCTCTGCCGGCCACCCTGGACGTGGACACGGCGTGCAGGGCTGCCAGGAGAGGGGGAGGCGGGAGCCGGGCTTGGCTGGACCCAGGGGCTGCGGCAGAGCCTTGGTGGCTCAGCAGGGAGAGCTTTGCCCTGGGGTCGCGGGGCTGCCGAGGTTTTTCCGTGCCTTTGGGCCCGTGGTTGGAATGATCACAAAAGGGAAGGGTGATGACATTGCTGGAAGCTCTGGGAGTGAGTTTTGATGTTGTGTAGGCTGTGATGCTCCAGCACCCTGCACAACCCCATCTGTGCCACTGCCCCACGGCCAAGGGGGACAGAAGGGGGTGCAGTGCCCCTCGGAGGAGATTCCCTCCCCGCTGGAAGGGATCAGGCAGCGCCAGCACCCTGCCAAAGCTTTGTTTGTTGACAGAGTTAAATTTGCAATTTCATGGTTTGGTTACAATGAGTTTAGTTTATAAAAATAATGAGCTGTTGGGAAGTGTGGAGAGGGGTGAACAATGTGCCTGGGAGTCAGCAGGGACGTGGCTGCTAACACATCTAGCAGAGTCCTGCTTTGGGGACAGTGTGGGGCTCAGAGATGGGATGTGAGAGCCTCGTGTAGGGCAGAGGGATGAGTCCCCACTGGAGGAGAGATGCTGATTTCTCCTGGTGACAACCACTGTGTCTTTACCTGCACACTGTGCTGGAAGGTCTGCAGATCTTTCCTTGGGTGGCCTTAGAGCCACTGGATAAATGGGAATCCTTTCAGGGATGGAGCCCAGGTTCTGTGGTGTCGGGGGAAACAGCGGGGCTCAGCCTGCTCAGGGAGCCTGCTGCAGGTTTGGAGTTTGAAGTTGTGGTTCTTTGGAGCTTTGGTGGGAAATCCACAAAATGAGCTCTGTTCCTTGGAATTCAGAAGGACTGGGACAGAGAGAGGCAGTTCCCTGGTGTGTCACTGCATGGGGAGTGTGCTCCAGTCCATCTGTTGTGGAATGAGCTGGTTCACGTCGCACATCTGACTTTTCCAAGAGACTTCTTTGCAGCCTTTGCTGGGTGTTTGGGGGCTGACTTGGAAGCAGAGCAGCCCCCCAGTCCCACACACCTCCCTGGCTGGAGCTGTGACCTGCTTTCCCCCAGCAATAGAGATGCTCCTTCAGGAACCCAGAGCTGCCAATGAACTGCAGAGGGAATTGAAAGGCAAAGTGTAGGAAAGATCTAAACAAATATTAGCTAATTAACATGAGGTGCTGGGAAGCCCAGGGGAAGGAGGAAGAGGAGGACTCACCTGAGGATACAAAGCCATGAGGTGCCTGTCCAGCATGGCAATACCTGAGCAGGAACCAGCAGCCTGTGTGTGCTGCCACGCCTGGGGCTGGTATTACTGTGACATTAACACAAGGCTGGTGCACTCCCAGATTCCTTACAGGTCAAAAAACACCATTAGATTCCACTGGAAATGCTCTGCTGTTGATTTTTGGGATTTAAAAAAACCCCTCATGTTAGTCTCTGCAAGGCCTGTCACTCTTTGGGGTTGTCATAGACATAAAGAGATACCAAAACCCCCTTTTCCTCCTGTCTGTTGGGTTGTTGACTCCTCAGGATCTCTTAGGCTTGGCAGAATCTGTTTGGGCTGAACAAATGGCTGTGCTAAGCAAGGCCCAGAAGTTGCTGGTGGAAATGGAACTGAAGATCAGGGCAGGCAGCTGGATCTGACCAGGGCATCCAAAAACTGTGCAGGGAAGGTGATTCAGGCTGACTCTTGCATCTCATTCTGGCGACCTCTCCAGCAACAGAGTCCATGAGGAAACCTTGCAGTTGCTCTCCATGCTCATTTAGAGCCTTTGGGCTGTAATTAGGATATCCTTGGCTTAGTGAATGTCTCCATTCGCAGCCATTCACTGTGTGAATATTTCCTTGTGAAGCCGCTGGACTTGCTGGGAATGCTCATGGCTCAGTTGAGAGTTTCCCTTTCTCAGCAAGCCCTGGCACATGGGTTTTGTTGATAAACAAGATGCAGGAGCCAGGTGGGGTTCTCGGTCCTTGGATTTGTACCTGGGGCCTGTCTGGAAGGAAATCCCCCTCTTCTCTTGCTGTTGGGGTGCCTCTTTTCCATCCAAAGTGTTTAATCACCTAATTTGTGTTAAGGAGCATCGGCTTTTCATTTCCAGCTGTGCCAGCACAGAAGATGCTTCCTTGTTAATGAATCCTGGACTTGAAACGTCTGCTGTGTGTGTGTGGGGACATGAAAGCCCAGGGAGGGGACAAGACTTGAGGGTGCATCAGGAAATTGGGAGCAAGGGCAGGACAGAGCACAGAGATGAGACCACCCGCAGGTCCTGCTGCATTGTGCTCAGTCCAGTATCCAAATTTCAGTCTTTTAAGAGGATTATCAGGTGTCTGTTTGAATTACTCTGACATGAACAGTCACTCAGAAAATGTACATTCATTTGAAAGGTCAAGCACATCTGATTTCTGCCTTTGGTATGCGGGGGCTTATCCTTTCAACTCTCCCTTCCTTAATGAGATTCTTGTTTCAAAGAGTCGCGCTGTGCCCAGGATTTGACGGAGTCAAGTGTGCTGGAGATAGTTTTTGTTATCATGTTTACCCTTTTATCTGCCTGTCCTTTGAAAGCTCCCTGGCACACAATAAGGATGCAGCAGGACGGCCACTCGGGGCGGCTCTGCCAGCAAAATCAGCTTTTTCGGGGTGGAGAGATGGAGATGTGCTAGCGGGGAGCTGCAGCACCAGGAATTTTGATTTCTGTGTGGCAAATCATCCAAATGGAGAGAGGGCCTTTGATGAGACCCCCAGTCACCAAGGGGGGCTGGGCAGATATCAGGGTGTCATCAGCTCCCATAGAAACCTCAGAGGAAATAAAGCCAAGTTGGGCTTGGCATGGCAGAGTTGTGTTTCTTGATTAAATTAATGTGTATTGATATTTCTCCTGTTGTTTTGACTTCACAGGCTGTTTAAATTCAGGCTTGTCACAACAAAATACAAAGGAGGTTGCTTGGAGATTGATTTTTTTTTTTTTTCCCTTTAATCCTGTCTCTGAAGAAGAAGAGTATTTTAAAATTTTATTTTTTTTTTTCCCCACTACTTGCAGGTTGACAGCCAGGGAAGGCTGCAAACATTAAAACTGTTGCGCAAATAATTATGTTAAAATGCCTGGCATACATTATGGAGGAGGGCGCTCCTTGATTGTAACGTACGAATCAATTTTCTGCGTCACAAAATTACTGACACCGCAGTTGGCTTTGGTGATTTATTCCCTGGAATGACGATCCTGTAGCTGCCTTTCTCCAGACAGGGTTGGTTTTTTTTTTTTTGATGGGTGAAGCTTTGGTCTCCTCTTTGCTGTCACTGCTGTCTCCTCCCCGCTTCGGTGACAGTCCCCTCTGCCGCTTAAAAATAGCGGCTTTTATGCAAACTGCGTCCCAAAACGCTCCGCCAAGTTAAATAATGTAGTCACAAAACCAAATATTGAATAATGACTGAGGCAAGGATTAAGGGAGACAGGCAAGGAACAAAAGAGAGATTCTCAAGTGTTTTGAACACAAAATTGAGAAGGCACAGATGCGCAGGAGGCTTTTTCTCTCTGCAGCCAGAGGACGCAGATTAAAGGGGTCCTCCAGGACTGTGCACCCCCAGCCAGCTTAAGCTGCCTAAAGACCTCTTTAAATCCAGCCTTTTCGACAAGCCCAGCTGGCTGGAGGGATTTCTGCGGGGGATAAATTCAAAAAATCATGGAATGGTTTGGTTTGGAAGGGACCTTAGAGGCCATCTCGTTCCACCTCTCTGCAGGGACACTTTCCACTAGAGAGCCTCCCACAAGAGAACCTCCCACTGGACTTTTTAAATGGATTTCTGGGGAATATATCTTGTTGTTTTTTTCCTGGTGGAAAGTTCCCATGGGAGCTTCTCTGTGCTTGCCTCTGGAAAGAAAATATACTTTCTTTTTTTTTTTCCCTCGAAAGGCGGCAGCCCAGGCAGTGCCATCAACCCCAATTCTTTACACGGCACTGGTTTTGCATGAAGATTTAAATAAAAAATGCCAGAGGCGGGGGAAAAAAAAAATCACAGGCATTTCATTTCTCATGCAACTCGTGGGATTTTTCAAATCCACCTCAAAGTTGTTGAGTTGCAGTAACTCAGTGGGTAGCTGTTGGCTACTCATATGGTGAGAGAGGAACAGGCTGAAGGAATGTCGCACAAAAACTTATGTAAATGTCTTTTGTACAGCTCAGAGAAAGTCTAGGACTCCTCTAAATCTAAGAGTTGGAAATTCAGCTGGGAAGCCATAAATTAAGTAGATGTCTTTTCCTCAATAAATTCAGAATATTGGCCAGAGAAGAAGTGTCCATGTTTCACAGGAGTTACTGGACCTTCTGAGGGTTTCTTTTTTTTTTTTCCCCTGCTCCAGAAAGAGTTGAAATGTAGCTCAGGATAAATTGCAAGGTGATGATTTACATGACAGGTGACACTGGCAAGCACATTATTCTCAGAGGAAGCATGAGATGGGATGTATTTACTGCCTGTCTGGGCAAATTATCCACTCTCAGATGTCTGGCATGTGCTTGTGTAGGAAATGTGTGTGTCCAAAACAGCTGATAAAGGGGATGTGGGGAACAACAGTGAATAAATGCAGCCCCCCCCATGAGTGTTGCCTCATCCTCCTGCTGAACTGTCTCTAACTCCCTCTTTGGAGGCACTCTGGAGATGCTCTGAAGCTGGGTTGGAGTGAGGGAGCACACAGAGGAATTTCCTTGCTGCTGCAGAGGTGAGACAGGCACAGCTTTGCTGGGGAAAGGAGAGGGATCTGTGTTTGAGAGGACATCAGTGCTCAGTGTGTTTTGATTTTGGAGCTGCAGGAGCCACCTCCTTGTCTCCTGTCTTCATTCCTGAAGACTTTCCCATCCACCAGGGAAAGTCCTCATTTGAGACCAAGCAAATTACCCTGCTCTGGCTGCTGCTGTTGCTTGGTGTTGTCAGGCTGGCTGTGATTTAATATTTATCCCTCTTCACCTTATCTTTCCCACTGATGAGTAAAGCAGGATAATGAAGTGGTGGTGTTAACTCTAAGCTGATGCTGCCCAAGGGGACTGCAGCTCACTGACAGGGATGGATTGGGAATTTCAGTGCAGTTTTGTAGCCCTGACATCCCCTATGCTAGCTGGTCATGCCCCTCCATGTGAAGACTGCTTTAGGCCATGTCTATTATGGATTATTGTGTTTCCAGAAGGTTTTTATTCTCCCCCACCCTGGGGTGTTGCAGGATGATTGCTTTTTATTTGTGTGCGTGTGCCCACGGAAAGCTTGGGATCTCATCTGGCTTTTAAGGATCTGCTTCTGTTACCTAGCAGGTATTGTAGGTGGATGTGTAAATGAGGATCCTTCTGTTTACAAAGAAATGGATATATAGTATAAAAACAATTTACTTGTAAAAGACTCATCCTGCCTCCAGAATATGTTTGAATCTTAACACAAGACAAAGTAATTTAATCCCTCCCAAACGCATATGTTGTTTGCTTCTCATTTTTTCCAGCAAATTTTACCTTCATCAAAAGATAAATCAATTTGTAGCAGCTATCGGCAGCTCTTTAAGCTGCTGAATTGAACAGCTTAATTAGGGAAAATATATTAAAAGATCTGAGAGATGCTAACCCGTTCAGTGCCTCCTCTTGGTACATCTGCGTGGTCTTGCTCATGTGTGGGGCTCCAAACCCCCTCCAGTTTGTGTTTGCTGCTGCTTTTATATGATGCTTTGTGGTGTGGTGATGGCACGAGAGGTTTTACTGCCCTCTAAAAGCTGACAGGGCTTTTCTAGGCCTGTCCAGTTTGAGGATTTGAAAGTTTATTCTCTCCCAATTTTCTACAAATCAAAACAACAATAATTTTAAAAATTATTATAATTATCTGAGGGCTCTTCCCAAAGCACCTGGAAGCTGCCCAGTGTCTGCGAGTATCCCATGCTGATCCCCTGGCAGCAGCTGCCTGTAGCATGAGATGTAGTCATGGTCTCAGAGGAATGATTTGGAGCACCTTTCCCAAAGATCCCTTTTCATTCAAAGCCGTTCCTGTGCGTTGTTTGCTCTTTAGAAGGGGGGATGGAAAAAGGCACCCAATAAAAGTACAAACTGCGTGAGTCAGCCTGAATCTGCTGTTGTGCCTCGCTCTTCCCATTAGCAAATGCCACGGCTGAGTGTGTGGGGAGGTGGGCATCCCCTCCTTCCTAAATGACAGCTTGTTTCAGGGCTAAATCCATTAGTGGTGCTGCTCTGATGAACACTCCCAGCCTTCCAGCCTGGCTCAGCCGATGCTGAGCACATCCCTGCCTCTCCCAGATACCCTGGACAGGGGAGTGGCTGCTGTTGATTTTTCCATTGCTAAGATGAGGACAGACCTCTGCTGGACCTGTGTTGGTGGGACAAAGCTGCTGTGGCCTCAGCCCCAGCCTTCAAAAAGCTGCTAGGAAGTGGATTTTGGAAAGGAGTTTCCTGCTGCTCCTGTTGGAGAGGATGAGCATCAGCTGAGGATTTCAGAGCTGTGCTTTGCAGCAGAGCTTCCAAACCTGACCTCTCTTAGGGCTCTTCCCTCGTGTGATGTGTGGGTCCAGGATCCCTAGAGATGAGCAGAGTCTGGACTGGCTTCAGCAAAAAAGTGAATTTTCTTGCAAAGGCTGAGAATTCGCAGATCTGAACTCCCCGAGGCTTGTGGGATGGTGATGGGCTACAACAAAAAAGCAATGTTTGGTTAATTTAAGCTTCAACTTGAGGTGCTGAGATAGAACAGAGTTGATATCAGGGTAGTCTTGCTTCAAAAGCAGAGTATTGTCAGAGCAGAGCGAAGTGTTCTCCATCTGTTCCCGTGGCTGTCAGGAGCCAATATTAGATAGCTCCGCTGCAGGCTGGGAATTTGTGAGTGAGGGCTCGTGGCAAAAGCTTCATGTGGGAAGTTTTTTCCCTCCTTTGCCTTTCCTTAGGTTAACTCACACCCGAGCCAGTCAGGCTTTGCAAAACTGAGTGTTCCTGCTGATGTCTAGAACTCGTTTAACATCCTCCACTTCACCCTGGAAGGACAGAGACAGAAGGGAAGGTGAAACATCAACTGGAGGATCTCCTTGTCATCATCCTGAAAATCTCCTAATGACCTAAGGAGTGGTTTCCTTGTCCTGGAGCTTGTAGCACATGACAGACCTTGAGGTTTTTCTTCTCCCACTGCGTGTTTTTTTTTTTTTTTTTGTGCTCCGCAGCACCAGAGACGAGGTTTGGCTGCTGAGGGAAATGATGAAACTTAGAAAATGAGAGGTCTTGTGACAGGCTAACACCTCAGCTTGCTTTGAACTCGATAGTGAAATATAGAGACACAATTTTCATTGCAGGTGGCATTTTCCATGGTAGCATGTGGTTATCTGTGCCCAGCCCCACACGTGTGTGTACATGCACAGTTATTCTTGCCTCAGCACAACGATTTCCTAACGATCTCTTACCCATCCAAGACAGATTGCTTTTCATGGTTCAGTGGCCGCAGCTCAGGCATCCATTTTAATCAATAAAACAGTCAAAAGAGAGAATAGATTTACTTGTTTCTGGTTTTTTACATTTAATTGAAAATTTTCGAGTGATTACAAACATAGCTATTGTATAGATTGCGGAGTTTAGAAGACAATAAATGCCAAAAGAAAAATGTCCCCGGAGCCCAACCTCTTCCCCTCGTGATGCACAATAGATGTTTGTGGTTTGTGCCTGGCCTTGTCCTTTCTTCTCCTTCCTCAGGGTTTGTAAAAAGCGGGACGGATTTAATGGGGTTTTACCCAGAGATCACAGGGATGTCTGTGATGAGCAGCATTAAATCCTCTTACTTGAGAGAGAATCTCCCTTCACACAAGGGAAACCTGGAGCTGCATCTTCCTGTGAGCCACTTGGTCAGCAAACGTGTGAGGATGGGCCATAAAAGGGTTTAATTTTAATGAGAGCTGATTGTAAAGCAGTTTCAGAGAAAAGGAGCCTTTGGTCATAAATAGAGGGAAAAAATGTGTAATTTCTGTCATGTTTTCATGTCAAAACCAAGTCCCTTCTTCAGAGAGAAGCCATGGGGATAAATAATTGGATAATAGTAAGGTTTGGGATATTTCCTTGTGCCCAAAGGTGCCGCTGTGGTATTTATCCCTTATTAGCAGGTAGGTTAACCGTCCCCACTGGAGATCACATTTGATAATTTAATCTGTTTACTGTTGTCAATTTGAGAGTCCAAAGGTGGTTGTGTTTGTGGAGGTACCACATATATAATAAATCTTTTGAGATTTGAATAAATGTGTGCATGGAGCAATGATTTGTTGTGTGGTGTTAGGAAAGGGCTCTCCTGGACACCCATGGTTTCCGAGCTTGCAGCTTGCATTGATGCCTGATAAACTTTTCCTTTCTTCTGGGGATTCTTTGGGAAAAATAACAAGCCCTGCTGTCTCCCTGGTTGTAAATTTAATAAACCTGGAAGCAGCACAGCAGCTGAACATATCAAAGCCATAGACTGTTAACTCCAGTGCAGGAACACTTTAAAAACAGTCCTCGAGACCCCTGCGCTCTCTGCAAAATGAGATCTGAGTCCTCTTTAAGTTGTTTTTAATAGCTGGAATCACTGAAGATTGGTGTTTACCAGGGAGCAGGTTTGTGAGGGAGCTGCCTGGTGGGTGCCCATGGTGATATCATTTCCAGAGGTATTCCTGGGATAACCTCCCGGGCACACAGGTCCTCTCACAAATTAACGCTGAGCCCTGTGCGCCGCCTGGCTCCAGCTCCCAGACGGACAATTTCCTCGATACTTTTATTGTCATCTCTGATTTCCTTGGCTCCATTGCCTGGTGGAAGCAGATTTGTTCTGGCGTGGGCCAGGATGTGGCTCTGGAGGAGTGGCTGTCACCCTCCATCTGTCACGGGCGGTGCTGCTGTCAGTTCGCAGAGAGCATGGCTTTGTCCCCAGCAGCCCAAATCTGGAGATTCCAGGTTTGGAGACTCCTTCAGAGAAGAAAAATAGCTCAAGGGATGGTTTTGTCCACAAAATGAAGCATTTTTTTTCCCTGTTTATCCCTGGTATGATAGTGCAAGCCAGAGAACCCCAGTGCATATGTTGGATTATGTACAAAGATACCACAAACAGTTTGCAGCAAAACTGAGTTTGCTGCCACCAAAAAAGTTTATAGATTATGGCAATTCCTCTCTTGGCAGCATTTTAACTCTTCATCCCCATCAAATTTTATAGATTTTGTGGGATTTTCCCCCCTTGCATATCCCTCACCAGAAGGAAATGAACGTTTTGAGGAAGAACAGATCCTTTTCTCGATTTTCTTTTCAAATGCAAAATCAAATTCTCGGTCAGGAAAGGCTTCAAATGGAAAACTCTGACCAGCCCAAATTAGGGGGGACTCAATTTACTCTGGCAGAATACTTTGAGAGCTACAGATGAAAACTGCAATTTAAGTGCCTAATATCATAATTATACACCGATGTGTTTTATTAATGGGATTGAATGCTCGTAGCTTTGTAGTAATGAGCTTTTTTGAAGATCCGTGTAATAGAGTTTTCTGATGGTGAGGACCCTGCCTCGCTGTTCCCTCTAAAAAGCACCTTGAAACTCACGGAGTAGCCAGGGACAGGGTTAATTCGTTGACTTGAGCAGTAATTAGTTGCCTTTCTCCTGGAGGAGCCCTTCCTGGAGGGGATGAGGAACCCAAACCTCCTGCTTGTGGCACCATGTGGATGATCTGGAATTTTATTGTGGTGGGGCAAGTGATTCTTGAGCAAATGAAGTGTTTGGGGAGCCTTGGAGATGAAAGGGTTTGTGTTGACAAATTAGCACTTAGCAGATTGCTGCCATTAAAGAGGTGTAGGTTTGAGCTGTGTGTACGGTTGGGCTTTTTTAACACAGGAAAAAAAAATCATTTTCCCATTCTCTAACAGTATTTGAATGCACTTCTGGTAATAAATAGGGAGAAAAAATGAAACCCTTGAGTCTTTTCCTGGGCTGGGGCACCCCCACCCACCGGGGTTAAGCTGAGTCAGTTAAAAATGTTTATGGCTTGCATATTCCATGTGGAAAAACCTGGAACAGCCCTAACCTGGGTTCTGAAATACAGACTTTAAGACAAATTTCAATTTTAAACAAAATGTTTGGGATATTCTGATAGTTTCAAATTTTTTTTTTCTTATTTTGAATTTATCACAATTCACTTTCCATGGAATGAATTTTGACTTGGATAAATCAGCAGGTTGTATTAATTATATTAATAACCACATTAATTGTATGACAGTGCATAAGAATTCAAGGCCTTCTGAGACTGAATAGGGAGAGCATTGAAAATAAAGTGGCAAATTGTTGAGCTGATATAGTGTGAACTGGATGTTTCTTGCTTGATACCTTTTGACAGGGAAAAGTAACTTTTCAAAACCCCCACAATGTTCTTTACAAATCCTGATTTTCACTAAATGCTTCCCTTCTCTGCAAGAGCATAATTAGCTTTTGTCAACTTTTCTATGGGCAGTTTTCATTTTGCATTTTACTTTGAATGCCGTGGCTGCTTTTCTAGAATAGCTAAGTTTTGTTTCTTTCCCTGGCATCTTTAGCCTCCAATTTCTGAGGAGAGAAAGACTCATGTTTGGCCTCCCCTCTCTAGTTAGGTGTCCTTGATGCATTTATTTAGGAAATGCAAAACCAGGTAAGTGCTCCCCTTCTCCCTTCGTTAATTAACCCAATGTGTACAGTCACATTTTGTTTGGCAGCTTGACTGGAGGGCCCAGCTGCTGGGAGATGAGCCATGAGAGGGGAAACAGGAGCTTTGTGCTGAGTTAGTACATGGATTTTTGCAGCTTGTTGATGTTCCCTACAACACCTGCTGCTTGGCACTTGCCTGTCCTGCTCAACCTGGATCCTTCCAGGAATGACAGAACAAGGAGAGGTGGGGAAATGGGAAAAAGGGATGGAGAGTTAGAGAATTCCCCTACTGCTGATGGATGCTGGTGCCTGCATCAAAGGGCAGAATCCTGGGAACTTCTTCAGGGCAAAACCTCCTTCCCAAGGCCGAGGAACCATGTCTGGATTTCAGCATCATCCTCAGTGACTTATGGCATGTTGGGTTTTGTGTGGGAGTTGATGGCAGGACATGGGAAGGTCCCTGTCCCATGAGTTCTCCATCCTCTCCTGGATCCCTCCTGCTCTTCTCACTCATGGTCTCTGTCAATAACGAGGTGGGAAAACTGGGCAAGGAGACAGCTCCAGTGCCACCCTGTCCATCCCCATATTATCCTGCCTTATTACATTGTAATAAATTGAACCATTCCACTTCATTATTTCATATTTGAGGAGATTTATAGATTGTCCTGGTGGCTGAAGAGGCAGTGATTAAAGGAGCAGTGTGCTAATGAATGAGCCTCAGCACAAAGCCTTTTTAATTAATGCACAGCCCAGGGGCTGTAAATGCCTTGCTGATAACAAGCCTGGCCCATTCAGGACATGAACTGACAACTTTGCAGAGAATGAAGGCTTATGTGGAGACATGGGTATGGTATTGAAATGGCAATTAAGGCTAATAAAATGATTCGTCTGCCCATCCATCGCCCTCCTTCCCTGAGCCCAGCCCTGTCTCTGCCTTGGAAGTAATGGCAGGTGGAGATTTCATTTGGCTCTTCCAGCCTTTCTTGGTGATTTAATTTACAGGCTGCATCTGTTCATCCACAAGGCTCTTTCAGTCACATTAGAGATGGATTTTCACTTCAGGCTATTCTGAACTCGCTGGAAATTTCCCTGAGTCAGATTATTTTGCCCAGTGTTTACGGCTGCTTTTCTTTTTATTTCTTAAAAACTTTCCTAATGGAGTGTCTTGCTGGAAGGGGAGGCAGTGAACTTGTTGGCAGTGCTGTCCATCCATCCATCCATCCATCCATCCATCCATCCATCCATCCAGCACTGACTCTGGGCTGGTCTGAGCACTGTGATAAACAGAGTGGGCTCACACAGCTCTGGGAAAGAGGGAGCCTGCCAGAGGAAAGTGTCAGCTTCTTTCAGGATGGCCTCAAACCTATCCCTGATTTTTGATGGGTTTCATGTCCCCTTCCTGCACATCCTGTCCTTGGCAGTGTTGGTACTTTCCACGCTTGGAAAAAGTGACTTTGAAAAAGTGCATTAAGGAAAGAGTGCTTAAATAAACAGTGGTGACAAACTGGAGGTATCCAATATCCTGGGGACATTATGGGACAGCACAGACAGGTCATTGCTGTTCCACTGAATTCTGAGGAATTGCCATGGTTTGTGCCACACCCTGTGTGGTGGTGCTTAAATGCTGTGCCCTAGGTCAGCCTTGTGGCAAAACACCCTTGGTGTGTTCAGGAGCACACAGGGATCAAACCAGATATCACTGATGCCAGGTGGCTCTGGAGAATTTGGGAATGCTCTACTCCTCTGAGCATCCCCTGTGGCTTGGGAGAGATCCCAAAGCCTGGCACCCTCCCTTTTTCTCAGGGTTCAGATGCTTCATTTTACTTCACTAAATCCCTGACAGGTGGAAGTACTATTTTTCAGAAAAGGATATGGGAAAAGGAGGCAGCAAACTTTTGAAACAAAGTTAAAAAAAAAAAAAGACAAAAATATAAATGATGCTGCTTGTGGCCTGCAGATTTAATGATATTTGCCCACTTGATTGATGAAGATGATGAACGAGGTTTTGTGGCCTGTTGAGGGTGAAAAGTCTAAGTGCCAGGATGGAGAGTAAATCAATCACTTCCCTCTCCCGTGCCAGATGGGATCATCAGTTACCTGCAGATCCCGGCAGCTCCGTACATTACCCTGGCTGAGGGACACACATCAGCCATGGCTGCTGCCTCCCCTCCACACAGATCGATAATCCATGGCCAGGGGAAGCAGCACCACCAAAATGAAACTGCTAAAACTCCTTGCCAACTTTATTCTTGCATCAGATTTTGTTTGCTGATAGACACATTCCCACAAAATGTCTCGCAGGGCTTGGGCTGGACACTGGGCCCTGCAGTGCTGGGGTGGGACATGGCAGCTGGAGCACATGGGGGAAAGTGCTGGTGGTTTGTTGAAGATTATTCTGAGTGCTTGCAGTGCCAATGCTTTTTTGGTTTTGTTTGTTTTGTTTTGTTGTGTGTGTATGTTTTTTATGGCCTTTATTTCATATTTGAGCACTTGCTCACCATTTCCATGCTGAAACTCACAGTGTCAGGGTGAAAAATGTTTCTGTCCCTGCTTTGGGGTTTGGTTGCAGGGCTCCATCTCAGTGCTGGACTCCTACAACAGTCAGAGAACTCCTTCCTTGGGCATCACAAACCATGTCCTCCACGTGCCATCCCCATGTTACACCTTCCTTGGGCCAACGGTGTAACTTTATTACTTTGAGTAGTGTTTGCCTTACGCTTGGCAGAAGTCCATGAATTATTTGAGGGTGTGTTGGTAAACAGGGTTTGACAAACAGTGGCTCAGAACTGTGTAACAAGCTCAGGATTTGGGATGTTCATCAAAAGTTTTGGGGTTTTATATTTCCTGAGTTCCACCAACCTTGTGAGCAGAGCCAATGTGATTTATGGCTTTGTGTTATGTTCCTGTGAAACTCGCAGGATTTTGATATAAAATTCTCTCGGCTTTAACTATCAGGTTTCACCTGAGCCCTGTTTTGGAGGCTGTTAATTCTTTATGTTGTCATTCCTGAAGACCCTTTTACAGCAGGAGCTCGGCATTATATAGCACTTAATAATGGGCATGTTACACTCCAGAGTAAAGAACATTCTGCTGTGTTCAAACCTCTTACAGTGATCACTGCAGCTGCTGATGGCCAGGACAAATGTGCCCAGTGTTTTGTGGTGCATTTGTGTGGGGAAGCACCATTCTGCTCAGGTAGTTTTTGGGTTGTGATTTATGCTCAGAGGTGCTGGAGGACTTCCACACCCTCTGAGTTCTGCTGTCTAATAAAGTCCCACATTGTGTCAGTGGAGAAGGAGAGCTGCCCTTGGGAAGAGTCCATCCCTCATGTTGACTTGGGCCATTGACCTCCCCAGTCTATTATCAGGACTCATTGGAGAGCTGCCCTTAATTACCTGGCCTTAATATTATGAGTTTAATGTCCTGCTCAGACAGAGAAGCTGTCACATGCAGAGGTCCTGGCCAACCATGAAGAGCACGGTGAGAAGCAAAGGAAGGAGGATGCTGTGGTGATGCAGGGAAGGAAGAGCCCAGCTCCTTGTAACGTGCATGTCATGAGTTTTAAGACCCTAAGAATGGAGATGTGGTGGGCCAGGCTTTGTCCTCTCACAGCAGTTGCTGAACCAATTGCAGGTGATGTGAAAACAGGAGGATGGGGTGAATTTTGGACAAGGATGGCTCAGCACAGTTTTTTCCCCTGGACGTGCTGCAGGCTTCTCCTGTGACCTTGAGGATGCTTTCAAATCTTCCTTTTCTTCTCGTATATGGGCTTTCTAGGACAAGGAGCATCTCTTTCAATGTCTGCTTAATCGAGGTTTGCTTCTTGTTTGAAGTCTCTGGGCACTGCTTTTGATATCAATAACAATCATGGTAGTGAGGGACCAAAGACAGAGGAACAATTCCCAGGAAAAATAGAGCAGTGGTGCTCTCCTGTATTGGTAATTCAGGGGTAAGGTATATAGATGAGTCTTGACAAGAAATAAGAAGTACTGGGGAGCTCAGACTAAAGCTGGTGTACACGAACAAGCTTTCCAGACCTCTCTATGCTCTTTTTTCCGGGTAGGAGGGGAGGAAGGGAAATACAAATGTTTCCTAAGAGGATTTGTTTGAATTCATAGTGCTTAGAACAGGGTTGTGAGATGGGCCCTGAATCACAAGCAGGAGTAGAGGATTTGGGGAGAACAGTCTCCCCTAATAAATCCATGCAGCACCTGATTTGCAAATACGTGAAGGAGAGTTTTTCAGGTTGGAATTACTGGTTAAATCCAGGACTTCTATCCAGCCCACTGCAGTCATTAGAGAGGGCCTTAAACTCATTCTCTCCTTTTCATTAGCACTGACCATTAGCTCTGGAGAGCCGTGTTATTGATATAAATGTCTTTGAAACCTCCCGAGCTCCAGGCTTTGACGGATTTCATAGGCTGGTTAGGGAAAGTGTTTCTTTTCATCAGTTTTGAATTTGTCACTATTTCAGTGGAATCAAATGGGACTTCTTGTGTTGCAAGGCAGGGAGGGTAGAAATACCAGATGTACTTTGTCTCCCTCACTCATTAATTCATAAACATTTATCATAAGACTTCCTATTTGTCTCCTTTATAAGACAAATAATCTCAGCCCTTCCAATCCCTTGTCATATGCAGACAAGAATTATTTAAGGAGCTGGAAAAGTTCCATATGACAAGGGATACAGAGATTCAAATGTTGAGTCTGGTCCTTTCATTTCTGGAGGACAGAGCAGAAGATGGAGATGACTGGGCTGAATATCCTGGCTCCTCTGCAGATGTCCTGTGGCTAACACAGGGACAAGTGCATGGACACACATCTCTCCACCCCATTTCTGATGCTAATAACACATTCTGGGCTGTGATAACTTTGAATTTATTCTGGAATAAGCTAAATTTGACAGGAGCTGTCTGTATGGCCTCTTAGTCCCGAACTCAGAAGTGGATGCTGAAAATGTTTGAGTCATTCCCTCCAAAGGAATGTTTTATAACTTGGCTGAGGTTGTAGCTGTGGTATTTGCCTAAGATCTAATCTAGATCTCCTGTAATTGCAAGGTATCTTCTGGAGGATTTGGAAGAGCTAGGCTGCCTTATTCTCTTCCTCCTAATTTGAAGGTTATGCATCACTGTTTTCCCCAGGAATACAACAGTCTTTCCTGGGATACTCGGGAGGATCAGAGGAGGAACAGCAGCAGCTCTGTTTTAGGGTACTAATCCTCTTGTAAATCCCAGCATTTGTATATCTCTAATAATAATTCCTGGCACTTGAATGACGGTTTAAACACACCCATAAAGAAACAGAGTAAACACTGAGCTAATCCTCTCAGTGCCCGGGGAGCAGCAGGGTGAACAAGCAGTTAATGTTTGTGGGGTGGGTGTGTCTGCTCTCGATTCCCTGAGCACGGAGAGGACCCTGCGAGCAGCTGATGGCAGGAGAGGTGAGGGGACGGGAGGCACAGCTCACCTGAGGGATGTCTTGCAGCATCCTCACCCCTCGCTTAGGAGCTGCCTGTGAGCTCAGTCGGAACCAACTGCTTGAGAAATCTCTCCCTGCAGCCCAGCCTAATTTGTGCTGTCAATCCCCCGCTCGCCTTCCCGCGCTCGTATTTAGCACCATTGATTTATTGGATTGCAGGAATATTAAGAACCTCAAACTATTAGTCCTGATTATAACTTCTTGGCGGCTTCATCACTCCATGTGTCTTGCCATGCTCTGGGCCCTTTGCTTGCTTCCAGCAGCTATCGTGTCACAATTCCCACCACTCTGCTCCTCTCTGCCTTTCCCTGCTCTCCTAAACTTTCCTGAACATGCTTTTCTTACAAAAATGGGTGTTTTGGAGGGGGGAATGGAGGAATGGACCAGCTTTCCCAAGCTGAGATGAACTCATCCATAGCAGAGCCAGGGAGCTGAAGAAGTTTGTGTCCTTGCCCCGATGTTCCCAATGCATTGGAGCCTCCCTAATTTCTCCTCTGCTGCTTTCCATCCCTTTGCTCCCCTCAGAGCAGTTAGCACTGCCTTTTTTTTTATTTCCTACCTTCAATGTCCTCTTTGAAAATCTCAACATCTTTTGCCTCAGAGCAGCCTGCAGAATGCCTTCCCTTCTCCTCTCTTTCCCAAGTCTTGGGTGCTTCCAGAAAGAAATGGGGTCATCCCGAGTACGGATGGGAATGCATTTAGAGAAGTAAACAGCCCTTGCAAAGAGATGCTGCAGTGGCCCTGGTTAGAAGCTGGCCTGGATCAAGAGAAAAACAGCCTCTGGCAGTGAGGGAGGGGGAGAGCAGGGAATTTGGGGCGAGAAAAGTGCTGAAAGGAACGTTCTGTGCTCCACACTGTGCCTGGGGGGGGTGTGGGGTGTGCAGATCCCTGCAGGTCCCCCTGGGCTCCAGCTGGGTGTGAGTGCAGGGACACTGCTTGGAGGGGCTGTGTGAGCTTCCCCTGTCACCACCTGGATTTTAGGGGTGTTCGAGGGGGCTGCAGCCCCCACCTTACAGTGCATTTGGGCTGTGGGGGATGCAGCAGAGTTTGTGTTTGTGGGCTTTGCAACTGTCCTGTCTTCCTGCGTGGCTTTTCCCTCCAGTGGGGAACTGAGGGATCACAAAGGAGTCTCCTGAGCCTTCAGGCTGGCAGGGCTGGACCCTACAAAACATGGGGTCACTGGTGTTTGTGGCTCACTGGGACAGGCTGGTGGGGTCTGGCAGCTCTCACCATCAAAGCTGTGCTTTGCAACAGGGGCCAAGACTTCATGGGGGAAACAGCCTAAGAGAAATTCATTTAGAGGGGAAAAATTAAAGAGAAAATACTTTTAGCTGAATCTGAGAGTTCCACATTATTAAGATCAGAGCTGCTCTTACCTCTGCAGTCCCACTCCTGACCCTCCTTTCCTGCCCTCCAGAGGCTCCGTGATGAGATAAGAGCTCTGTCTGCAGCCCTGTCCATCTCCCATCACTCGGGAATATTTCAGAGGAAGGGTTTCCAGCCTGCTGCCTCGAGGCTGGGTTACATCTGGGCGAGCTGCAGCTGAGTGATGGCCGGGGAGGGCTCCACAAGGAGCCGGCCCTTTCCCAGGAAAGGCTTTCCATCACTGCTTCCCAGCCCCGTGGCCACGCTCTGCTTTAGCCTAATTACAGCAGCGCTGCTTAATGGACTTCAGAGCTTCGACCGCGCCCCTTGCTTTTACTGCCCACGGAGAACCATCCTCTGGAGAGGGCGGAACCAGAGAGGGCTCAGAGAATCACAGAGTATCCTCAGCTGGAAGGTACCACAAGGATCATCCAGTCCAACTCCTGACCATGCACAGACACCCCAAAACTCCCACCCTGTGCATCCCTCGGAGCGGTGTCAAAATGCTCCTGGCAGCCTCGGGGCTGTGCCCATTCCCCGAGGGCACTCTGGGGGAAAACCTTTTCCCAGTCATGCTAAAATCCATCCCAACAGGACGGATCTTGTTTCCCCACTCCCCACTTCCAGGGTAGGACAGCAGCATCACTTGCAGCTGGAGCTTTCGATTCTGGCTCTTGACATCAGCAAACAGAAGTGAAGGACACTCTGGGTGGATTTGGATGCTTAAATTAGTACTGAGCAACTCCTCCACCCACTTCTACCCCTCACCCTTTCTCTTCTCCAGCCTTGCTCCCTGCTCCTGCAGCCCAGAGCTGGTGCCTGGGATGGCAGCAAACACGTTACTCATGGAGCAGCCAGCCTGCTTAAGGACCTAAATTTATTTCATTTTCTAAACTGCAGCTGGGAAAAAATAAGAAGCCATTAGGCTGTCAGTTGTCAGGGCTTTACAGGAGCATCAACACATCATGTTTTTCTTTACTGAGACATTAAATGTGTCAAGACCCAGTGATGGACTGTGTGGATAAGATTCAGAGGGCAGAAGAGATGGTGAGTGAGGGCAGGGTGGTTTTCTCTGCTCTCCCAGAGCTGCTGAGCTCCAGAGTCTCAGGAATTCTGTGCTTTCCCAAATGTCAGAGTCCTTCAGGTGCTTCACCTTAATGGAACCAGTCACAGGTGTCTGCAGGGATGTCAGCAGGGAATGCTGAGCTTGGGTGCTCACCCATCACTGGATGGAGCAGCACCACAGGTCTCTGGTGCAGCCCTTGTGGGGAGGATTTGGATGCTGCCAGCAGCCAGGAGCGTTTCTCCCCATTTTCTCCCCGTCAGGAGGTTAATGACTGCCTGACCACGGCAGTGTGCCAGGGCAGGGAACTGACAGGCAGAGCAATGTGGAAATCGTGACTTAAGCTAAGGAGAATTCAATGTGAATGGAAGTTTTATTATTTCCCAAAGTACAGCTGGACCCGGGATTTGTGTTTTGTTTTTCCTGAGTTTGTCAGATGCCCACAAACTTCCCAAAGCCTTCAACATCCCAAGGCTCTCCCGAATGCAGTGTTTGGTCTGCATGTACACAAGATGTGTGGCAAATATTTTATTTCAGATGCTGGCATATTTGCTCTGGCACTGACTGCATTCCATGAGAGTGATGAAAGGCCCTGTATAAATACGGTGTTTCCATTGGTATTGATTGCATTATGATTGCAATTACACTTGCAATGGAGCTGCCTGCATTATGTGTGTTATTAGATTGGCACTCATCATTAGTGCCTGCCTGTGACCACTTGCTTTTTCCTCGAGTCATGTCTGACACAGCAGGAATGGAGCTGTGGAGCCAGAGCCAGGGCTGGGGTTGGGGTATTGGGTTTTCCTGCAGCACTGCCCTGCCCAGGGCAATGGACCTGAGCCTGAACCAGGTGGTTTTGGACCTGAGCAGCTCTTCCCACTTGGGCAGGGCAGTGGTGATGCTCTCCTGGGTGTCACTGCTCAGTGCCTTCAGCTCAGTGTCCCCTCACACACGGGGTGGCCAAGCAGCTCTGCTCTCCTGGCAGCTCCTGCTGCTGCTGTACTCCTTCCTGGTGTGTTGAGATCCCTAAAATTCCAAGATGCCATTTAAGATTCCTTCCTGCTCTCTGCGCTGGCCTCCTCATTACAGACCCAAATTTTCTCAGATGTTCTGTGCAGTAAAATGTCTCTTCTTTGATCCAACCTCTGTCTTTTTTGTTTGTATTTTGTTTTGTTTTGTGAGATGACGTGCTGCGGGCTCAGAGGCGGTTTTGATATTTTCCAAGTCAATATCTCTTCCTGCTAGGAACAAGATGTAATCTGTGTGTGTGTGCCTTCACAGGCTCACACAGAGCAGCATCAGGCTCCTGGAAGAGGAAGAAAGGGATGTGCATCCCCCAAATGCAGCAGGGAGCTCTGACATTGCCTCTCCCTGGCCTCTGAAGCTGGTGAGAGGATTGCCCTTTGCTCCTCTGCCCTGGAAATGTCATCCTGGGTGGAGAGGGAGTTCTGTGCCTGCTCCTAGCCCGAGGCTGAGGCAGCTCCGTGGCAAATTGATGAGGAGCAGATGCTTTGAGCTCAGGAAGGGTTCTCCCTGCCTGGGCAGGTGTTAATGGGAAAGGTTACGGGGATGATGGGGAGTGAGGACCGAGTGGGAAGGGGCAGATGGATAAGGCAGGAGGCAGGATGGATGGGAGAAGGAGAGAGGAGCAGGATGTCTGTGCAGGGCTTTCTTCATCCCTCACTTAATTAGAGAGGAGACCCCGACCTGGCCACCCCTGAGCCTTTGAGGAGTGGTGGGGGTTTGCTCTGGGCTCTGCCTCTGGCCTCAGCCACTGCCCCAGGGAATCTGCCTAACACTTGAAGAAAGCCAAAATAATTTTTTAAGAATCCATGAAGGGCTAAAAATGGGGAGGGGGAGAGGTGGGCATGAGGAAGGGACACCAAATACAATCCCTCTCTGACAATCCACATGAGTTTGAAGTCAAAACATTCTGTGCATGTCTGGTTTTTCCTTCCCTCACCACCTGGTAGCTATTATCAGATGACAATTTATTCCAGGCATCCTCTTGGGAAGAGATTTCACAAGCATCAAGATTTTAAATCCAGAAAGGGCCATGCTTGGCATGGTGTGTGCCTAAGCCAGAGTGTTTGGCTCCCCTTCCCATCCTGGGCTGTGTCCCTTGCTGGGGCTTTGTGTGTGGTCCCCTGGCAAAAGCTCAGGATTTGGCTCTGAAATCTTAAGTCCAGAAGCCTCCTTGAACCCCCTCTTTGACAAGAATCTCCAGCCACATCTGGGAGTGAGGACTCTTGTATTTTGTCTGGGAGAAGGTGGGAGAGTCGCACCTGGGCTCTGGGATGGGCTGAAAAAGGAATTTTGTTTTGTGTAAGTTCAGGAGGTTTGTGATGCAGATGGAGATGGCTGCAGAGGAGCAGGTAGATGGAAGGAGCACCTGTGTTTCCTTGGAAGGAGAGGATTCCCTCAGCAAACCTCAGCAAACCTCAACATGTTTGCCTCTGATTCAGGAGTTTATCATCAGGATAAATTGGTGCATCAGGCGAGCCTTTTGTCTTTGCTTTTCCTTTGCCTTGGAGGCTTATTAGTCAAATTGGTAACTATTAGAATATTACTTTACTGCTTATGACTTAGTGATAGGTTGCACTGGGATGTTGCAACTCCAAAACTGGCTGTATTTTGTTGGTGAGGATGCCTTTCCCCTGTGTATTATGGCTTCCTGAGCTTTCTGTCACCAGAGAATCCTTCCCCTGGTGTAAAATGCCATCCCAGCTCCTCTTGCAGACACCCTCTGGACACCCTGCTTCCCATATTCCCTGGAAGTGCCTTCCTGGTGCTGCAGCCAGGCATGACACACAGGGCTGTGAGCACCTCAGTGCCTTGCCAACGGTGAAAATAGACTTGTCATGTTTGGTTTGGTTTGGTTTCCAGCAGATGTATTCACAAATAACTTCATTTGATGGCAATGATGGGGAAAGAAAAGAAAATCATCCCCATGATTTTCTGAATGTTATCCAATGATCTATAAAGCTAGGCAGAAATTTAAAAAATAAAAAGGGAAAGAGAAAGGAGGACTTGTGAAGAGTTTGACAAGTGTGTCAGTGTTTCTTGAACACATTACAGCACATAATTCAGTTGGCTTGGGTTCCTAGAGCACTTCAGTGCTGGCTCCTGAGCGCTGTGCTGCCTGTGCTCCCAACACACGAGGGACACAGCATGCAACAAAATGCAGGAAAAATCAGGGAGCCTTTAATACCACTCCTAGGGCTGGAGGGATGTGTTTGAGGAGGGAGGGGTGTGATCAGATCACTTTGGTTTTCCCTTCTGCTGCCAGAGCCACAAACCCCGGGGTTTACAGAGCTTGGTGTGGTGGAATCTGCAAAATCCAGGGAGTCTCAGTCTGGATTTGCTTCTGGCCTGCTCCCACTGGGAACACAAAGTTGTGAGCACAGCAGGAGGAGCTGGGCAGGTGTGATGCAGGGGGGAGTGCCAGCGAGCATCCCACAGCCCAGGATGTGCCACAGCTCCTCTCCCTGCACTGCAGCTGCATTAGGAACCTGCTCAGGTGCTGCTGGCCACAGGCAGCTTCAGGTGGGCAGATCCAGGGTTCTGGGAGGAGCTGGGCCAAGCCATGCCTGCCTGCAGAGTCCCACTGGAGCTGTGCTGGTGGTGAAAAATCAGAGGTGCTGGGTTGCCCCAGCCAAGCAGCTGCTGTTCAGCACCTCCATCACACTGGATTTTGGGTTGCTGTTGTTTAAAAAGTGGATTTGTTTTGTTGGCAGGCGGTGGGTGAAGGAGAGGGGCTGTGTCACTGCAATTCTGCATAAGGCAGCAAGAAGCAAGGAGGGGGAAAACACAGGCAAATAATAATAACACAAGCAGAATAAAACATAATGCCATCGGAAGATTAAATGCAAATTCCCTTCCTGTTCTGACTGTGTGGCTGGTGACCAATTCTGTGACACGGAGTTAGGTCACCAGGACTGGGGCTCTGAGATGGGACGAGGGACCTGGAGCTGGGCGAGCACTCCAAGGAGCCTGGTGCCCCATCTGAGGGCTCATCTCCAGGTGCCTGGAGGCATAGTGTGAGGCTTTGTCTCTTGTTTAGAGAGCCTTGGCTTTTATAAGTTCAGAAATGAGATGGCAAATTGAATTTATTCATGAGCATGGAGGCTCTCTGGGGTTTCTTCTTTAATTCAGTAGACTTGCTTTAAGGGACTCTGTTTTAGCAGAGAAAGGATGGAGTTGGTGCTTTCATCTTTCAAGCTCCCTTTACTGGTGTCCCCCCCCTCACTCCTGACTCTCCAGACTCTGTCCCAGAGCAGAGATGTCCCTTTTTGTGTTTCCCATCCCTGTGTGTGTGGGGTGCTGTGCCGGGTTTTTAGGACAAGGCTCCGCTCCCTGTGCAGGGGTTTGGGGGGGATCCATGGGAGGGGCTGCAGCAAAGCCCACCCAGGGCCCAGCAGGGTCCCTTCTCCTTCCTCCCCACACCCTTTGGAGCAGGAGCTGTCTGGGTAAGGTGATGGCTCCATGCCCAGTCACTGCCCTGTCACTGCCCATATGGAATGAGCAGCAAGCCCAGCTCTGCCCCCCACCCCCCTGTGCTCCCAGGGAGCCCCGAGAGGCGTCCAGGCAGTGACAGGAGCAGTCACAGGCACAGGGACCTGTTAGTTGCTCTTTCATGGTTCAGCAGGCTCTGTTTCCACCTGGTGCTCTCTGTGGAGTCTCTGTGAGCTGCAAAAGGTGCCGTGGGCAGGGAAATCGGGAGGGGGGGTTGTGGGGTGTGGGGCATCTTTGCGCAAGAGAATGATGTGCACTGGGTTTGGGGGCTAAATATCCCCTCCCCAGGTTTTGGGAGATGCCCGTTTCACTCTCTTTTTCATTGGCATTGCTGTTAAAAAAGTGAAGATGTGTTCAGGGAAGGAGGGGACACAGAGGCTGCCTCAGCCTGCGAACACAGCTTGGGCTGGCGGTGCTTTTGTCTCCTGTTTAATCCAGTGAAGCACGGTGGGCTGATAACCTCAGAGGGCTGCAGAGCAGCACTTATAAAAACCATGGAAATCAGGAGGATTTTGCTGTGGTTTAAGTTTGTTGCGAGCTGAATGTCAGCCTGGCTTTGTCGTCCCTCTGGGAGCGTCGGGAGCCGGCAGGCGGGAAGGTGCAGCACTAAAATTCATCACCCGCTGAGCTGGCTGCTGGCTGTGCACACACCTCGCACTCCCAGCAAGTCTCTGGGGCTGTAAAAGCCCGTGGAAGGAGGTGATAAACCCCCCGAGACTCCAGCAGAGCTGCACCTCCACAGCTGCTCCCAGGGTAATGGGACCTCCTGACGCACAGAGAGATCTTTACTGGGATGGTGCCACTGAAGGACAAAGTCTGGTGATGTTTGGGGTCTTAATGTTTTACAGCTCCCCTGCCATCGAACAATGCCTAAAAATACTAGGGTATGCAAATTATAAACTAATTTAGATGATGGAGCATGGGAATATTGCTCATACTCCCCAAGCATGGCATTTCCAATCATATCTTCATTTCATTTTTAAGCAAAGAAATCATAATCTTGACATGTTTATCATTCAGTGCCTGCACCAATTATCTCTTTGGGTTCATTCTATAGTTCATAGAACTGATAGATTATGATCATGTTGTTAGGAGAATTGTGCAGTCATTATTCCTCCAGCTGGAGGAGAAGTTGAAAAACAATTATAAAGAATGATTCTCCTTTGGATTGCTTTTGGAGTTCATGGAACAGTCAAGTTCCCATTACCAGGGGCCAGGAGCTGCAAGGTTCCTGCCACCAGTGGGTTTGAACTCTTGTGATCCAAACCCCGTGGCTTGCGACGCTCATTTCCTCCAGCCAGCTCCAGTTGTAGTTATTATTTTTTTTATGTGTTGATATCAGAGAGATGAATGCCATTGGCTGCACCAGGACTGCGACTCGGAATGATAATTTCCAGTTTAATTACAGCGCAGGGCGCTGGGGATGCACCAGTGGATACCTTTTGGGTTAGAAATCGAGACTCGAGGCTTTGCATCCAAATAATCCAGCACTGGCATCCATGTGGAATTTTGGCTGGAAACTGGATGAAGTGTGGTTCCCTCAAATTAACTATTGTTTCCTTTCAAGGTCTTTAATGAGACTCATGGGATTGTAACCCCCCCCGAAGAAAATATTAGCAGGAGATGCTGCTAAAGGAGTCCTCTGGGAATTTGGGAATCGAAGGCAGCACGCTCCTGGGGGAGAGCTTTCCTTTGATCCCCAGAAGGAGCTCTCTAATCTCTTCCATAAACACACTTGGGCAGCTCCAGGGTGATTTGGCAGCCTTGCCTCTGTGATGGATTGTCCCCAGAGGACCACACTGCCTCCCCGCTCCTCTCTTGCCCCAGTTCTCCACTCACACTATTGAATTTTCAAGTTACTTGACCAGAAGGCAGCAGAACCAGAAAAACAAATGTCTCGTCAAGACATCATTCCCACACAAGGATTTTGCCTCCTTGTCTCCCCAGGGCTTTTCTTTCCCTCCTCATATCCCAGCTGGTGTCAGGACATGAACAAAGGCCCAACCCCAGTGCCTTGGCTGTGTCTGTGCTTATCCAATTTGGGACTGGATGAAACCCCCCCCATCTCCCAGGCCTTTTTGTTTTGCCTTCTCCAAACAGTCAATATCGACTTCTCGAGCAGAGCTATTTATTTAAGAATGCACCTTGTCAATATTTATGTAGCCTGTAGCTGGCTGAGTGTTTCAGAGCAGTGTGGGGTGAGATGGACGAGCAGGGGGAACTCTCCAGCTGGGGAGGGCTCTGTGCTGGGGAAGGAGGGAGCAGCTTTGAGGGACTCTGGTGGTTTTGCTGTGCCTTGTAGTGGCAGTTTCCTCCCTGCGCTGGTCACATTTCCCTCCTCCTGCCCTGAAATTCTTCCTTTCCCTCTGCATCCCCACTCTGGAGGGCTCAGATTTACCTGTGTGTAAGGGACACAACAATCACATGTTTGCCAAGAGACCCTCAGCTCCTTCTGGGAACAGAACTTGCTTCTGCTGTTAATTACTTGTTTAAATTACATGACCTATAACAGAGAACCCTCAATTAGGTTATTCAGGTGTTGCACACCAAGGGAAAAAAAGGTGAATGTCCTTAATCCAAGCTCATGTTTTAATATGAAGCCTGTTTTTATTTGCTGGGTAGAGGTGCCAAGAGTCCTTAAACTTTAGAGGAAAGATGGAGAAACCAGCATTATTATTTATTCTTTTTCAACACCTCCCACCCCGAGCTCCTGGAGTTAACAGGCTCCCTGTAGCTCTCCACTGGCTGGGATCTGGTAGATGGATAAACACATTTTATTTCTTTAGAAAGGGGAAAGGTTGTTTACAAGTTTTAAACCAGAATGGAAATGTTGTTTTCTGTCAGGAGCATTTCATGAACAATAATGAAATAATGGTTAAAAAGCCTTTGAAGTGTCCCTTTCACACACAAAACTGAAGTGCTGGGGGAATATTAAATGCCACAAACACAAGGTATTAATGCTCATTAATGAGCTAAGAGAAGAATAAAATGCAACTGAAAGCAGAAATTCACGCCTGACACCAAAACCTTTGTGACGGCAGTGCCAGATCTCTGCAGGAGAGGGTCATATCTTTATTTAAAAACACATAAAGCAACAAAATGTGCCTTTGGGGGAAAATCAGCCATGGGGCTTCCAGATCTACCTGGATGTTGTATTAAGTGGTCAGGGGAAGAGATCTCTGGGTAGGAAACACCCGAGGAGTTCGCTCTGAAGTTCTTGCATCTTCCTTAAGCAATGTGATGTGGATGTGCTTAAGTGCTGCTAATTCTGCCTGACATTGCTTTTCTCAAAGTGTGTTTGGCTGCTTTTTTAATATTAGACATTTGCAGGGGTAGTATTTTTGGTGAATTCTCATTTTCCTTTTAATTATTGTAGTAAGGATACAAAAAGCTTTAAAAAACAGGTCCTCTGAGGAGTCAGAGCTAGACTTGCTTGTCCTGAAGAGTAGTCCAAGGAGAACACAGGACATATTTCCAGTTACTTTATGGCCAAACCCATTACAAAATAAAAATATTTCCAAGTGCCAGAGGAGGGAGCCAGCAAAACACAGGAAATCAGAACGTTTCTGCCTTTTTAATGTCTCTTTTCCTAATGAAATCAGAAGAAATTGAGTGGAGCAGCACCTATCTTTGCTGTCACTTGAGAAGGAGTTGATAAAGTGGTGTCAGTGTGTGACTGATGAGCTGGGAGCATTCGCTTTAAAAACCAAAAATTTGTTGCTCTGGAAGGACAGGGCTTTCTCCTTTCTGCTCTGCCCACCTGCTCCAGTCTATTTTTGCAATAATCTCAGGGGTTATTTCTGGCCTTTTCCCTGCACTTGTAGCACATTGTTATCCATGGGGATAACCTGGGAATTTGAGCTTGTCCAGGCCTGTCACTGCTCTCCCCACAAAGCAGAGATGGTTTTTGGTGATGGGCTCTCAGAAGGGCCAACAATTTATGGCCTCACAAAATGGTTTGTGTTGGAAGGGATCTTAAACCCCATCTCATTCCAAGCCCCTGCCATGGCAGGGACACCTTCCACTAGCCCAGGTTAAATCCCATCCAACCTGGCCTTGGACAATTCCAGAGGTTGGCATAGACGTTACCCCTGGAAAAATGAATAATTGCAGGGATAGTCCCAGCATGGAGCTGCCCTCTTGTAGCATCTCTTCACGGGAGGACATTGAGATTGCACGGGGCACGTGCTGGAGTGCAGCTCATCCCTTCGTGGGGACTGTGGGGGCCATGGTGCTGCCTGGAAAAGCTGGGGGAGGCAGGGAAAAGGACATCTGTGAGATGCCGGAGGCGTCTCTGCGCCCCGCAGCTCTGCTGTTGGAGGCAGAGAGGAAGCGGGAGGGATGGAGAGAGCTGAGCTCTGCCCTGGGCAATGCAGGCTGGCTGGGTGACCCCAAACATCCCCGAAAACTCCTCTCCAGTGCCTGGGATGGGCGGGAGTTGCCTTGGTTTTGGGCCTTGCCTTTTGGTTTGCGTGCGCTCCGTCACTCCACAGATTCCCATTCCCCGTCGCCTCGCAAAATGCCTGCGCCGCATGTGAAATGGAGGAGATAAAATTACAGGATCCGAGAGTTGGCCGGGCTCTGTGCAATATATAACATACCAGATGGTCCTACAGGATGCCTCTGAAATATCTGTGCAATAGCATTTTAAGAAACTGATATAACTGATCAGGCAGCATATGGAAAAGACTTTCTGTGCTGTGTGAGGGTGCGGTGCCCCCTCTCCCGGCACCTGCTCTGCCTCCCCAAATTAGGGGTGCCACGCAGCAATGAGCAACTCCCTTCTTTGATGGGAGATGTTCCCATCACACATCTGGGACAGGACCCTGCTGCTGGGAGAGCACCACTCCAGCATGATTTAAAATAAAAGAAGAAATAAAGTTGTTGTCATTAAAGGGCAGAGTGAGAACACGGTGGTTCCGTGGCTTCTTCACAACAACAGCCTCTAGGATGGCCTTCTCCTGGGAGCATCCCAAGGATGGGGCTCTTTGCACAGAGTTTGTGACCAGCCTCCCTCCTGCTGCTCTGCTGTAAATGGAATTTTGGTCACATATTTCCCACCTCTCCGTGCCTTAGGCAGAGGGCCGTGTGTTTGTGAGAGCAGACAGACCCCCAGAATGTTCCTGGTGGAAGAGAAGGAGCACCTCCCACATCCCTGGGCAGCAGCACAAGCCCTGGCTCTCCAGCTGGAGTTTGTGCCCCTGCCCTCCATCCTTTGAGCCACTCCAGTCCAACCAATTTTGGATGCACCTCGTGTGCTCATCTTGCCTGAGGTGTCCCTGGGCTGCCTCTCTCCCTGTGCACATCCAAAGCCTCTCCTGCCTGTTTGCTATTCCCTGCTCCTCTCGCTGCCCGCCTGCCTGGCCTCACATGTGGGCTGACCCCTCTGTCAAACAGAGAGGACAATATTTCCTCTCCACAAGGCTCAGCTCATATTCTTTGAGGTACCTCGGGGTCACGGGATGAAAGGCTCCTTGCTGCTTCTGCAATGAGTCCAAGTCGAGCTAAGAATAGATCTATAAACAAGCTGGTAAGGGAGGCTTCCCTGGGGAACCTCTTGGGAATCTCGGAGAATGTCATTGCTGGAGTCATTGTCACAGGAGATGGGGACCCTGCCGAGCCCTCAGTCTGGGGGGGTGCCTGCCTTTGCCACATAGGGGACGGCTCCGAGCAAATCCTCTCCCAAATTTCAGACTGCTTTTGGTCCCAAGGAGAAGCGCCAGGGATAGACACCCCAAAGCTGAGGCAGGAGAGGGAATATTGCATCCCATGGCTGCAGGAGCTGTGGGGGGCGATGCTGCTGGATGCAGCTGGTGGGCTCATGAGGGATCTGGAGTGCTGGGAACAATTTTCCTCCCAAATCCATCTCCCTGGGTGCCCTGGGAGAGGGGTGAGGGCTGGGATGAGCTGCAGGGCTGGGTTTTTCACTGGCACGTGAGATGCTCTGGCAGGAAGCTCCATGCTCGCTTGCTACCCACGCTCGTGCAGAGAGGTATTTCGAGCTGTCAGTCTGGCATGCTGTCTGTCTGTCCACCCACCCAGGCATCTATAAAAATCCAGGCTGGATTAAATGTCTGTCAGAGCCCTGCTGCTGAGGCCAGGGCTGCTTCTGCTGCTGATCCTTGTCCTGGAACCCCACATCCAGGCAGAGAGAGTTGGGACTGGCGTCTGAAATGTGCAGCTTGATCAGCCTGATCTCTGTTTCTGGAGTAATCTAAATAAAAGCTGAGAGTGGGAATCTTGAAGAAAGCAGACTTCCCTCCTTTGTCTTTCCTGACTCTGTCCTCTCTGTTATCTTGACGGCTTCTGCTTGGCTGCCGTGTTGCTCTTTAATCTGGAGCCCTCTGTTCTTACCTGAGCTACAGAGGCTTGACGAGGAAAGCCACTGAACTCGGAGAAAAATGAAAAGCAACAAAGCTTAAAAAAAATGTTTTCTTTCTCTCTCATTCTTAAAAAAAAAAAAATAGGAAGAAGAGAAAACCCAACCCCCAGAAGTGCACAGCCAGTGAGCGATGTCTGGATTCATCCTTGAACCATCTCCCGCCTATGGAGCAGGGATGCATCATTCCTGCCCTGTTTCTTTCTTCCCCCCCCCCTCAACTCTCTCCCTGACATTCAGTCATTTTGATCAAAGCCAGGCAAACAAAAAAACCCTTTGCTTTCAACCCATTGCCCTGGTCCTGGCAAGAGCATCTTTGGAGAGGATGGGATGGGGAGCCCGGAGCAGTGGGGCAGGAGGAGATGGGGGTGGCACAGAAGGAACTCGATGCCTGTGTAGAGATAATGTTCTGTATATGACAACAATGGATAATTACTGTGATCAAAGATCTGTGTGAGGGTATCTTGTGCTTCTATCCTGGCGCTGGCCCATCCTCCTGACGGCTGAGGAGGGGAGCAAACTCCCTCGCTGTCTTTTCCCACCATCCTCCTTGCCATGAGGATTTCTCCCAGGAGATGGGGTGCTCTGGAGAGTGGTGGTGTTTTGAGGGGTGGCTGGGAGCACCTGGGAGTGTGCAGGGGCTGGGCTCTTCTCAGGAGTGCCCAGAGAGGGCAACAAGCACAATCAAAGTACAGGAAATTCTCTTTAAACGTAAGGAAAGCTGTCTTAGAGAAGTGGTGCTCCAGCACTGCAATGGGTTGTCCAGGGATGTTGTGGGGTCCCAACCTTCTGGTGCTGCCATGTTTTCCAGTGCTCACAGCACATCTTTGGAGGTGCCTCATCCAGCGTGTGGCAGGTAATGATTCTTGACGGGAATTAGGACCCTGTCCATCTTGCCCTGTTCTGCCATCTAACAAGAGGAGATAAGTGCACTTAATAACACACCAGCTCTTGTTCAGGCTCCTTCTTCCCAAGCCAGAATCAATAGCAGGTCTCTACAGCTTTTAGAGACTTAGATCCCATCTTTTCATCTCTCTCTCACTCATTTTTCCCAAGCAGTATGCGCATGATTTCTCTTTTTTTTTCACGCTGCGGAAATTTTCCCATTCTACCTTTCATCTGCACCCGCGTGGTGCCGGCCCAGCCGGGGTTGCAGCTTGCACACCAGATAAGAAACCACACCATACCTGGGCTCCCTGATCTCCATCTCCCCCTCTCTCCTGGTTAGGAGCTCTCTCACAGTCTCATTTATCTTCAAAGTGCTTTACAAACACTAATTAATCCCCCCAGCAACCCGCTGGGGGAGGTGATGCACAGCAATTTGCCCTCTGCCACGGGTGCCAGGACCCTCATTTCTCCCCCTCGGGTTCTCCCTGCTCGCTGGGGGTGCTTGCCCTGGTTTGGAGTGGGATGCTGTCCCCGTGAAAGGGTAGCAGGACAGTTGGTGTCTGTGTCACAATGCTTGGGGACCTGTGTGGAAGGAGCCTGACTGATGGCACTGCAAGCCAGGACTTTCGAGAGGTGAGCAGTGCTGCTTGCTCCATCTCTGTCCCATGTTCTCCCCTGGCTTTTCCTGCTCATTTAGTTGCCTTGTGCAGGTTAATTGTTTCGTTTGCCTTCCCCCAGGGGCTGGGTGGATGCTGCTGGCCCAGCATGGGGTGACTCGCCCTGTTTACCCTTGGGGTGTGGGGATGAAAAAGCGCTGGGGGAGGATGGGCGGGTGGGTCCTTGTGCCCTCCCTGCAGAGCTTGGGGTGGTTGGTGCACAATTCAGAGAATCACGCCATGGTTTGGGTCGGTATCACCTCATTCCAACCTCCTGCTATGGGCACGGACACTTCCCACCTGACCACGTTGCTCCAAACCCCTTCCAGGTTGTTTATTCCTGCAGGAGCTCTGAGTTCAGAGAGCCTTTTTAAAAAAAGAAAAAGAAAGCGAGGTTTTTTTCCTCTCCTTGCACGAAATGCAAATCAATAGCTGTTGTATTCACATTCTAACAAGATGTCAAGGAGAAAAGGGTAGCCTTTCATTCAGCAGAGCACACACACACCCCCCGAGGGAGGGGACAGGAAGGAGGGAGGGGGGCGGGAGGAGGTTGCGGGGGCTGCCTGGGGCGGGCACTGGGGAGAGGGCACGAGGGTGAAAACCACAGGCACGAGAGGTTTGGGTGCCTTTCTGTTTCCCTGGAGCCTCTGCTCCCCTTCCTGCCCATCCCAGAGCTCCTGCTACCCATCCTGCGGCACCTCAGCATCCCTTCCATCCCAACTCTCCTACTCCCCTTCCTGCCCATTC
>JAHLSL010000054.1:2760809-2811793 GCA_025920805.1 Petroica traversi | reverse complement strand
CAGCATCCCTTCCATCCCAACTCTCCTACTCCCCTTCCTGCCCATTCCAGCCTTTCTGCACCACTTCCTGCCCATCCCAACCCTTCTGTTCCACTTCCTGCCCATCCCAACCCTTCTGCTCTCCTTTCTGCCCATCCCAACCTTTCTGTACCCCTCCCATCCCATCCCATCCCAGTCCTCCTGCTCCCCATCCTGCCCACCCAAACTCTCCTGCTCCTTTTCCTGCCCACCCCAGAGCTCACACTCTGCTTCCCCACACCTCCAAGGTGAGCAAACACCCGTCAAGGTGTTTGGGCTCCTTGCAAAGCCACAGCCCTGCAGAGAGGTGCCCTGCAGCTTCCTGGGACTGGTCCAGGTGGGATAGTCTGGGTGGGTGTGGGATGCTGGGGTTGGAAAGGAGAGTGGAGGTGGCCACAGCAAGGGTGGTCCTTGGGTTCTGGAGGAGCAGGGACACAGCGCTCTGTGGCTCGTGGTGACCTGGTGGTGCTGGATTCTGTAGGGATCAGCTCTGGCAGATGGGATCAGCCCAGTGGAGGCTGCTCTGGTGGCTGGGCACGGTGATGGAGAATCCGTGGTGGGAGCAGGGATGCTCCTCACCCTGCTCTCCTGCCCTGCTCTGCCTCCTCTCCCTCTCTGTGCAAGGAGAGGGTGAGGGAACCTCTCCCTCACTGAAAACGTGTTATTTCCCCCAGAGACTACTCTGGTCCCAGATGTGAATATGCATTGAGACAGCTGGGAAAAAAACCCCTGGAAATACACACAAAAATCATGTCTAAATGTGCCCAGTGGACCAGAATGTCTCCTCTCCTATCGGGGGCTGCCTGTCAAATTTAAATATGCATTTTAGATTCTCTGCTTGATATCGGAAAGCAAACAACCCCAAATATCCCAGAAAAGCTCCACCAGCTAAATACATATTTATACACCTTTTTATTATGTGTCTTAGAAATCAAACAAATGAAACAGGCCAGTGCCTGCTCGGTCCTGCAGAGCTGGTGAGCAGTGATGGATTTGTTTGGCTGATCAAAGCACATTTGTTCCCTTTTTGCAGGTGGGAAGGTAAAGGCAGAGAGCTACCAAAGGTTCTGCTCCGAGGTCATCCTCAGAGCTGTGTTTGGCAATTCGGGTACCAGCCTAATTGGCCAAAATATATGCAAAGATAGCAGCTCAGTGTGTGCTGGATTTGGGTAATAGTCACTGCCAGGTGAAAAAAAAAAAAGCCAAAAAAAGCAAATGGGAGAAGTGTGGTGGGAGAGAAAAAAAAAAGTCAGAATGTGTTGTTTTGAAACTTACCCAAATATAGCTTTTCAACTCAGGGTTTGAAAGCAGAGCAACATGTTTGTTCTGAGTCCATCAAACATTTCTGTTAATTAGAAATGATTTCTTTGTTCATTTCCTTTAGTTCCTTCATGATAACTTTATTTCTTTTTGCCTTGTGCGAATTCAGAGCTCGCTGTGTGGGTTTGGAGAATGAGCCACAGGGTTCAGCTGAGCCCCAAAGCAGCTCAGTTTCCCCTGGGGACAGATGTCCCTGTCCTGGGCTGGCCAGGAAGGATGCAGCCACATGCCTGACAGCCCTGGGAAATCCCAAATGCCTCTTTGCAGCTGTTTTCCCAAAATACTTGTAAAGCAAAGGATAAATTTGCATGGTGTCATCTGTTGGAGTGTCATTTAGAGGGAAATTCAGGGCAGAAATATCCCTGTCCTCATCCCAGGCTGAGGGAGACACTCTGCTCTCTGAGATTTGCTCAGTGTGATGATGTAGCTCTTTCAGAGGTCAAGCAACATAACTTTGCTCTTATTGAAGGAATTAAATCCTTAGTCATGTTTTCTTTGGTGCTTTCCTGAGGATGCAGGAGATGGGATGCCCTCAGCAGATAATATGGGAACATGGCTGAGTTAAAAGCTTTTAAAAACTTGTGGTTTATTCATGCAGAGTGGAAAATGAAGAGGGATTAATGGTTAAAAGCCAGATAAAGTTTGTCCTGGCAGCTGGTGCTCAGGTCCAACCCCTCTCTGGGTGAGGACACCCCTTCCAGAACAACCCAGATGTGTCTTTGTGCACCAAACCCACTATTCCTGCTCCTGCTGGTGCTGCTGTGCACGGAAATAATGCCAGATAAGAGGGATGTGCATGGATGGGGATGCGGTGGTATTGACTTGTAACAGGTGGGTGAGAGAAACAAGGAAAAACGACTCGAGGGGGGGGGATTGATCAGGGGTTTGTGGCTGGATTTGGCTGCCAGGAGGGCTCTGGCCCCATCTCTGTGGCAGGCTGTGGGAATTGGTGTTTGTGGATCCATCATCTTTCAGGAATTCCTGCACCCTGATGGAGAGCGTCTCTCTTCCAGGTGCTCCCTGAGGTGATGGTTTAATGCAAAAAGAAGTCTTGAGGGAAAAAAATCCAAAATCCTGCAGATCCAGGGATGGTGAGAGAAAGCCCAGGTAGATGGGAACAGAGACTAAGGTGAGGAGAGGTGAAACCCTGGGATGTGGGATGTGGGGGAGTGTGTGGCCACTGGTGCCAGAAAGATGTGGTGGGTTAGCTGGAAATCTAAAGTATTGGGGTGAAAGATCTCTTGGGTTGGCCTGGAACTCAAAAAGATAATTTTAGCCCTGAGTTGGTGGGAAAAGAGATTGTTTTGAGCAAAGCCGAAAATTTTAATTTGTCTTTAAGCATTAAAAAAAAATGAATGCTGACAGTCTGTTTTTAACAAGGGTGCAATTAATGAGAAATAAGAAGCATATTTTTGTTTAGAAAATGTCTAAATAAGTACTATTTGTTATGAAAAATGGCCTTTGCAACCTTTTTTTTTTTTTTTTGGCAATGCAGCAAACTCCAGCCCTGTCTGGTGAATGGTCTGGAGGTGGCTGTGGGAGGGGGACATGGCAGGGACAGCTGTCCAAGCCCTGTGCTGGGGATGCTCAGGGTTCAGCAGAGTGGGAACGTGCGAGGGAGGGGGGTCTGGGGGAAAGGAGGGAAATTGAGGCATCCTGGAAGGAAAGGAGAGCCTGAGGAAAGCTCCTTGGAATGGGATGGTGTTGGGTAGGGGCTCTGCAGGAGCAGGTACCCTGGGCTTGGTGTCTGTCTGGGGCTCTGTGAGCTGCTGGAGGGAAAAAAAAAAACCATGTCTCCAGTTGGGATGCACAAGGAAAATTGCTGCTTGGTTTTGTGTGGAAAACACCCACTCATGCAAAAAAAAGCTTGGATTGCTCCCTGGTTTGCCTCAGCAGTAGGAAGAGCTGCTGCTGCCTTCCCGGAGAGGGGAGCAGAGGGCAGGGCGAGCCGAGGGGCTGAAGCCCGGGGCTGCCCCGCCAGCCAGCTCCAGTCTGGGGAGGAAAAAAATTCCCTTTTGCAGGCGGCTGGTGCGACCGTGCCCGTGTCCTTGCGGGGCTGCTCCACTTGCACCCCGGGGCTGCTCTCTCCATCCCACAGCTTATCCCTACATCCCGGGGCTGCTCCCTGCATCCCGAGCACCAGCTGGCGCCGGGAGGGATGCTCGGGGGGTCGATGCCTGTATTTAACTCCCTGGTTGCGGAGTGAAACCCGCAGGAGAGCGGGTGTGCGTGTGTCAGTCAGCATCCTGAGCCAATGGGTGCCCGGTAGGAGGTCTGCGCTCCCGGTGCACGCACGGAGCCTGGTGCTCCTTCTGCCAGTTGTGTGCGAGTGTGCGAGCGTGTGCAAGGGGAGATCAGACCCCCTGACTGCCCGCTCCCGTCTCTCTCCCTCTCTCTAGCTCGCTAACTCCGTCTCCCCCCCTCTGCAAACATTGGATTTAAACCTGCTCAGAATTCAGCGCAGACGAAAAGCAGCGGCGGCAGCAGCAGCGAGCAGCAAGCAGAGCAGCCGCTCGCCTAGCGCGGCTCCAAGATGTACCATCCTGCCTGCTGGATCGTCTTCACGGCCACCACTGCCCTGCTCTTCATCCCAGGTAGCGCAGAAAGCTTTTTCTCCCGCGGGTGGGTGGGCTGGGGCTCGCAGGATGGGAGAGCCGAGCGGGCTCTGCGCGCAGGGGACCCCGGCTCCGCGCACATTGCGCACGAACGCGCACATGCAGGCAGGCAGCGAGTTGTTCTGCAGCGAGGATTGCCCAGTGCTCCCAGTGAGGGGCTCCGAGAGCCGTGCTGGACCCCGGGGTGGGCACCGAGCCGCCGGTACCGGAGCGCTACCGGCAGTGGGGACCGGCCGGGATCGCCACGGGCTGGGCACGGTCTGTGCCCCTCGGGCACCTCGAAATGATGGGCTCGTGAAGCTTTTCCCCTTCAGAGTTGGGCACCTGCTGTGCCCTCCCTCTTCTGGAGCTGCCGTGCTATTCCCCGCTCTCCCCTCGCCCGTGCTTCCCTCATCCCTGCCAGGCAAACTCGGTGCCTGCCCCTCGCTCCCTTTTGCAAAGTGGAAATGAGCCCCCCGCCTCAACCCAGGCACCCGGGGAGGCCGTACCGGTGCCGCAACCTCCGTGAACTGAGCGGGTGGCTCCCGAAATGTGGGCTGGCCCCGTCCCCACGGCTTGCCAGGGGGAGATGCCGGGGTTGGATCCAGCTGATGCTCGCGGGGCAGCGAGCGCTGCATCCAGCCAGGGTGATGGGGGAGGACAGCAGAGCTGAGCGCCGGGGGGAGGAAGTCACCGGCGTATTTTTGATGATGATGTGCACTTTCAGCAGCTGGAAGGATTATCATTCCCGTGCGAGCAGATGGGGACTGGGTGTCGAGGCTCAGATCTGATCTTAACCCAACGTGGGTTTTTCATGACTGCCAGGGACAATTTTGCTGGACTCGGGAGGGCTGGGAGAGGCACGGCAGTGATTTCAGCAGCTGCCCATGGCTCAGTTACAGCACTTTGCCGTGCAGGATTGGTGTGTGTGGCAGGAGGGTGAGGCTGGTAGGGGAGAGGTGGCACAGCTGGCAAACAGCTCTTTCCACAGCAAGGCTGAGCATCAGGGTGTCGGGCTAAAACTTGCTTGTGGAGGCTCATGCCATGGGACCAGCCACATCCCGGGCTCCTGGGGAGCTGTCACAGTACAAACTGGGCCAATGAGTGGGTGCAAGACCCCTTGGAATGGGCTGGGTACCACTCTGTGGGATGGCAGGGGGCTGGGATGTGCTACAGCACTGGGGTCAGCACTGTCCCCTGGGCTGAGCTTTGGCTGGCTGGGGAGCAGTGGTGGAGAACCCTTGGCAGCAGAGCTTCGAGCTCCTCAGCAACACCAGAAACCAAAATGGTGCATCTGTAGTTTAGCATGTGAGCAAGAGGGAGCTGTGGCTGAGTGAGCTGCCTGATTTTGTGAATGTAAAGGGTTTTTTTGAAAATAGATCTTGAGCAGGACAGGGCAGGCATGCCTGGTGTGGGGGCAGGCATGCCTCAGCAAGACTGTGCTGAGTAGAACATTGGCTCCTTCACCCTCTTGCTGGATGAGGTTCTGTGGGTTGGAATTGCAAAGAAATGGATGGAAGCAGCCATGCAGGCCAAATGGGAGAGCGAGTGACACTTGATGGGCTGTCATCAAGATGTCCTTAAGCTGCAGGAGCTGGCAGAGGCCTGACAGGGCACATTTGCTGTTTGCCAGGGCCCTGATGCAGTTTCCTCAGGATGTGGCTCTTTGGGCCAAGACCAAGCTGGCTCTGGCCTCTGTGAGTGCCAGGGAAGGAAAAGACCCCTGCATTTAAGCCTCTGGAAACTTGGGAGAGGCTTCTTGATCCGCACTTATGCAGTTGTAGCTTTCCCTTCTTATTTCTATTAAGCAGCAATATCTGCTTTGGCTTTGGATGTCCCCTGAGCTAAACCAGCCCAGGACTTTGCCTGGCTGGGCTCAGCCCTTAATCCATCAAGCCAAACCCTTCTGCCTGCATTAGAGGAAGAGAAATACTCTGGGCTGCTCAGTGCTTTCCTGCCCTGGATTTGAACATCTCCAGTCCTTTTTATTTGTGCCTGGCTTGCAGAGGTTGGATGTTTTCCCTCCCTGCCCAAGCTGTCCCAGCAGTGATTTCAGTCATGGTTTCACTCCGTGGGCTGGAACACGAGTCATGATGGCAAAGTCATGGATGGCAGAGGGAAGGTGAATGGTCCCTGCTGTCCCTTGGAGCCTGCACCTTCCCAAAGTGGGTTTTTGGGGGTTGTTTATTATTCACAGGCGTAATCCCAAGGTTTTTATGCAGGTGACTCTCCCCTGGGATATGCAGAGGCTGTTTCTAAGTGAGAACTCTTTCCCTTTCCGTTTTTATCCGAATCCTGCGGGAGTTTCACACGGGGTGGTTAAAGTGAGAAGGAACCTGCTTTTAGAAGGTGTAATTAGAGTGAAGGGAAACATCACAACTTGAAGGCTCCTGCAGAAAATAGCATCACAAAGTTATTATTAGCTGTAATAGCTTATTTGCCAGTTTTTCCTCTTTCTCCCGCTCCCACCTCTGTCCTTCCCCCCCTTCTCTTATTTTTGTTAGGAAAGATGCATTTTTCCCATTGGGTCTCGTGTCATCTCGTTACCAATTTACTCTCTTGGAATCTAAAGACACGAAAGGTTAATGCAATAATGAAACCCTGACCCCTCTGGTCATGGAGAGCGTCTTACTCTGCAGCTTTTTATTTCTTTGTAAGACAAGTTTCTATCTAAAATAATTTCGAAGGCTTAATGCTGTTGTCATCTGGAGCCTTGGGGGAGGCAGGTTCCTGGACATGGGCTGCTCTCTGAGGTGGGAAGGATGCTGAGGGTTTTTTAATGAGCCCAGCACTGCAGGATAGGGAGGTGAGTGGGTAATTTAATTGCCAAGCTGTTGGAAAATGCTTTGAACTGCTGGGCATTGTGGGTGCTGCTGTTTTGAGATGAGGGTGAGCTGCGATGGTGAAGGAATTTGGGGCAGGGGGAAATCTATTTGGCTGAGCTGCAGTTGCAGGGTGACATCATGGCTCTACAGGTGGCAAAAATCAATGCGCATCAGCCTCTTCAGACATTTATATCGCTGCCTTTGCAGGCTGGAGGAAATTACTTGTCAGGGCAGTGGCTCTCCTCAGAGGTCAGAAATCTGGCAGTGCCTGGGGAGATGGACAATCCTGTTTGTAACTGCTCCAGGGCAGTGGGATGAAAGTGAAGCTTGTAGAGCTTGGGGTGTCCCCCAGTCCTCCACCATCACCCTTGCACCCAGGACCTGCTTTCTGCATCCTCCCAGAGACCCTCCCATCCTCGCTGGGGCAGCCTGGCTTTGGTGGAGGTTGTAAAACCCATCTAAACTTACAAAACAGACATTGCAGGCATTAAAAACAGCTTCCCATCCCTCACTAAAGGGGTCCCTGCTGCAGAAGCATGTTTTTCCCACTGCCTGTGACATGACTGTCACCTCTCTCTGGCAGGGGTTGCCAGGCTGGTGGAGGGCTGCTGATCCCTGCGACTAAGCCTGAGAATAAGTACCTGCAGCACATTAGTTCTGCTTTAGTGTCATTTCAATATGAGCAAGAGGGGCTTAAAGGGATTTTCTGTGCTCTCCCAAAGGCTGGGGATAGGTGTGGATGAGGCAGTGCAACCACTGGTCTTCCACGAGTCAGGGAAGCTGGGGAAGATATCCCAGCAGGATGGGGTGTGAGCCCAGAAAAGTCTGGTCTTCCTCTGCCTCTCCCTTAGACCTGGCCTGTATTTTCTTTGTCAGAGGGTGATTTCTCTATCCCCTGGCTCCCAGGACAGGGAGAAGGCTTGTGGCAGCCTTCTAGAGGGTATTTTACTTCTGCTGGGGAGGAGCAGCACTCTCTCATTTCCAGATGATGTAGGGAGGGAGGGTGACAGGAGAGGAGGCACACGCAGCTCTTGCTCCATGCAAATTCCCCCAGAGCCAGTTCCCAGAACAATTTGCCCTGGGGGCTGTGGGTTTGGGGGCCGGTGGCTCTGGCAGCTGCCTTTCAGGATGCCCCAAAGTGCTGAACCTTGCTTTGCGTTTTCCAGCAGCTTCTCTTTGACAGCATCTCCTTTGTGCATTCCGCGGCTGCAGACAGCCGGGTGGAGGAGCTTTTGCTGGTGCGAATCCCTGTGAAAAACTGAAAAGGGAGAGATGTTTCAAAGGCACCGATGGGAGCTCTGTGCCTTAACTGGCGCCTTTGAAAATCTTCTCCAAAGGCTTGAATATTTGGTTATGGCGAATTTTGAGCTGCATAAACAGCTGTATTTGTATTTTACACTTGAATTTGAAATTTGGAGTTTGTGCTGTGCTTGGTAAGAAACCAAAGTCACCGATTGGGGTTGTCGGGGTACTGTGATGAACCCCAACAGGTTTGGGGGGAACAGGGTACTCAGGAGGATCCTTCCACTGCAGTCAGATAGGGATAGAGGAGAACTTGTTGATTTTAATCTGTAATCTCCTTCATGACCCTGGGGCCACCCTCGGCTTTGCCGCCCTGCCTTTCCCCTCCCCATTTAGGCAAAACTGGACACTGATCCTGAACCCTGGGCACTGATCCTGAACCCTGGGTACTTATCCTTAACCCTGGGTACTGATTCTAACTCTTCTTATCCCCTGAGATGCTCTCGGCTGCTGGCATGTGCACGATGGGGAGTGATTTCAGCTGTCACACTTCTCCTTTTTGTTTAAACTTAAAAATAATAACAGCTTTGCTGCAAATCTCCTTGCCTCCCAGTCATCTCTCCCTAATGAAGGCACGGTACTTATAATTACCAACGCGGCAACAGCACATAACAGAGGTGGCTTTGACACTTGCTGCTCCGTGGGTGGGTTTTTCCAGGGAGCTCCTCTTCATTTCATGCTCAGAGGGAAGAAACACTTTCCTGCCTGCTCCTCCAAAGCTCTGGGATTTTGTTTTCACCCTCTGAGGGTGACCAGGCAAGGTGGCTTGTCTGGTGGGAGTGGCAGGGGATGTGTCACCCTTGTGAACTGCTGGACACACGAGCCCAGGTGTTGTGGGGTCTGGCTGAGTGGGGGCTGGGGGGTTCTCCCTCTAATCCCAGCTTAGGCTCAGACAGTGTGGGGTGGCTGAGGACATGGTTTGGGATGCTCAGGTACTGCAGGGACCCACCAGCATCCAGAGCCACCTCCCAGGGAGGAGCTGTTTTTGGGAAGTTGAACCTGTTGCCTGTGCGGCAGAGTCATGTGCGCCAGGGACACGTGTGAGATGAGGCAAGGAGAGGGGAAAAAGAGGAGATATTTTTAGGTTTACTTTTCTGTGAATTCAGCTCTAGTGAAAAGTGCTGGATTGGCTGCTCTGGAGACTGAAACGGGCTGCAAAGTGCAGGGAAGGGCTAGCCCAGGAAAGGTTCCCTGTGAGCCCTGACCTTCAGGATGGGACTGGACCTCATCAGCTCAGATTGCCTGGACAGCAAAGGCATGAGGGTATCTGTAGTGTTGAGCAGAGCTGGTGCTCTGGTGGGGTTTTCCAGTGGATATGGGATTCCCAGGAGGGCAGCTGGGGTTCCCTGTGCTTCATGTGCTTTGTACTACGTAAATCACCCCATGGGCTGCTTCTCCTGGCTCCTCAGCCACATGAGGACCAGCTGACCCTGCAGCAGGGAGGGCTTGGGCTTCCTTCTGATACTGCCTTTTCCACTAAACAAACTTCCCAGGCATGTGCATTCCCATGCTCCTTGCACAGAATGGAAGAAGAGGCCTTCACATGGGGCTTTGACCCTCAGAGCAGCTCCAAACTAGTGAGACTGGGCTGAGCTGGGCTGTGCCCCACGTGTTTTCTGAGCAGTGTTTCCCTGCTGTCCCCTTGCCAGCCCTTCGCCTCCTCTCTCCCAACTGTTTACTTCTGCCTTTTGTTTCCTGGACTTGTTGCTATGCATGCGGCATGTGGAAGGAGCTCCAGCGAATATAGGCCACACTTTGATTGTTCAGCAAGCTGGAAAACGATGATTATAATTTTTGACAGAAGGGAAGGAGGGGGAAGGAGATCTCTGGGCTTTCAAATCTGCTCTGTCATAAGCAGGATCTTGCAAGGGCCTTTTGATGACTTCTCCCGCCCCAAAGGAAATGGCGTTTGCATAGCAAGAGGGGTTGGAGGAAAAATTCCTCTCTTCACAAGGACAAAGTGGCACTTCTTTCACCAAGCCTTCCACCTCGCGTGGCGGCCCTGTCACAGTGCATCAGCCAGATGCAGTTGGTGTTGGTCAGTAATTGACTGGGAAGCGTCTGAGAGAAACCTGGATGCTGCTAAACAAATCCTCCTTCCTGTTAGAGCAGCACACGGGATGCATGCATCCCTCGGGGTGCAGAGGTGCTGGCACAGCAGTGCCCGAAGTGCCAGTCCCAGGGGACAGGGCATTGAGGTCCTTAAAGCCAACCTGGAACTGTCTGGAAGTTCCAAAGACCCCATAGAGTGTGACCCCATAGGCATCTCCCAAAGTGGCAGCTCCATTTGGGGTCACACCAGCAGTGGACTTGTCTCATCAGAGTCCAGGGTGGCAGCAGAGTCCATGGAAATTTTGGCTGCTCCCACTATGCCCCTTCCAGCTCGCAGCTCCATTGGCATCAACTGCGCACTCCTCGAAGGATCTCCCCATTTATTTATTTTATTTAATGGCGTTGGCTAATTTCCACTTTAAATTTTTTTTTGGTTGTTTATTTTAATGCGATCACTTCTAATGAGGCTAATGACATTTAGTCTTTGTGGCGGTGCATTTTAATTTGGTCACCTAAATGTCAGCGCGCGGCAGCCTCCTCCTATCTCCCCGTGACAAAAGGCACCTCAGACAAAGGGGCTCTGTCCCCCGCCTGTCCCTTGCCATCCTTATCTCCTTCCTCACAGGGATGGGCCAGGACTTTTGGCAGAGCCATCTCCTGCCATCCCCTCCTCTGCTGGCACCAGGGGAGCGGGTTTGGCCGCCAAGGGCTGCGAGGATGAAAAGTGAGGGCTGCCGGAAACTCGGGATTTTCAGGCGAGCCAGCGCCATGTAATTAATCAGATGTCAAAAGCTCTCAGCAAAGTTAGCTTTGATCGGCAGGGAAATCTGTCAAATAGGTCGTTCTGCTGCCCCTGGTGCTTTTCTGTCTCGCTCTGCCCATCAGTCTACCTTGGCACTTCTCCTTTCCATGGCAGAGGTGGGAGCTTCCTACAGCAAGGTGGGAACTTCCTGCTTGGAAAGCCGGACCAGCTTCTCCTCACTCTCACCAGGGCTGGAAATGAGGAAAGGGGAGAGGGCTGGGGTGGAAGCTGTAGGTATTTGGAGAGACTGAGGTGCTCAGATGCTGCTGTGGGAATTTGGAGAGGGCTTTCATCCAAGTTTAGGAGTCAGAAGCAGCCTAAACCCTGGGGGAGGTGATGCTGGGGTGGCAGGTGGCTGCACTGGAGAAGTGGCAACTTCTCTGCCTTGTGTTGTACTCGAGTCTCTCAAGGTGCTGAACCTCAGAAGCCTGAGCCATTTTGTTTAAGAATGAGTCCTTTTTTCTGCAATCTGGGTCCAAATGCAGCTGAATTTGATCTGTTCTCCTTTGATCTGTTCCTCCCTTGCTATTCTATGTACCAGGAAGGGATGAAGATTAAAGTTTGCAGTTTCTGAGCAAACTAGGTTACTCATCACTGCACGATACCCAATTACCTGCTGATACCTCAGGAGTGAGAAGGTATTGATCCTGCTTGGATTTGAACTTGTTGAACCAATGACTCTGGATATTTCAGATCTGTTGCTGGGGACATGCTGTTCCCTTCAGGAATCAAAGTGGGATGCAGGCTGTGTTTGTGCTCCACATGGACTGTGGGAGGTGGGTCTCTCCTCTTTGCCACAAGGGAGATGACCAATAAGTGATAAATAATATTATCTGTACTCTCCATAGTGCAGGAGGGATATAGACTTAATGACTTTTGTGATGTGCCTGGGGAATATCTCAATTTTATTGGAAATAAATCCCAGAAGCTGAATTTTACCCCACATGGGTGGGTTTTCTGTGCCCTCTCTGCTCATCATTTCTTTGTGAGCACTGCAGGCTGCAGAAGTGCCTTTGATGGCATCCCCTTTTTCTGCCTTCCTCCTGTCTGTCGTGTTCCCAACCAGAAATAGCCCATCAAATCAAAATAAACCCGAAAATTCTTCCAAAATTACCTGGTGAGACAAAGCCGGGGGGCCTGGATCAAAACGTTTATTACTGAAACTCAGTGATGCCAGGTCTCACTCTTACACAGTAGTTGTTTCCAGTAGATCTTAAAATACTTCACGGAGAAGAGAAATTTCATTGTACCTGTTTTTGTAGACAGGGGAGTCAAGGAATAAAGAGGGAAAATGACTTGCCCAAGGCATGTGGAGAGACACGTGTTAAGAGACGTGTCCTTGCTGTAGCTCCAAATCTGAAGTGCGTTTTTCCTTGTGAAACAGGGGAGTTCGGCTTCTTGCTTTGAGGAACACAGAGGAAAGAGGGCAGGATCATTACACTGGGTGCTAAAATCCCTGTCCTGGGCTGGCAGGGAGCTGAAGCATCACCAGGCTCTTGGACTTGCACTCAGATGCTCCAGTTTTTGTTGTAGCAGGTGAGGCTGTGTCACAGTTCAGGCAGCGATGTCTGGAAGTAAGAAAATGTGAATTCATGATCAGCCTGACTTTGTGAGTTGAGGGGCACCCTCTGCTCCTCTCCAGGCTGGCAGGAGGGCAGCACGTGATTGATCCCTCTGCCCTTTCACGTTGCCTCTTTGCCTGTCTCTCCCCTGAGGTTTGAGAGTGATGATCCCAGAGCTGAAAGCAGGAGATGAACAGAGGAGAAATTCTCAAGCACACTCTTCACTCAGCCCTTGGTCTGCAGATGGAAATGCTCTTTGGAATTTCATGGGGAGCACACATTTGTCCTGTCAGTGCCTGCCCTGCCTTGGCTCCATGGCTGCAGCATCCGCTGGCTGCTCCGAGGCCGGGAGCCACTGCCTTTGCCAGCCTCTCCATATCCTCGGGACGCTTTATCTTTATAAAGTCGCAATAAGTGGACAGTATAATAAATTTCACTTTTAATAAGGTGTTGCCAGTTGCACACACTCCACAGAGCAATTAGTGTCAGAGGCAGCTAAGCAATGGCGGGGCGCCGTAATTCCGCTGTTTACCGGGCTGCAGGATTTATGGGCAGCGCCAGAGGAGCCGTGGTCACAGCTTGGCTGGAGGCACAGGAGGAGCTGTGCACTGGCTTGGAAACCACACTCCAAGCTGCTCTGAGACCTGGAACTCTTGGGAGAGAGTCAGGAATGAGCCACGGCTTTGTTTTGGTGGCCCCCCAGGTCTGGGACACTGACAGGACATGCTGAGCCTGCTCAGATGTGCCAGCCAGACAGGCAGGTGCTCAAAATTTCACCTGAGAGGACTCCCTTCCTCTTTCTGTGTTGGCTTTTAGGGCAGAATTTTGAAATGTGATGTTTTCCTAATCAAGGAAAGGAATCACAGAATAATTTGGGTTGGAAGGGAGTTTGAAGCTCATCTCCTTGTACATCTTTGCCATCGGCAGGGACATCTTTTGCTAGCGCAGCTTGCCTGGCCCTGGACATCTCCAGGGATAAGAAGTCTGGAGAAGTCTTCAGTGTCTGGATTAAGGGAGACCCTGGGGCTTGGTTGGCACATGGACACTGCTGATGGAGGTGGTCTGACCAGTCAGGTGGAGACAGGACTGGAGAGGGGGATTTTCAGGCCTGGAGGAGGCCTTTTTCCATCCTTACAGCCTGTGAGGTACCTGGAACTATCCAGTGATGGTGGGGAACCCTACTCAAGGGTTCTGCTTCCCATGAGAATAGCCCCATTTTCCATCCCAGGCATCTAGGACTTCTTAATTCAGCTTTTAAATTTTTTTTTAGCATCAGGGCATGTTGGGCAAAGAGCTTCAGTGAGCTCAGCTGAGGGAAGTGCTTCTCCCTGCCTCTTTCCCATGAACTGCACATTCCCGCTTTTGTCTGGGGCCTCTCTGATCATCACAGGCTGTACTGTGCAGTTTTTATAAAGTCAGCCCTTGTGCTGATCTCGCTGCCGAGGCTGTCAGGCAGCTCCACCGTCCTGCCAGAGCCCTCCTACCCAGATCTGACCAGGCTCGTGCTGCCACTCGTGTTTCCAGAGGCTTGACCCGCAGCCCTCGGCTTTGTGCGAGGACAGAAAGCGGTGTCACACCGAGAGTGCTGTGGAGGGAGGTGCTGCTGTGCCTGATGGCTGGATTGGGCTGCAGATGCTGCAGAGTCAATCCAGCCGGGATCCGCTGCGGGGAAGCAAACTTGGATTGTGTCAGATGTGTCGGATGTGATTCCGAGGGTCTGGAATCAGCCCGGCGGGGAATGCAGGCGCACGCAGCCGCTAACGAGCGAGGCAGCGTGCCAGGGATGCAGCGCTGGCTTCCACATCCCTCATCTCCAGGTGCCATCAGCTCTGCACACCTGAATCTGCACCTCTCCTGCCATTTGCCATCCCAGCCCCTGGGGATGCCTTCACTCGTGGAGGGATCAACCCCTGAATTTGGTTTTTAGAGCTGGTGATATTGCTGAGCCCATGCCCCTGCCTGCTCCTCCTTCCCCACCCCTGAATCTCAGTTCAATAAAGTTCCGGTTTCTTGGGTTTGTTCTCCGGATTGAAAGCCTTCCATTTTCACACCTCTGTAATTGGTGCTATCTGTTGAGAGAAACTCTGCAACTCCAGCCAGCCAAGGTCAGGAGGAGCTGAATTGAATTAAAAGGAGCAGAAATTGGTTCGAGGTGGGCAGAGGGCCGCAGGGAGAACTATGCAATTTCTCTCCTCAGGGCTCCTGATGAGCAGAGCGAGCGGCAGCTTCCCATCTCTGCCCATGGGGGGGCTGACACTTGCCCACCCACCTTAATCTGCACACCGAGGTGGGCACCTCTCAATTGAAAACAAGGAAATGAAGCCCAGCATCTCCTCCTTTTATCTGGCCAGCAGGCCAGGGCTCTGCTCCTCTGGCTCCTTGGCCAGGATGCTGACAACTGTCAGTGAAATGACCTTGCTGTGATTAAATACAGCAAGAAGTGATGTTTTTAATAAAAAACTAAAGCAGTGATACAAGCTGATGGCTGGGAGATTGGATATCCTGCTTGTTAATCCCAAGTCTATCTCAACCCCAGGTTGAAAACTCCTTGTGCTGTTGAACTGAGTTAAGGGTGAGCATTTGGATCTCAGTTCCCCAGCTCACTCTCTACTGGCTTAGGCCAGCGTAAAACCACAGAAACTTCAGCCAAAGACAGTGGATTTATAGACCCGTGGTAAAGGTACAGATGGAGAATGTGCTGGGAAGTGCCAGGTGTGGAGTTGTCTTAGGGGAATGGATGTGATGCTTACAGCACTTTCGGAGCCGCTTGGAAATTTTCCCACATTTTTTTTCCCCATGAAAAATGGTTTTTTTGTTATCTTCACTCACAGAGTGTAAGAGCACTCTTTACTTGGCTCTGGGAAGCTTCCTTACCTTCAGGATGCTGTTTCTAGGAGCAGGAGGAGAGCCATCTGAGGAAGGGAGTGCTGTGACCTCTGATCCCTGTGCTGCTCTTATCCCTCAGCCCACACAGAGGTCTTCTTCCCCAGGCCAGGCTGGGCTGCCTTTCTCTTTTGCAGCTCCTCTCGGGAGTGTATAATTAGTATTTATAAGGGATTTGGCCCCAGGTCTTGCCCAGCCCAGATAAATGTCCTTGGCTCTTCAGAGCCAGAGCTGCTCTCGCTTTGGTGCTGGCTTGGTGAGCACTCAGAGTAGAGTGGCTCCAACAGGACAGTGCAGAAAGGGGGAGATATTTCAAATGGTGAAATTTCAGGCAACAAGGGAGCAATTTTCCACCCACTTCTGAGCTGGAGCAAAGCCTTCCCAGTCTCCCTTTCTGTCGCTCCCCAGCTGGGCTGGCACCAGGGATGTGCCATTTATTAGAGGCAGTAAGAAGGCATGAGGCCAAGGTAGCCTTGGAGGATGCCAAGCACAGTGCCCTGCCTGCCCAGCTGTTTGGAGGATGGCTCCAACCCCATTTTTCCCGCAGGGGGCCTCGCTGTCCCCTGCTCCTGTCCCCGGACAGGGGAGGGGGCAGTGGCACTGCTGGAGCCAGCGGAGAGCCCTGCGAGCGCCCCGGGCCCCTGCTCTGCCTCTCTCGTAATTTATACAAGCGCAAGCCGATGTTCCCTTTTAAATTGACAAAGGCAGAGACTGGAGCCCGGGAAGCCCTCTGACCCCGGAGCCCTGGTCCATGAAAATTACAGGCGCTGTACAGCGCGATTCCTCTTGATGTACTTGCAGTGGGGAGATGCTGGTTAATTTGCCAGGACTCAGAGGTGACCCGGGTTTAATAAAGAGGATTAATGGATTTGAGCTAAAGGTCTCGGCTGTTTGGAGCTGATAGCCTTCTCCTTCGAAGACACTCTGGCAAGGCACGGCTCAGCCTCCTGCCGGGAGAGGTGGGGGCAGCGCTGTGGGGGGAGCGCTGCCGTGCGGGCAGGGCATTGCCTCGGGGTTAATTAGCAAACCCAGGAGCCCCGGCCCATCTCCCCGGGCTGGGCAGTGCCGCTGTGAGGCTGCCAGCCTGCCCTGTGTCCTGCCTGTCATTCCCGCAGCAGAGCACGGAGGCTGGTGCTGCCTTGGGGCGTCCCCTTCTCACCTCCCGGACCCCTCAGGGGGGACATGACCGGGCAAAGGGCGTGACAGCTGGGACATAGAGCCTGTGCAATGTCTTCTGCTCCAGTTTTGGGCTTTGATGCTGAATTTGGGCTCAGAGCCCTTGTTTCAACAGCTTCGCCTGTGGCTGTTTTAGGGTGGCAGTGCCCTCCATCCAATGGATCCCAAAGGGAGGGCTGGTCATGCCGAGAGGAGTTTGTGCATTGAACCAAGTCCAACACAGCTTCCCAGGGATTTACACTCTTTCTCAGGGAAGAGAGGAAGGGTTTAGGGATGGACATGGTCACACCAGCAGACCCTACAGTGGTGGGCAGCTGGGGAGCATCAGAGGGGATGCTTTGGCTCAGGGCTGGACCCCTGAGCAGTGTCACAGCTGGGTGTGGGGATCCTGGGAGGATGGACAGGGAGTTTCCTGGAGGATGTGAGGTGTGAGGGGTAACAGGTCTGTGGGGGACAGGAGCAGCCTGAGGGCAGTTTGTCTCAGCAGACCTTTGCTGCTCTTCCCCCGGGAGTCCTCCTGTTCCCACAAGAGTTAACGACAGTCCTGCGGGAAGGATCCCATGGGGCTGGCAAAAAGCGTGGCAGGAGTGATTGGCTGCCAGGGGCTGTGCTGGGGAAGAGGCTGAGCTGAGCCGCTGCCATACCCCCCTGCTCTGCCTTCCCACTTAATGTTCCCAGCACGCAGAGAGCAATGAATTCCCCGTAGCGTCCCGCTCCCTGGCCCTGGAGTCTCTGGCGATATTCCCGTAATAAGTAAGTGGAGTACTTTGGACAGGAGCAGCCAGGGACTGGGCCAGTTTCCCTGCCGGGAAAATGCATGCACGATCAATGCAATCAACTTACCCTTCAGGTTCTTTTTGGGTTGGATGGAAGAGATGCTCTGACTGAAACCCATTTATTGAGTAGAGAAGGTGCAATGGAATTACAAGCTGTAGCTTTTATCAGCTCCTGGCTTCTGCCTTGTCTTTTCCTTATCCAACAGAATGCCAAGTGTTATGAAGCATTATTCTCTTAAATCACCATTACTCCTCATTTCAGAGGGGTGGGGAAGCACTCAGTGATTCATCCTTTGCCAGCTACAGGTGGAAGTGTTCAACAGGAGGTCCTGGCGTGGAGCTGGAGTATTATTTATCTCTCTAGGGCTGGGCACTGGCCTCTCTTAGCTCTCTTGCTCATCAGGAAATTCCAAGCAAACAATTCCCTTGCAGAGCTGAGCATCAAATCAGAGCCAAAACCATTTATGTTTCTTCCAGTGCATCCCACAGCTCTTTAGGACAGAAAGGGAAGGTAGTTAATGTATCATGAAGAAATTAATTCCAGGAGCTGGAATGGATGATTCAGCAAGTGCACTTTAGTGTGATCCCTGTTACAATGGATCCTGATGTGCTGCTGGATGCCGGGTGGAAACCCCAGAGGGCGTTTGTAGGGATGTCCATGGCTGCACAAACTCTGAAAAGGAATGAGGTCAAATTTTGTCCATCTGTACGTGTGTTTTGGTCACTTCGGGCTGATGCTGGCAATATTTTTTGGTTTGGATAGTGAGTGAATTTCTCCTTCTATAAACAAGCCTATTTTCTTGTAGCTGCTTAAATTTAAAAAAGGAAAAAAAAAATAAACTAACAAACAAAAAACCCCCCAAAACCAGCAGAAATTGTGGGTTTGCTCTCATTTAATCTCTTTAAATCAGCCACCACAGAGGTCAGGGCAAGATCTGTCTGGCAAATAATCTTTAACTCCCACTGGTGGCCAGCACTTGGGGTTTGTTTCACTCCTGCTTCCTCCAGCAAGGAGCGTCACCTCCGTGCCATCCTCTTCCTCGGGAGCCTGGCACGCTGTGTCCCCGCCTGTGAAGGGCTCCTGATGTGACACCAGCGATCTGGCTAATGGCCCTGTGCTGCCTCTCTGGATCCGGGGGGTTGGGCACCAAATTTAGCCGAGCGGTAGCTGGGCAAAAACTCTATTTCGGTCAGTGCCGGCGACTCTGCAAAGAGCAGCGCCCCGGTCCCGCATCCCTTCCCGAGGCTGCATCCCAGGAACTCCGTGGCTGTGGATGCAAAGAGCCTGGATGCAAAGAGCCACTTTGCAGTCAGGTCAGGCGCTCTCCGCGCTGCTCAGCCCTGCACGGAGCCGTCCTCTCCGAGGACCTGGGGGTGCCGCAGCGGGGACCCCCCGTCTGCAGCGGGGCCTCGCAAATGAGCCCGGCTGCAGCGGGGCTGCTGCCTTAATGCATTCAGCCGGCATTGTGCGCCCTGCACTGCGCCTGGAATTCATCCCCGGGATCGCCGTGTATTAGCTCGGCGCTGGAGATGCTTTTTTTCGGGAAGGAGCCGGGCAGAGCATCCCCAGCTCCGGGCGTTGCCTGGCAAGCGAGCAGAGCATCTCCGTGCTCCGACCCTCCGGCCCTGCGCTGCCGCCGTGGCTTTTCCCGGGAGAGCTCTCATCCCGGGCAGCAGACCTAGCGCGAAATTGCTGTTCACCCCTGCAGCAGGAGATTTAATTATCATTAGCTGAGCTTGCACAGCTCCACGTGCCGTCGTGCAGCTGCAAGTTTAGCTGGGCCTTTAAAACAAATCCAGCTGTAATATATTTAATTTTTCCCCCTCTCTTTTCCCCCTGTGATTTTATTCTTTGCCTCACACAGAAGCTTTGTTTTTATGTTTTGGGTCTATTTGGCAGCCTTTGAGGGTATCGCAGGCTCAGAAAGGGCAGAAAATGAGTATTTAAAGGAGACTTGCAGCCAGGCAGAGCAACCTGTAGGCATGTTCAAAATATGCAAGTCCCATTCCCAGGGATTGAGGAGTTTTTGCAGGATTTGGTGTTTATTTTATAGCCCAACAATTTACACTGGAAAAAAAAAAGTGCTAAAAACTTCCCTTTTTCTTGTGAACATGAGTCAGGGTCATGGTGGGTGTGGAAGGAAGGGGAGGGCTCCCCATGGAATTTCCTCCTGTGGGCTGGAAAAGCCAAATTCCCAGAATTGCCCAAGATTTCAAATTTTTTTAAAAAATTCTGGCTACCTGTGCAACGAGCTGGCAAAACCCAGCCCAATCTTCCACGAAACTGCTGCTTTTTAGGAGAACTTTGTTTTCATCAGCATTTCCTGCAAGACCTTCTTTTTTAATGCCAAATTGTTGTTTTGTTTTGTTTTGTTTTTTTCTCCACAAATAATCCCTTTTTTTTTTCTGGGAAGTCCTGGACCAATCCCTCCTGGCATGGTGACCTTTCACCACGACTTTTCCCATCCCTGTCCCACCCAGCCCAGGAGAGCCGCTTTCCCCCCCATTGCCAATAAAGGCAAACAAAAATTAAATCTATAATTATCATTACTAATTCCACTTAATTAGTCACAAGCCAGCAGCCAAATTGGCTTTCTCATAATTATCAGATAAGCAGTAAGCACATCTCATAGATTATAATTAACACTGCTTAATTAAAATCTAATATACATACACCCTTTCCTCAACATATGCCTAATTGGGTTCACAAACAGAGGGGGTGTGAAGCCCCCGTCCCCGCTGCTCCCCCAAAGATTTCTTGGATGCCACTTTTGTGTTAAGTTGGTGGCACGTGGGATGTTCTTCCTGTGCTTTCCAATACCTTGGCTCCAAGAAAAGTGAGTCCCTGCTGCACAGTGAACTCACACAAGATGCTCTCCCGACTTCTCTATTTTTTCTTATTATTGTTATTGCTCCAGCTGTGACCTCTCCATAATCCCCCGTCGACGCTGGGCTCTGCAATAATAAAGCAGCTTGAATAAATTACGCTTTCAAAGGCGAAGGCCGGATTTTGGCGCAGAGCTCTGGAAATTGATGTCTCTCTTACTCCTTCTCTTCCTGAGCAGGGCTGGGAGACGCTCCGAGGCTGCAGTGAGGCTTTCTGTATGGAGGGAAACTCTCAGAGTTGTTTGCACCATCACTGGTCATTGATACCTCTCTGAAATCTCATTGATACCTCACTCAAGTGAGGCCCCTGCTCCCCTCCAGGGCTTGGCTGAGGGGCTGATGCTCACAGGTGAGAGCCCACACTGTGTTTTATGTGCTGGGGGGGGCTTTTAGCTCTTCTTTCTCTGGATTTGGTGGAGGGACCACCCCTGTGGATGGGGAACCCAGATCTGAACCTACACAGGCATCATACAAGGCCATCAAAGCTTTGGTGTCCCCATTGCAGGTGGCCAGACTTGTGAGCAGGGCACCTCCTGCCATCACAGCTGCCACTGCCTGACCTTGGGGCAATAATTACATTGTGCTCCAGGTAGCTGTGCTCCCATTCCCAGATAAATTCTTGCCTGTTTGGCTGCCTGAGAGGAGCAGAAACTCCTGATAGTGCTGATTATTAATGAGATCATTTGCCTGCCAGTTTTTGCTGAGCTCATATCTGACTGGGGAGTTGATTCACTGTGGGAGATTTACAAAATGTGATTTCTGTCTCAGAGATGCTGAGCCGAGCTCCTTTAGTCAGGATGGAGGGAGCTCCTTCTCTGAGATTTAGTCCTGACAAGGGCTCCTGGCTGCAGTGCCAGGGCTGGAGACCCTCTCTAAGGGCAGGGCAGGGATGGGGAATTTTGAGCACCAAACCTTGGGGATCAGAGGCTTCCATATCCGGAGAATTGCAGCTGGGGGTGATGCCAGGGCATCCCGGCATTCCGTGATGTCAGCTCGTCTCCAAAGGCTTCTAATGCGGCAGCCGTGGAAGGGAAAGGAAAGGCTTGGCACGTGTTCCAGCGTCGGGGGAGGATTTGCGGATTAGAGATGTGTAATTGTATGTAGTGCATGACAAAACAAAATAAGTGGCAAAAAGAATGCGGTCGTATTAGGAATTCAAAGCGAGCGTTAAGCTTTTCTACATTAAGGGAGGGGAAAAAAAAAAAACCAGCCGGGGAAATGCACAAGGCAAAATCCCCTTTGCTTGGCACTTCCACTGCATGCTGAGGTGCAGCCTGGCTGCAGGAGCTGTGGGATGAGGGACACTCACCATCCATGGGAGACAGGGGCCAACCACTCCTGAAAACTTTTCCCTCCCAGCTGCCAGCCTTGGATGGATTCGCTGGCCAGGGAGAGATGCGCATTTGGAAAATGAAGGCGAAGCATGGCTGGGGCTTCCTGGCTGGTGTTCCTGGCTGGAATGCCATGGAAGAGCCAGGTGCTCTGGGCTGTGGTGGTGGCTGAGCCCCCTCTCCACACTGTCCCCATGCCATGTGGTTGAGCATCACCACAACCGCTGCTCGCGAGGTTCTCGCCCGCCCGTGCAAGGCAGCTGGAAGCTTTTGTCCGTGGAGATTTCTTGCCATCATAAGATCTTCCCAGATTAAGTAAATAATTTCACATTAGCTTAATTAAGTCTAATAGACTCATTAGTTCACTCTTTGCGCGCGGTCCCGAGGGAGGATGGCCGGGAACCGTGAAGAGTTGCTGCGGAGAAATCCTGTGGCATCTTAAAGGCCGGAGCTGGCAGTGGGAGCGCTGATCCTGGGTCAGGATTGGCTCTGTGAGGTTCAGGAATTAAAAATTAACATCCTTGTGGTGACTTGAATCATGGGCAGGCCTTTCCTGTCCAAAATGCTGCTGTGTTTTGGGCTGGCTGGTGGCTCAAGCGTGGCTGTGTCAGTGGGTGTGGTGTCCTAAGGAGGAACATGGTCCAGACCATCCCCTGGTGCCACAACCACCTCTGTTTTCTTGAGAATGTCTTGCCCTGCTTGGAACAGGATGGCTCCATCAGACCAGTGTGGCAGTACCACAAGGTCACACTTTGGAATGAATTTTTTGATGCTTTTGCAGCGTTTTTCTTCCTTCTCCCACCCAAGAGGTTTCTAAGCCCACCATGCTCACAAGGGTGGAGCAGAGCAAGGGCTCTTAATGCAGTGGCAGGGTTGGGACAGTCCCTTTGGCTGTGGCGTGGGATGGAAGGAGTGGCTCCTGGATGGCAGAGTGGGACATGAAGTGACTGGTGGGGGACAGATATTGAGCAGAGAAGGCAGATGTGTGGGGAAAAAGGCTGTGGCTGCCCTGGACAGAAGGTGATGGGGAAGGGAAGGACTGGTGGAAGCTGAAATCTGTGTGTGTGCAGGTGCTGCCAGGGTGGGAATGTGTCTGTTTGCAGCTGGGGAAGACTTGGGCTTTTCTCTTACCTGGTGATGTGCGGTACTGAATTATGCTGCGGTGTACAGGGCATTTTTATGACGCATTTTAAAGTTATATCAAGGGCAGTGAGAGCATATGGGTAGGTGACCTCTTTTTTTGCATTTGCATAAATCTAAATAAATAAAATAAAACTGAGAGTGGGAGGCAGGGACCTGCAGATCTCTTCATTCCGCTGGCGTGTTCCTATCTCCCACACACAATGCTGAGGAGCAGAAAGCACAGAAGCCCGAGGTAGACATCTGGTTTCCCTTTCACAAGTGTTGCCTGTTCTTTATTTATAAAGAAATTATTGTATTTAAAGCCAATACTCATCTCTTGTACCAGCAGAGAGCGGAGATAGATGGATAGATTAGAGGGAAGTGAGTTGTGCATATAAATGGGGGTTAATTTGCTGACTCTTTGGAGAAGTGAAACCTGGCTGAGAGCTCCGGGGTTCGGAGGTTCCTGGGGGTGTTTTTGATTTCAAAAGCAGCGTGAGAGGAGTGAGTCCTGGCCAGGGGGATGCTGAATCACGGCGTGCTGGGTACCATCCTCATTCCTGCATGGCACAGGGGCAGGGTGGAGGGAGGAGGGAGAGCCTACAGCGTACCCAAGGCATCAGAGATGACAACCTCTCCTCTCCTTGTGGCTTTGGGACTTGTCCCTCCACATCCCACCCACAGCATCTCTCTTTGCCTCACTCCATCTGGGCAGCAGGATTTGGGGCTGGCCATGCAACAGCTCCAGCAGGGATGGGAATGGGAAGAGAATAGATTGAAATGCTAAATATACCCAGCAGGAACCAGCTGGAGCCGGTGGAAACCTCAAACGTGCACATAGAGAGGAAGAACACAATGTTTCATTTGTTTTGTTTTATTTCACAAGAAAAATCTTCACAGCCCAAACTGTCACTTTGGAAGTAATTTGTGGCTGAGGATTTCAACACCCACTCCAATGATATTTTATTCTGACCCTAAACAAAATCAATAGCTTTTTTTTCTCTCCTCCTTTTTTCTTCTTCCTTGAGAAAACAGTATTTTTCAGCTCAGTGGAAGAAGAAAATAGATTCTGCCCAATGTTGTTAAAAAGATATTATAACCAGTGTCTCTGGAAGTGTAAAAAGTACATGATCTAATATGTCTGAAGCAATTTTGAAAGGCTGCTTTATTTAGGATAATGGAGAAGCAGCAGTAAACCTCATAATCTTCCCGGATAAGGAGTCCAGCAGGAGGGATCTGAGCTGCAGCGTTGTGCCTTGGCTGCTTTTTTTCACCTGTCAGAGCCAGGATTGAACACTGGGTGAAGCCCAGTGAGGTGGTGGCACCCAGCAGCAGCCAGGGAGGGTGGGAGGCTCCTATTTTGGGTCTGTAAAGCTCCTGAAGAGGGGAGAGAGACTCTGAGATGTGGGAACATCTCTGGGAGGGTTTAGGACAGCAGGGATGCTGGTCAGGAGTGTCTCTGGCACTGCTGCTCAGTCTTTTCATGTTCCCAACCTCAGAAAGCAGAGAAGCCTTCAGCAATATTGTCCCCACTGGTGCCCTCCTCGGGAATCACAGAAAATCTTGTTTGTCAGAAGGGAGGCAAAAAGAAAGAAAAAAAAAAAAAAGAGGAGTCTGATGAATTTTAAAATAAATTATAAATTATTTTTTTAATAAATTATGAATACATTTTCTCTGTCAGGATTTGAGTCTCACTGCTCTGATCAAAAAGTTTCCAAGTGTGTTCTCTCCCCACTTAGTCAAATGTAGATGTGTGCATTTCTGCTCCTGATTTTACTTTATTTTGATGAATTTTTTACTCCACCAACAACAAATACTTTGTTTGTTCTTGACGGGCATTGGGGAAGAAAACTTTTGAAATGCTGCTCAAACACTTCACTTGCAATCAGGGTGAGCGCTCTGAGGATGCTCTGTGCCTCCACAGCCCCTCCGGCACTCGGCCAGGAGTGGGAGAGGCAGCAGGAAAAGGGGGGTGGATGGAGCTGGAGCAAGGTGGGCTTGGTGTGCACCACCAGCCCCGATGCAGCTGAGGCTGAGTGGTGTGAAAACAGTCATTGAGGGGCTTTCCAAAGGGCTAAATCCTTTGAAGGAATGAGATGAGTGAGTGATGCACTTCTCTGGGTGGTTTGCATCCTCCTGTCTCCATGTCCAAGCTCCCACATGTCCAGGTTTTTTGTCCATGCCAGGTTCTGGTGCAGGTAAAGACCTGGCTCCTTACAGACTTCAGCTGCCACCCAAAACTTCTGCCCAGCATCACGTCCTTGGGCCACTCATTGGACTGGATAAAAGGGCTGTGATTAGCCTTCCCTTCAGAGGAGGACAGGGCAATCACTCTTGTAGATTTTAATTAAAATGTTTAATTACATGCAGTTCCAGCAGGCAGAAAAGTTAACACCAATCCTGGCTGGTCCCCAGCCTTGGGGTTGGTGGGAGCAGGGGAGAGGAGGAGATGGACAGGGAGGAGATGGCTTGAGCTGCCCATCAGTAACACCATGGACTCTCTTCAGAGCATTCAGGGAGGGCAGGAGGTGAACCTGATCACAGGGACAGAGGGACAAAGTGACAGTGACAAAGTCACAGGGAACACATGTGTGCTGCACATTCATTTCTCCCCAGTCCAGTTAGGGGGGAATGGCAGCTTCCTTGGATCTCCTGCAGTTGGAGGCTGGATCATTTTCCTTGTCATAGCAGTGGCTCATCTTCATCCTGCACACAACCCCCGGGTCCTTCTCGGCAGCTCTCCTGCTCAGCTCATCCCTTCCCAGCCTGCTCCAGTGTGTGGGATTATCCTGCTCCAGGTGCTCAGTTTGGCACTCTGCTTGATGTCATAGATACCCTTCAATATTTTGAAGAACACAGCTGCTCCTGTAAAAACAAATCCCTGAAGTCTGTTGAGGTGTTTAAAACTCACTTTCCATATGGAGGTCCCCGGGATAACAGTGCCTGAAGAGGCAGAGGAGCCAAGGCAATGGCTGGACTAATTGGCTCATGTTAATTGTTCTAGGACAAAAGGAGCAGCAAGGCAAGACCTATCTGTGCTGGGTTTGGAGCCTTTTTGCCCACTGCCTTGGAAGCACAGGCCTTCCATGCAGGTACATCCCAAAAAGCATCAGAAATCAGTTCCTGAAATAATCTGTGAGGAAGGAAAGAAGGAGCAGAAAAAATAAATTGGTGCAATGTGCAGCCTTTCTCCAGGGAGCAATTACCAGCCTGAGAAAACTCTTGGTGCTGCACTCCTTGAAACACATTTCCATCTGTGTATATCCTCTTCCTGCTGGTCCCAGAGCAGCAGGGCCAGGAGGAGCCACCAGCCTGGGAAGGGGCCACCCAACTCCTCAAGAAACCCCTCCTGAGAGCTTGGAGCTGCCTAAAGCCTCATCCTATTCTCCTTAGCCTGAAGGGGAAGCCAGGAGATCCCCAGGGGTACAGGGAGCTGTTGGAGGGCTCCAGCCTCGGCTTGCTCTGCTTTCATCCCAGGATTCTGCTGAAGCTCTCCGGCTGCTTAACATGGTGGGGGATTCGAGCCCCCTTCACTCCTTGTAGTGGTTTTCCTCCCACTGCGAAATTCCATTTTGTCTGAGCTGTGTGAGGCAGCAGAGAAACCCCTGACTCCTGGCCCCTTTCCATCCTGCTGCAGCTTGGGATTATTTTACCTCATTCCTGAGATATTCCCTCCACAATGCACCACTCTTGTCTCATGATGCGCGTCCAGGAAGCCACACATCTTTAAACCTCACTAATGCCTATCCGGATTCGAGCCATTTTCTTTATTTCTAAGTGTTTTCCCTTAATAGACATTCTGTGTCCTGACATAACATCGAAGGTGCCGTGTTAAAGCTCCATTTTTTCAAGATTTGGAGAAAGGATGCTCTGGGAGGGCTCATTTTAGGACTCCTGGCAGTGGGGTGAGTTCTTAATTAGAGGGTGATTGTTGTCACTTCAGAGCTGGTGGCCAAGTTTATTGAGAAGCTGAGGAGCTTTTCAGCAATAGTAATAAAGTCCCAACCCGTGAGAAGCTGAGATTGCAGGGGAGTAGCAGGACTGAGAGGACTGAAGCTACCAGCTGGAGAGTGTGGTCTTGTTATCCAGTTAACACCTCGTGGAGCTGGGGAATATTTAGCTCTGGTTAGCAGGAGCCCCGGGGTGAGCGGCCGAGGGTTTCACAGCTCATGATTTGGTGTGAAAAGCCAGGGCTCACCCCGAGCTGAGGAGGCAAACCCCGTCCCCTGCCCCTGGTGAGCCCCCGTGCTGAGGTCGGCCTTCTCCATCTCCAAGGCAGGCTCCTCTGCTTCCCCTCTCCGTGGCGATCGCTGACGTGTTTATTCCTCTGATTAATGAACTCTGCAAATTAACCTCCTCGCTGCTCCGTAATTGCCATTAAGGCTTCAAAAATCACTTAAGCGTTTCCGGCGCTGGCGAGCCCATTCCGTTCGGCCGGCCAGCGCTGCGTGCTGATTGCAGGGAGATAGAGCCCGGCTCCTGACCTCCACGTTTACAATTAATTATTGCATTCAGCACCCAAATTACCCCCGCTCTCCACGTGCTCAGCTTTATCTCTCTGCACACACAGGCTTCGCTTTTAATTAAAGGTCCTTCAAATTAAATGAAAACAAATTCAATTATTGCCTCTCATTGGAACCGCTCACCGCAGACTCCTGACTATACTTCTTCTATGGAGAACCTGGAGACTGCTGGTCTCCCATAATCCAGTCTGACTAAATTTGCCTGATCTGCTGTTTTCCTTATCATCACTTGAGCTGTTCTTTCACTGCCAGGTCAGACGTGGGTTTGACTTGCAGAGAAAGCAGAGTTTTTAATGGGCTTGTTCTCACTTTATGTTGTTGCCCTTCAAGGAGAAGATGCTCTTGTATGCTGTGGATAGGTAGCACCATCATCATTAGTCTTCATTTTGGCAGCACTGGGAGGGACAGGACCCCAAAACTGAGGGTTTGGCCTCTCTGGTGCTGGATTCCTGACTGCCAGGTGGTGGGATGGGCCCTCATCCAAGGGCACTGTGGTGTGCAGAGCTGTTTGTCCAAGCATGGAGCCCTCCAAGCCCCAGGTCTTCTCAAAAAGAGAAATACCTTGTGTGAACAGGGGCAGATTTTTTTTTCCAGAAGTGTGACTTACATTACTATGGTTGTGAAAGCATCACAAATCAGTGTTTTTTCTGATGGCCTTCGGTTTTGGCAAAACCCAGGTGACTGAGAAAGTTTCGCAGTGGGTGGATACCTTGGGAGAGCTTGGTTCAAATAGGACCTCTTGGCTGGAGATGAGCTTCATTTTATCCAAACAGCGCCTTCTAATGCCCAGGTGCCTCTTTAAGTGGTGCCTTTTCCTGCCTCCAGGCAGGATTTCTCAGCCAGAAAAGCATCTCCCTGTCCCACACACACATGAGTGGTCTCCTAAAAGGTCCTTGTTCACCTCCCATGTGAAGCAGAGAGACAGAATATGGCTCTGGCACTGCTCTGCCAAGCGGTTTGGTCCCAGTTATTATTTTTCCTCCCTTTGTGCAGTTTGTGCCATCATCTGTGCTGGCACGAGCTGGCAGGAGGGACCAGCTCCAGCCTCGCTCTTGTGGAGGGGGAAACAGTCCAGCGTGCAGAGGAGGGGCAACCAAAGTCAGCAAGCGTGCCCAAACCCCAGAATGATAATGAATGTCTGGGGCAGGACCCTCTGGTGGTGTAAATTAGCAAAATATCTGCAGCGTTTTGCCAAGCAACATCAGCCGGTGATCGGCCTCATTAGCTTCACCTACGGAAACCTTTCCCTGGCTCTCCGGGTCTGCGTGTGCCCGGAGAGGGCACTGGGCAGCGCTGCCAGGCGCGGGGGAGCCGGGGGGATGCTCTGCCAGCACGGTTCAAAAAGCACCAGCCTGCGCTTTGCGGAGCAGCCAAACTCCTCATAAGTCTCCCGCTGTGCCGAGCTCTCTCCGTGCCGCTCTGTATGGTAATCACCCCAGATTATATTGCTCTTTAAAAGGCCGCAGCGATCGCTTTTATTTTGCTCGCAGCCAAGCGCGGCTGCCTGGCGGTGATTGAAGGTTAGGCTGCTGTGACCGCCGGCTCCCCCGGCCCGGGGCTCGCCTTTCCCCTTCATCCCGTCCCTGCTGGGAGCTTTCCCCGTGTCCTTTGCTTGCAGCCGGGCTCTCAGCTCGCTTGTGATGTGGTAATTTTGTGACATCTCTTTTCGCAGCGCTGTGCAGGGTGAGGATGGAGGGTGGCAGCGCGTTGGGAAGGGGGGATGGATGCTTCCCATCCATGCCTGGGGTAGGGAGCGTCCTTCAGCACCTCCCGGGAGGCATTTTCCCCTTTGCTTGTCCTGCCCGGCCTCTGAGCGGTGCAAGGGCAAGGCGATGACACCAGCAGCCTTTCCAGTCCGGAGTGGGCTTCGGCTGGCTTCGGTCCTTTGGAATTCTGATAGAGAGAGAGAGGGAGAAGCGCCTGTAAATAACCACGATGCACAGGCGGGCTCTGTGCCACCGCTGCAAGGGGACAGAGGAAGGCAGAGCCCCTGGGAAGGGCGAGATTCAAAAGCCGGGAGGAAGAGAAGGCGAAGGTGGTGGGGATGGGAGGAGAGGCGGTGCGGATGGATGCTCGGGAGGGAACTGGAAAGGAGCAAACACCGGAGAGCGGAGCGAGCTCATCTCTGCTGCCCGCGGGGTGCCCGGGCTGAGCGAGGCGGCTCTGTTGGCATTTAATTTGTTGCTGGACACCGTGTCCCGCGGCTCACTCGCCCCCTCGGGGCGGCAGCAGAGCCGCTGCCTCCGGGTCGAGGAGCAGGGCTCGTTTCAAAGCCAGGCATCGCTTTGTGGGTTGGTTTTTTTTTGCCACCACCCGGCGTTTGGGCAATTATTAGTCTAGAGCAGTCGTGGAGGATTTTCTGCTTCAGTTCACGAGTTCCCTCTTGCTGCACAAACACTCTGGTGGGGAACCGATTTTCTCTGTGATGTTCCTGCAGCCGCTGAGATGTCAGCTTGGTGTCTGGGGTATCGCAATGAATGTCTCTTCCCCATCAAAACCATCTGGAGTACTTTAATAACACGGGGTGAGATCCCAGGCTAGCGCTCCTGTTGCAGCTGAGGATTAAGATAGGATGTCAGAGTTTGTGTCCGAGGGAATCTCATTTTTCCCTTACCTGCAGCATCTTTCCGTCAGTGGATCTCGAGACGTGTTAATCCTGCACGGCACAGCAGGGTCAGCATTCTCGGGCTGGGGCTGGGGGAAGTCAGGCACGAAGGGAGACCTCACAGCAGCCTACAAATTCCTCGTGATGGGAAATGGATGGGCGGGCACTGATCTCTTCTCTCTGGTCACCAGGGACAGGGACTTGCTGGAGCTGTGCCAGGGGAGGGTTAGGCTGGAGATCAGGGAAAGATTCTTCCCCCAGAGGGTGCTGGGCACTGCCCAGGCTCCCCAGGGAATGGGCACGGTCCCGAGGCTGCCAGAGCTCCAGGAGGATTTGGACAATCCCAGAAATAGAATGGATTGTTGGGGTGTCTGTGCAGGGCCACAATTTGGGCTCAGTGAACCTTGCGGGTCCTTTCCCACTCAGGATATTCCATGGTTCTCTGAAACCATTCCTCTGAGGATGGGTGTTTGGAGAGGAGTCCTGACTCCCATCACCTCTGTGCTGACCCTTTGCTTTTCCTTAAATAAATGTAGCATAGGAAAGAAAATTCTCTGTGCTGAGCATCAAAGGGCTGCACAGTGAGCTGGTGCAGCCCAGGAATGCAGCTGAGGGTCTTATCACGTTTGTTGGTTTTTTCCTGGAGGTTTGAAGTGTGCGGCAGAAACAGCAAGGTCGGAGTTCAGGTTTGACTGCAGTCAGGTGGAACAAAAAAAGTTATGAGGCGTTTAGAAAAGTGTTTGTTTTGGGCTTGCATTTGCCTTGTGAGGCCCATTACTGTGTGCAAGCCGTTCTCTGCAGCGTGGTGATGGCAAAGTGTGGTTTATAGGCCTAATGGAGCAGATTTGTCACTGGAGCAAGGAGGTGTGACTCCACTCAAGTCTGCAAATTGCCCCCCCTGTTTCTGCAGACTGCTGTTTTTTCTTTCCTTTCCCCCCTTTTCCTCCTCCATCCATCACCATTCCGAGCTCGCCACAGTGATTTCCCCAAAGTCATCTATCCCCAGGCTGTGCCATTAACGTGCAGGCATCGGCATGATGGCTTTGTTTGTTCTTGGAAAACTATAAATATTGCTGGAGTAATGGCTTAGAGGGTGAAGCTGGGCCATTTTGGGGTGTTTGAGTTCTGGAGAGCTGAAATGTGTTTAAAAAAAACAAACCAAAAATAACTTGCTATGAAAGGAATGATGGAATTGGGTGGGGTTTTTCTTTTGTCTCCATCAGACACTTCATCCTTCCAGACCCAAATTTTTGGCACTCCTGCAATGTCCAATTCTATTCAGTATCTTCATCCTGATTCGTGCCCTGAGCATCCCCTGCCCTCATCAAAGCAGGGAAGGGCCAGAAGAATCCCAAGGAGAAAAGTTTAGTAGTTGTAAAATGTAATTTGGCTGCCATTTGGAATTTTACCAGAACAGAGCTTCTTTTTTCTGGTGGTTTGTTTGGCTTGGTTGTTTTTTTCTTGCCTGTGTGTATAAGTATGTCCATAAAAAGTTCTTTTCGGGATGAGGGCATAGCTTGTTTTAAGCCAGCTCAGCTTCTGTGACTGCAATATAGATGCAATTTTAGTAATTAGACTCGGTGCCTCTGTCTCCTGGCAGAGGGATGTTTACGTAGTGCAGTGTTCCAGCCGTGGTGTTTCAGCAGCTTCCTAGGCTTTAGAAGTGATGGGTCAAAATATTAATTAGGGTTTCATATTAAAAATGAGGAATTAGTGGTCTGTGGGTGCTGGGGTTGCCACAGAGAAGCTGTGGATGGGAGATGCTGGAGGGTAGCCTGTCCTTAGGCTGGCTGTCTTTATCCTCTTTATATTTAAGATGCCCTGACAGGATTTAGAAACAAAGATCACTTGACTTAGCAACATCCCAATGGAGGCAGAGTAAGGTATTTCCTGGGATTTGATTGTGTGGGTTGGTTTAGCTGGACTCGGAGGTTGGGCTGGCTGAACTTGGAGATCTTTCCCAACCTGAACAATTCTAGGACTCTGCTGTGAAAGCTGATAATGGATGTGTAAGAAATAGGAAAAGAGGATTGGGTGATGACCTATTTTCAAGTGGGAAAGAATCTGACTTCCCTGGGTAATATTCGGTTGGTTTAGGATGGTTTTGTTGCCTGGGGCGTGGGTTTTCCCAGCCATTGAGGTCAGGAGAAGATGAGTGTCAGTGTTCTTGTGAAATGCTGCTCTTCTCAGCCTCCCTGAGACCTAACAGCTCTTTTTGCTGAGGGCAGAGCAGCTTGTGAGGAGCGAGAAACTCAAGAACCCAGAGGACGCATTGCCACGGCTGCTGGAAAAAGAGAAAAAAAGTTAGGAAGGCCGGGATTTGGCTCCTCTTTGCCAATCGAGTTTTCCTCAGTGGAAAGCAGAGGTTAATTGTGATTTGCAGCCATCCCCAGCCCTGGCTTCATTAGCACCACAGAGAGGTGGACACAGGATGGATGGGGCAGTGCTGCACCTTGGCCTCCTTGGGAGAGGCGCAGCTCCAAAGGCATTTTGCCCTGAGCGATGGGGTTACAGAGAGTTTTGCTTTTCCCATCCTCCCAAGAAGTTCCAGAGCCCACAGCTGTGCAGTGAAGCAGGGAAGAAAGGGAGATAAGATGGAAAGAGAATGAGTTAGACCTGTGATGGAGCATTTTACTTGAGAGAGGCCGTTTCTGAAAATTGTTGGCTATTAGAATGCACGGAGAGCAGGAATGAGGCAGTGGGGATGGAACAGGTTTGCATGGAGAAACATCATGCAGCAAGGCTTTTAAAAGAGGCTTCTCAGCATGGCTTTGGCTGGAAAGCAAGGAGCTGGGTTTGGCCTGATCCTGGCAATTTTCCATGTGTGCCTTGAGCCCTGGTGATGCCTTGGCGTGTGAGCCCTCATGCCAGGGATGCACACACAAGGATTTACATCACGCTAAATAAAAACAAAGCCAGGAAAATCTCCCCACTGAGGCCAAACTGTTTTTCTGCCCAACCTGCATCCTGCCCAAGGCATGGCTGAGGTTAAATCTTTCCTTTTCATCCCTGTCTTCTGTGAAGACTGGACGACTTCGCTAAGTGTGATTGGAGCAGTTTGTTTTTAAGCTCCACATAAGCACTATGCTGGATTTATAGCGTTTTCATTCTTTTGGAATCGACCCACTGGGAGCCATTAAACTTTTATTGCTCTCTGCAGTTGCCTGGCCAGAGCGGGATGGAGCAGCCCTGCTGCTGGAAACACTCAGTCTTCAGCTGCCAAGGTTGTGTTGGAGAAGAGGGACAGCAGGGAGAGGCCTCCCAGGGTCACCCAAGGATTTGCTCATCAGCTGGAAGATGCTTTAGATGTGATGATGGTTGTCACAATCCTCTGCAAGGCAGAGGAAGACCTGTGAATATATCCTCCCCTGGGTCTTGCTTTTTCCCACCTCTCTTGGCTGACAATGTCCCTGCTCATCCTTAAAAACCAAAAGTGCAGGAGGCTTAAGACTCTTATTTTTGTTGCATCCCGGGACTATCCAGATTTTAAAATACCTGCTGTGCACCTTGCCTGGGCAGGTGAGGACCTGGAAGCGTGTTCTCCAAAGCCTTTGTGTGGGAGTGTATGATGGTGCTGTCTGTTTTTCCTGCTTCATCCACATGCCTGATGCCTAAATATTAATAAAAGAACCCTGCTTTCTTAGGGATGGGAAAAATTTATCAGATTTCATGGTGTGAGGGAGGGAGAACATGGATATTACATCCTGAGCTGCCTGGCTTGACACTCTCTGGCACAGGGAGAGAGAAGAGCTGCCTGCTGAGGGCATTTTTCATGGAATAGAATTTCAGGACAGGTGAGCTGAGTGCCTTGTCCTGGTGCTGGTCCCTCTCCAACCATGCTGAGGCTAAAGCTGGGGGAAATGTTCCCTACCCAGGAGTGAGGGACCAGGCTGGGAGCAAAGTTAGATAAAACCCAGGAGGTGGTCCCTGACTTGGATCTCATGTTGTGGTGGATGAACCTCAAAGGCAGCAGCTGAAAGAAGTTTTGGAGGGAAATTCTCTTGGCATTGCAACCTGTGCCTCCTGTCCCACTCATCCCAGACTTTCACCACTGTGGGCTTCCCCTTCTTCAAGACAAAACATCCTTTCTGGCTTTGTCTTTCTGGCTGAACTCTCTGCAACCTTTTCCTTGCGCAGTCCCATGGGACCCCTCCGTCAAAGTCAGGGCTCAGCCACCCCTGGGGCTCCAATATTTAACCCAAAACATCGGGCAACTGGAATTCTGCAAACAAAAACTGAACATCCCAGCATGGCCACTTTCCCTCCTGAAGGGAGGTTTGCATTATCTCGTTGTAGCTCCAGAAGGCCAGGCTGGGCTACTTCTGTCGGCATGTTTTCTAATTTAATTACTTATCCTTGTCTCAAATTGTTTATGGTACACTAGGCTATTAAATGTGCCATAAGCAAATGGCTCTTGAAAGAGGAAGAGGATTTATTTGTTTTAGCAACCACTCCAACAAAAGTCTATTTCCTCAGCTAATTAAGATTCCATTCGCTAATTTAAATGTTATGCTAATTAAAGCATAATTCTGCAACTGTAAAAGGAACTTAAAAAAAAGGGGGGGGGAGAAAAAAGAAGCAGCAAGTAAGAAAGAAAACTGGTTGGCCTTTAGAAATTACATTAAATTTATTGTGTTGTTGTAACAATGGTGAATGGAGTAATTATTTCATTTGCCTCTCATGTGCTATTCATGCTGTTGCTTTTATTCATTTCCCCCCATTCTCACACTTCATCTCATTAACACCCTTTTTCTCCCCTCTAATGGGCATCATCTTGCGATAGTTTAAGATGAATTGTGAGCATGATCCCTGTGCTTCCCAGAAAAGGGCCACACGGAGAGTATTTGAGCCTGTTTATCTTCCAGCCCCAACTCAGACAACGCTCAGCAGCCAAACTCATGGAGTTTCATTGTGTTCACTTTAATTAAAATATAAATTACCTACTTTTGGGGAGGGAAAAAGAGAAAGAGCAAAAGGAGCAAGGTCTGTTTTGGTTTGTGTTTTCTTTTTAAATGTGGCTGTGTGTGCAGGGGACTGGCTCCTTTTCTCGGTTCACCCATGGAATTCTGGCCTCACAACTTGGGAAATAGAATCATTGAGCACTTCAGAAGGAGATTAATTCACTGGAGACTTTACTGAGATAAAGTCTGGTACTTTCAAGGGCAGGTTGAATGGGGCTCTGGTTTTGTGGAAGGTGTCCCTTTCCCGTGGCAGAGGGTGGAATTAAATGGCCTTTAAGGTCTCTTCCAACCCACACCATTCTGGGATTTTGTGATTGTTGAGCCAAAACAAATATATTGGGGAAAAACTTCATCAGAAGTGGGGAAATTTGACTTGCTGCTGTAAATTTGGCTCTCAGGTGAATGCCAGGTCTTGGAGGATGCCCACCTTCCATCTGCTTGGTCCCACCAAGATTCATCACCCACCAGAGCTGGCATGGCCCTGGGATAGCTTTGGACATGCCAGCCTGATGGGCATCAGAACCACAGCCTGAGCATCAGCTCCTTGCTTTGATGTTTGCTTACCTGGGCCAGGGTGAGACTTTGAGCTTTGCTGGAGCCTCTGGAGGCCAGCATGAAAGGGCAGAGCCATCCACAAAGTGAGAGAAACCGAGTTCTTGAGAGCAAATGCCTGCACTGGAGAGGAAATAAAAGGAGAGAGGGAGATGAAAGATGAGCATGAAGAGACCTGGCTGGCAGAGAACAAGACATGAACCCTGACAAAAAGGAGGTTGTAGCAGCCCCAATCTTATCCCCCAGGATGTCATCCCAGCAGTCAGGATCCTCTCCTTCCTCCACATTCCTCTTTGCCCTGGGATGCCAGAGCCTTCCCCCACTCCTGGCTGCTCCATCTTGGGGGAGAGAATTTGGAGAAAGTTTCCTTGCAGTGTTGTCTTGCTGTGTTCATATTATTAATAACGAGAAACAGGCAGGAGTTTATTATTTTGCTTCAATTTATGCATTTGGAGTTTTTAAAGAGAAAACCAATTATGATTCTCTGATGAGCCCTCAAGCTCCCAGTAGCTTTGGGAAACACTTGCCACAAGCTGCATTCAGTCTGTGGCCAATACCTTTGTGTGTGGTCCTGATAAACACTTTTGGGTGATGCTGAAAAACTGCAGTATCTCCTTCTGCCTCCTCCTCAGCCTCCCAGCCCTAATCCTGCTCACTGCCATCACTTTGTCTGGCAAGCTGAGTCCCTGCATGGTAGAGGTTCAAAGTGGAGTGTGTGGAAAAGCCAGTGTGATATTCAAGACAGGGTTAGCTGATTTTCTGCCCTGCCCAGCCTGTGGATCGGGAGTTATCTGCTGTTCCAGGGCTGGGGAATGTTATCTTCACTGGCTGCTCTGGATACTCCAGCTGGATGAAAGAATTTTGGGGTGTTGAGCTCCCCACATGTGTGGAGGGATGGGGTCTGAGGGATGTGTGCTCCTGGTTCAACCCTTTTCCCGAACCCTAGTCCCTCCATCCATCCCTCCATCCATCCCTGGTTTCTCCCTGCAGCTGTGTTCCAGCTGTGGCTCATCCCCTCTCCATCCCAGCTCAGCCCCTCACTCCAGACCCACAAATCAGCACCTGCTCTGCCCATCCTGGTCCTCAGATATATTTAAACTTTGATCTTGATGGAAAGTGACTGGTGCTACATTAAAGCCATATGTTTTAGAGGGAACGGCGAGGACGTGTAAGCTCAGTGATATTCACATCTAGAGAGAGCTGGGAACTTGTAGTGCCACCCACGCTTGGTATTTCTGCCGGCTCTGCGAGGCTCACACAGCTGGGGAAGGCAGAGTGGGAGCGAGATCTTCTGCTTAAGGGATTTTGTAGAGAGAGATGGATTAGATAGATTTGATGGAAACTGATAGTTTATGAAAATGAATTCACCTGCATCTCAATTTGGTTCTTGATGCCAGGAGACAGTGAAGAAAAGGAATAAAAAAAAGGCGAGAGGGGGAGAGGGAAAACAATCCCAAGTTAATTAAAGTGCAGTTTTGATGTGCTGTGCTGGGCCGTTTTCTTTTTAACTGTTTGGCAGGTGGGTTGGATCCCTTTGTGTCAGCTTCCCAGAGAAGAGTAAGAAAGGGATTCTGCATCTTGGGACTTCTTCTCGACTCCTCTGACTGTCTGATCACTGGCTTAGGGGAGTGAAGTGGGACTGTGTCAAAGGAAGTGAGGAGAACCATGTTGGCCATGGGTACTTGGCAGCGTGAAAAAAACTGCTCACGATGGCTGCGTTTATCTCTGAATTTATCAGAAGTATCCTGGCAGGAGTGGAATGAGCACTGCTCATTCAGCACCCTGCTGGAGCAGGCTGCCATCCCCACTGGCTGCCATGCCACTCCCTCATGTTTGGCCACTGGAAGCTTTGGCAGAAGCCAGATGTTGGGTGGGAATAAACAAAAAACTTCCCTTTCTCAACTTTCCTGTCACCAGGAAGGTGGCAAACCAAAACATGGTGTTTCTGTTGGAGGCAAGGGAGTCCAGGAGGATCTTTCCATCCCAAGTCATGGAGTTATGAAAAGCTGGGGAAAAGATAGGACTGTTGCTGTTTTGAGGAGTGCAGGAAGAGTCACAACCTGCTTTTCACAACCTTTGGTAATATAAAGGTGTCCCTGCCTTCAATCAGACAGGACACGGGCAAGAATTTGCAGAGACCAACTGGAGTGAGGGTTGAGCTGGATCTTGGACCTTGGTTTGAGGATTTCCAGCTGATGGAGCTGTTGGGAAAACTGACTCTGGGTCCTGTGGAAAATCTCTTTTTCCTTGGTCTGGGTGCTTGAACAGGGCTTTTCCTTTCTTCCCTGTGATGGAAAACCCTCTGAGCAGCCTCCCACTCCAGGGAGCTTGTGCTGAAATTCTGTTGTCAGGGCAGTGAAGGTCAGAGAGGTTCTTGGGGTATCATCAGAGCAGCAAGATCCAGGATCTGAACCGTGTTCCTCATCGCTGTCTGTTGATACTCTGATTGCTAAATAATTATTGGCATTGCTGAGCACAGGCAGCTCCTCAACTCCCCGCGGCCACAGGCAAATCTCTTCATCTCTGTGCTTTGATTCCTTCATCTAGACAACAGGGATAATAATCCTTATTTTCTCTCAGTTTATGTCACTTTTTCAACGTAAATATGAACTCCTTTGGGCAAGAAGTGTCTCTGGGAACACGTGAGGAATAACCAGGGTTGGAGGTGGCATTACATGTACGAGCAGGACTTTTTTAACGGGGCTCTGCAGCTCCAGGGGAGCATTTTTCAAAAGAAGATGGGAAAAAAGCCAACACAGAAAGTTGAAAACAAAACACGTGGGTAAATTAAGGCATGTAAGGCTCACTTTGGAGTGTGAGGGAAGCATCTCTGCCTGGTTAGTTTATCAAAGGGAGGTTAAGAGGTGATTTTGTTGTGGTCTACATATTTCTCTGTGGGAGAGAAGCTGCTGAAAATAGGCAGGTTTTTAATCTAGCAGCAAAGACTGTGTCAGGATCCAGAGTTGGAAGGTGAAGCTGGACCCATTTACAATAGAAGCAGTGTCCAATTTTTGAAGGGAGGGTAATTAATCATAGCAACAACTTATTCTGAGCCACAGCAGGGCTGCCATAACCTGTGAGCTCTGCACTTAAGGGAGATGTTCCTGAGGGGCTTTCAGGAGCCACAAAGAGAGTTGGGAGCTTGTGCAAGACCTACATGGGATGGGGACAGTCTCCTGCTGGCTGCTCATGTCCAGAAAGCTGGACAAGGGTGTTTTTATCCCAGTTTGGATGTCTGCACAATGCTGGGGTGTCCCCAGGTGCACAGAGCAACTACGGATGCATTAAGCACTAATCACTGCCAGGCCTCCAGGGATCAGCAGAATCGTTGTGTCCTTTTTTTTTTTTTCCTTTCAAAAGCATTTTTAAAAATCAATACAAATAAATAAAGAGGCCATAAATCTAAGAAGACACCCACAGCTCCCTCTGGAGCCCTCTGTTTTGTGGGGATGGGTTGAAGGGTGACAGAGCATTGACCTGCCTGAGACAGATGGGAGGATGCTGGAGCCAGTGTACCCTCTAAGGATGCAGGAGAGGGGGCTCGAGGGGGGTTGCAGGGGTGAAGGGGTACAGGACGTACATTTTAAGGTATAGGACATCCCCATCTGGCCACTGACCAAGAGAAAAGCCTGGCTTTAGGAGGGTTTTGTTGACTTCGAGGCAGAGCCAGGGATTGCTTGAAAAACAAGACCAAGCCAAGGCAGACTCCGAAGCAGCCCCTTGTCTTGGCTCCCCTGACCTCATCTGGTCAGACTTGGTTTTTCCATGTCTGTGCGGCAGCTCTGGGGACACGGGTAACTCCCAGCCTGAGTTATTTGTGCTCAGCAGCATCCCCTCCCTCTGGCACAGACAGGGGGAAGTGATGGGCTCATTTCTGCAGGGGAACCCATCCAAGCTCCCTCTCTTTTTGTCTCAGCAGGAGGGGTGTTTTCTTGGGAATGGTTTGGGAAACATCCTGCCTGTCCCTGGGAACTTGGGGTGGAGAGTGAATCTCCTTGCCCTGCTGCTGAAAGTTGAGTAGGAAATCTCAGGTGAATTGCACAGTGGGTCATTTCCAGTGCTCATCCACGCTCAGTGGTACAAGCTGCTACAAGCTGCTTAAAGCCCTTCCCAAGGGACAATATATTCTTATAAAACAAAGATGCTGTGTGTACCTTCTCCTACCCAAACAGATTCTGTCTTGGGCAAACAGAGCACAGAAGGGTGACAAAGGCACTGTCCTTTACCTGAACACTGTTGTCATCCCTGTGGTGTGCAGCAGAGAAACAGCTCTGCCTTGGCAAGGATCCTGCTGAGGGGGAAAATTTATGTGTGCCACCTCCAAATTTGTATTCGTGGGTGCAAGGTGGGAGCAGCAGCAGCTCGGGGGATCCTTGCTGAGTTCCTGGGAGTAAAATTCATTTCTCTGTGTGCCCAGCATGATCTCAGCAGGTTCCATGGCTCTCTTGTCCCCCTTCCCACATTCCCCCTTGAGGGGGGCTGGTTGTTTCTGGCACGGATGGACTTCCTCAGGCAGGTTGTGCAGGAATTGCTGCGCTCCTTGGTAATCATGGACTGTCAGCAGCCTAAGGAGGGGAGTTCAGCTCAACACCGGCACTGCAAGGAGAGATAATGGTAAATAACCAGCAGCTATTGGGGAAGGTTGAAGTAAAATAAATGGATCCAATTTTCAGTCTTTCTCCTGGGTTTTTTAATATTTTTTTTCTTTTTCTCACTCTATCCTTTCTTCCTGTTTGACTCTAAAACAGCTCCAGCTGGTGCAGCCCCAGCAGGACTGGATCATCCTGAGCATAAAACTGATGGGGTCCTGGTCTTTTGCTTGGGTCTTCACTGAGGCTGAAGTTCTTGAGTGCCGAGGGGGAAGCAAAAAAGCCATTTGATTTATTGTCAAAGGATAATCTGAGAAGGAAAACACCTGGTCACTGCTAAGTGGATGGAGGAGGGGAAAACAGGCTCAAAACCCCTCTTAACTCCTAAAATAAATCTTTTCCCTAGTCTAGCTGCCCACACACAAACAAAATGCATTTTCAACCTGTTCTTTCTCTATCCTTGACAGCAGAGTGGCAGTTTTTGCCAGAAGTCCTCGTGGGCTGTTGGTGGAAATGTGGTGGTGGGAAGTGAAGGGTCCCCGTGGCCCACGGGGGCTGCGGGAATCGCTCCAATCGCTGCTCGCTGACCTCTGCCTGAGGCTTTGAAATCTGTGTGAGAAAACCATAATAGCTCCCCACCTTGCACATCCTCCTTGTCAAAACGGGAACATTTCTTGCAGGACCTCACCCAGGACTTAAATACCTCCAGAAATTCCTCTGCAGCAACTCGCTTTTCTGTCTTGCATCCAGGAGCTCTGCTGTCAAGCTGCTTTTCTTCCTTCCCAGCATCTCTTTCTCAACGCTGCCTGCTGGCTTTCGGGACTGGGAGGATGCAATCCTAATTATCCTCGTGGTGTTTTCTGTCAGTTCTTGGGATTACATCTTCCCATCAGGGAAGAGCAGGTGCAGTAACGGGCCCCGCTGTTGGCACAGAGCAGGAAAACACTGAGCTCTCCTTTGCAAAGTATTTTTGGGACCACACGGAGGTGCTGAAAACAATTTGAGTGCTTGAGCTGGGTGGACCTTCTGGAGCTCTGGGCTCCTGCTGGTCACGCCAGCCCCTTCCTTTCTTGGGGCTCAGGAATGACAAAGATGCAAAGCACGGTGCAATTAACCATGCCGTGCGCTGGCTCATTAAGAGGTTGCTGGGAGTAAAGCGAGAGCCTTGCTGACAGCCCGGCCTGGCAGGAGCAGGGGCTGTGCAGATGACTCATGGCCAAGCACAGCTTGATGGCGAGCGCGTTTCCAACCCTGTGCCGCGAGGTGCCGAGCTGGGATCCAGAGCATCCACAGCGTCTCCCCCCCCACACCCTGCTCAGCTGCCCGGTACTGCAGATGAGAAATAAAATAAACTGCAATTCTGAGGCTCTTTGAGCCCTGATTGCAAAGCGGTGCGCTGTCTGCTTTTTCAAGCTCTCCTGCAAAAGCATGTCAGGTTTCCTTGGAAACTTCTGAAACTTCCTGTCCTTGGCGAGAATCCTCGGTGGTGTTGAGGACATCGCGTGCAGCAGAGTGGGTTGAGCTGTCGAGCTGTGGTGTTGCTCTCTCTGCACTTGGGTGTTGTTCAGGGGGAACTTCCAGGGCTTTTCGGGATGCTGTGTGTGTGGTACACCAGGGAGAGCTGCCTGAAGGGGAATCATTCAATTTGCAGGAGCTTCACCTGGATTTACCTGCCAAGGCTGAGGGGTGGTATCTGCTTTTGAACCCTCCAGAAAGACAAGGGGAATCAGTAAATCAGATATCATCGGGGATATCTTCTCAAACAGCAAGGTCACCTCCAAAAATAGGGAAGATGAAGAGGCTCTTGGGCACTTTTTGCAGCTAAATTGTTCCTCAGCTCAGAGCAGGCAGCCTTGCCGACCCTCCATTCCGAGGAAAAAGCCCAGGTGGTTCTCACAGCTGCCGTGAGTGATGCCCCAATCTTTTTCTTCTCCCTCTTTTGAAATCTGAATTTTCCATAAAGCTAAGCCCAGACCTCCGGTGAAAGGTGTCTTCTGCTGCAGAGTCATGGGGAGATGAGAAAAAAAGGGTCTTCTCTCTCTTCTTTAAGTCTTCTCTATTGCTTTTTCATTTTCCTCAAGCCTTGGAGTGAAATTCCGTAAGGGCTCTGTGAAAGAGCGCTGACACAAGACTCTAATTTCAGGTGTGAATATGGAGACGTTTTTCATTAGGAAGCATATGGTGTTAAGGTTAAAAAAAAAAGAGAGATGAAGTTTGACAGCCAGGAACAAAGCAATGAAATAATAACTACAGGTGGGCAAAGCCTCCAGCAGCGTTTGCAAACAACAAAACCAAGCCAGGGGCTGTTCAGATCCAAGTGTTATTGTTACTTATTAGAGTTGGTGGAATTTTTTTCAGAGGAATCAGGGCTGTTTTTGACAGAAACTTGGGTTTTCATCAAAAGTGAAATTTCCATGGGAAGTGTTCACCTTCTGCAGGAAATTTGGGCGTGTGGCTGGAGACAAAGAATGAAAGAAAAAAGCAAAGAAAGCCATCAGAAAGAAATGAGGAGTTTTTATGCTGAGTGGTGGATGAAGTAGATGAAGTAGATGAAGTAGATGAAGCGTCCCCTATCCCCAGTGACAGTGCCAGGCAAATGCAGACTGGGAAGGTAGCTGCTGGGTGATTGGGTGTTGGTCACCTTCTCAGGGGGTGCAGGCACCTGGTTCCATCCTTGCTATCAAACACTGGCCTCATCTCCCATTAAAGCATCCTCATAAATACCCAGCAGCTTCCTCACCCATAAGAAAATGTTTCCTTGCTCCTTTCCTTTGGGACTTTGTGGAAGTTTTCTGCCTCCTCATCTCCTGATTTATCCTTATGTCTTGAAAGCGTTGCCTAATGGCTGGAGATCCAGACTGGGACGTGTGAGAGGCAGCTGTTCCCTACAACATCTTTTATTTCTCATTCTGCCTAGTAAAACAGGGTTAAAGGTATTAATCCTCCTGGTGAAAAACTGGGGGAGATGCTGATTAAAACTTGGGATGGGAGGTGGATCTTCGCTGCTGGAACATCCCATCCGGCCTCTCATCTCCCCTCAGGGCTTTGGGAGAAAGTTGAGCTCGGGAGCCAAATGTCACCGCTGAGGCTCCACTTTCTTCTCCGCTCTTTGAATGCCGAGTCCCGAGTGGCCTCGCAATTTATAGTGAATATTTTATGCTTCTAAATGATGTTTTGTGGGATTCCGCTCGTCTCGCCTGCTGTGCCTCCGCCAGTCATGGAGGATGGAGCCTTTGTTGTATGTGTCAAGCTTGACGAGGCGCTGCTTTTCCAAATGGATAATTCTGTTCCTCTGCTGTCGAGGAAATTGTTTCCTTCCTGGAAAGGCTCATCTGTGGCTGAAACGAGCTTTGGCTGCCGTGGAGTTGCCTGGGTAAAGGATGTAATGTGGCTGTGGGTGACCTTGAGATGAGGCATGGAGAGGGTGTTGAGGGCACAGCTTCCTTATATTTTTCCTGGTCCCATTTTGGAGCTTGTTTGTACTGGGAAAAGCTTCAGTGTGGGGGAACTCCTCACAGATCATGTTCCATTAGCAGGCAGGGCAGTGCAGACAGTGAGTAATCTGAGGGGGGGAACAGGTTTCTCTACACAAGAGGAAAAGGGCACTTAAAAAACAAAAACTGGAAAATGGGAAGATAAATGGGATGAGCAACAATCCACTAAAGCACCCAAGTCAGGAGATCATATTGGGAATATGCTGCTCATTTTCCATTTCCAGCCATTACCTTCTGCTTTGGGCTGGCTCAGACAGGCCTGGTGCTGTGTGTCAGCCCAGGGATAGCAGAGCTGGTCCCACTGTGTATCCCTGCAAAGCAGGAGCAGGATGGAGCCTGGCCAGCCTTGCTGCCTGCCTCGGAAGCTGGAGCATCACGCTCCACAGGTGGCTGCATCTCAATACCCTCAGCAGACACGTCTGCGCAGGGCCATGACTTCGGGGACCCGCAGGAGGAAAGGTGCAGCAGCACCACCGGTTTTATTAACGCCGTGGAAGGTTGCCAGCCATAATTAAAGCCGTGAGAAGCTTGGCGGTCTCACTTCACAGAGCCGGGTACAAATATTTCTGTTGGGTTTGATCCATGCTGCTTCGGAGCCTCTTGGTTTCACCTCGCGCCGCCGAGCTGCGTGAGGTCTCTGCGAAGAACGTGGCAAGCCCTTGCCGAGGTGAAGCAAGGCAAAGCTGACGTGATGTGAACACTGATGAGGCAACCAAGTTTCCTCTCAGCAGGCCACAGTTTGCCTGCAAAGTTTGGATAAATTGGATGGGAGTGAAGTTACTTGGAGAAGTCAGTTCAGTAGCGCCTTGTGTGGGATTCACCGGCATATTTCCCGCATCTTCTCTGTCTCGGGGAGGAGGAGTGTGGGGAAGGAGGTGGGGAAGAGCAGACTAAGAAGAGGAGGCAACCTTTCGTAGCTGCGTAGAGATGTCTCTCCTCCTTCCCCACTCTTGCAGGAGCCATCTGCTGCAGCTCAGCAGGCTTGAGCCCAGTCAAACTGTTCTCCCCCCCTGCCTCATAAATTGCTTCTTGCATCTCCAGGCAGGTGTCAAAGTCTCGGTTATAAATGCACCCTTTGGAGAACCTCTTTGCAAACATAGTTTTCTGGGGACTCGGAGTTCCTTCATGGCACCTGTTGTTAGCTCCATAAAAATCCAGCTGTGGTAGGTGTCCAAACTTCTCCATAGTCACTAAGGAGATAAGGGGGACCTAAGAGTTACTGCTTGCTCTTTGAACCTCTCTGGTGGTGGTGGAGGAAACCTGGAGGATTTGCTTGGCTGGCAACCTTTTAAAAGGCTAGAGCTGCCTGAGGTGAAGCTTGGTGGGGTTTTAGGAAAAGATCTTCCCATTTGAGCAAATCTGAACAGCGGGCCCAACTTAGAGCTCTCTTTGGGCTCTTACGCTTAAACGTTGAAGGTGATTTTAATCAGCTCCTGACGGAATTGCCCAGCCTTGGCAAACTCCAGGGAATTGAGATGATGATTTAACCACCGTACAACAGAAACATTTGGTACAGGACATAGTAACCATGATATCATCCTTGTGACAGCAGATGACTCATCCCCAAGATGGTGAGAACCTCCCCTGAATTCTTAAAAGCCTTCTCTCATCCACACTGTCAAGCCCAGGCTGTTGGATCCAGCCTACAAACACAGCCCCGCTCTCCTGGTTCTGTGAATTAAACACACCCCAGAGCGCCACAGCCACGGCTTGAGGGCGTTTTTCCTGAAAGCACCACCTTTTTCCCCAACAGCACCTCCCCAGCTGTGTGTGGCGGGGTTAAAAATGGGATGAAGAGCTCCTTCCATCTCTTCTCCTCTCCTCACAAGCCCGAGGGGAGGGCGGCACCGACCGCCTGCGTTTCGGCACCTCCCCGAGCCAAGGGGGCACCGCCGAGCGCGCCCGTGGGAGGCGGCGCGGGGAGGCTGCGGGCACGCAGGATATTTTTAATGCCGCTCCCCGAACGTGCAGTCGGCACCGGCAGAAAGTGCCAGATTGCCAGCCCAGCCAAGAATTCCAGGCTTGCGAGATGCCGGGGAGGGAGCCGAGGCGTGAATTCAGCGTGCCGTGCTTCTTTCCAGAGGGTGCACGGAGAAGGCTGGAGTGTCCCTTGATAGATGAAAGCTCCTGCACCATGCAGGGACATCCCTGTTCGCCCCAAGTGTGGAGTCATCCCCTCCAAAATATCCCCCGTTCAGCAATCCCCTCCTCATGGCCATGCAGCAGGGTGGCCTCAGCCCATCCTAGGTCCTGAGGGTGTTTATGTGCTGAAGCAATGCCAGCCCAGCTCCTGTTTGTCCCCCAGGAGGGGACAGCTGACAGCCAGGAGCTGAAGCCAAGCTGGCTGCTTCCTCTGCTGCGCCAGAACCAGCTTGTTCCTGACCTAGAAACGGGGCCAGCCACCTCGAGGTGAAGAGCTCTGCATCCTCTTACCCATCCCTGGAGCCTTTTAATCTTCTGAGCTGAAGATCTTTTGATCTGAGCAGCTCTGTAGTGCAGGCCAGGCTGGCCAGGAGGTGTTGAATGTTTAAAAACCCTAGGCTGCTCTCGCTACAGGGGAGCGATGCCAGCTTAAAAACAGGTCTCTGGTTCCTCCTGTGGCTGGTCAGGGGATAGGGGGAGGACAAGGACACCTGGCAAACCCCTGGGTGCCAGGCAGGGGTGTAATATCCAAAGGTTGTTCCTGTGGTGTCGCTCAGGGCAGTGCCTCTGGCTAGAGCAGCATCCCTGGGGCTTGGGGCCGTGCTGCAGCCATGGGGCAGCAGTCAGCACTGAATCCATCCCTGCTCATCCTTTGCTTTCCTTAAGAAACACCTGCCTGGTTCTCAAACTGGCCAGCAGAGTCTGAGTGTTCCCAAGGGTGGGGAATAAAGGCTTGGAAAGACCACTGAGGATCAGGAGTTGCTGTCTTTGAGACTCTGGCAATGCACCCCTCCCAAGCTGTGCTGCTTGAGGGAGAGTCTGGCAACTGATGCCACAACCTTACAGCCACCACAAAATGCTTCATTTCCAGCCTCCCAAGCTGCACATCGGAGTCACCTCTTCAGCAGCCAGGAGTACTTTTTGCAGAACTGCTATCCCCCTGCTCCTGTGTGCACTGGATTTGAGCAGCCGAGATGCTTGTGTGATGCTTCTCCTGGCTGCAAACAGGCCCCATTTCCTGGCAATTCAGTGGTTTTAGGGGATGCTGCCGTGGCTGGAGGAGGGAGCCGTGGTCTGGCAGGGCACAACCTTGGACTCTGACCTCACAGAGCCTTTGCACAGCATTTGCTGCCTAATGAGGCTTAGGCAGCAGCTTGAGAGCTGCGTGGCAGATCATTGCAGGAAGATCAGCTATTATTGGAGTTGATGCAGATGATCTGAGAGATGATTTGCCTCTCTCTCAAAATACAATTAGTCACTTGCACCAGCTCGAAGGAGAGCAAGGGCCTGAACTATTTGTGGCTTTGTGCTGAGAGAGCAGAAGAGCGAGTCCTGGTCTGGACAGCTCCAGATGAGCTTTGCCTCGTGGTGGCTTTTGTTAGCGATGCTCAAATCGAGATCTGTGTTATGTGTCTACATTTTTAGCACCCTTAGATCTGCAGCTGTGTCCTGGGTGTGGGATGAGGTGCAGGAGGCAGAGGACGGACATTGATGGAGCCAACTGGGTCCTTGCACTACACGGTAGCAGCGGGGAAGGAGGAGAAAAAAACAGACTTGCCAGAATCCAGCGCGGAGAGGTTGTTATTTTGTTCACTAGAGTGGGAGAAAGGCTGTACACAGCTGTATTTCCTCCCTCCCCTCTGGCTGGTGGGGATGTGACAGTTTGGGCTCTGTCCCCAGGACTGTTTCTCTGCTCAGCAGGAGCTAAGGAGCAGGTTTGTCAGCTGGCAGGCTGCCTCCTGTCCTCACAGAGGCGTGCTGGCTGCAGCCTGGCTCTTTCCTAGGAGAGCCCTGCCTCATTGGGAGCCAGCAGAGCAGTGCACCACGCCAACAAGATGCTCGTGTGAGATGATCCCCAGTTTGGTACCCAACCCCGGGTGCCTTAAAGGAGATTTCCTCTCTCTGCACTGCACTTTGCCTTTAAACACTCCTGGTTGGTATCTGCTGGGAGAGTGAAAGCTCCTTGGGTCAATTGGTGTCTCTGAACACCTTAATTAAGTGCTTTTTGCTTCTATTGAGCCCCTGCCCTTAAAAACCAGCCTTGAAATTGCAACATATAGCCAACACTTTAAGGTTTCTTTATCATCTTAACTTTCTGCTTACAGGTTATTTCCTGCTGGAGCAATCACTTCTCCCTGTTCTTCCCTGCTTGCCAACCACTGCTCCTACTGGGATCTCCCTGGAAGGGCTGTCCCACATCCCACCCCTGCTGAAAGCTTTCTGCCCCTCAGTCCTGCCAGGCTGTCTGTAAAAAAGGGATCAGGGGAGTGTTTTGAGGAGAGCAGAATGTGCTTAGGGCTCCCGGGGCTTTGGTGTGGGCAGCATCTTCGGGTGTTGTTTGGAATGGTGGTGAGATCTGGGTCCAGGGAAGATTTGTAATGTTCCTACTTTGCTTCAGCCTCCCTTTTCCTGCCGTGGGTTGGACCCCATGCCAGCACCAGGATGCACAACACTGTCCCCAGCTCTCCCGCTGTCCTCCCTCTCCCTTCCTGTCCCCTGCTCAGAGAAGTCGCTGTGTTTTAGGCTGTAACCGCCGTGCATTGTGAATTTCCATAAAGGACGTGTTGTGGAAGGGAATTGTATTGTATATCCCGGCTGCGTGCTTCCTTTTAAACTATACCCCTGTCACCAGGCAGCTTTCTACAGGTTGGTTGCAGAGTGAACAGCTGAGAACCTGTGGGAAGACCCAAATGGCACTTAAATTATATTTGCTCTTTGATTTTGAAGACATTTAGTACCATTTAATAGAATCAGAATGCAATTTAACTCTGCCAAGTGGGGGAGGCCGCCTCGGGAGAAGTGACACTGCCATAGCTGGGGAAACAAAAAAATTTAAGTGAGCAAAACAGCAGGGTCGCATTTACTATCCGGGTAATTATTATTAAATAAAGAGCAGAGTGGGACTGTGTCTATCAGCTTCTCGGAGCACTCTAAGCGGCATTAACCACTTCAGGGCCGTGGGATGCTCTGGGTTAGGAGCACTCCGGGGACACCCGAGGCGTGGCAGCTGGAGAGGCTGTTGATCGTCAGCCGGAATTAACCCCGGAGCGTTTAAGCGGAGGCTGATTTCAGTGCTAATGGTCCCGTTAGCCCGGCTGGGCTCCCTCCCCCGAGCCTGCAGCAGCTCTTCAGTGCCAATATTGTTTTCTCCACCAGGAGCTGGTTATTAAAAAAGTAATGCAGGGAAAGGGACAGGAGCAGTGCTGTGCTGAGCACGTCTTGGAGACAGCTCCACAGGGAGGTCTGGCTTTCCTGCCTCCCTGTCTGGCTAAAAGGATGATGAAGACTTCTTGTTTGACTTTAAGCTTTTTTTTTTTTTTTTTTTTTTTTAGCCCTTCATTAATTTTTCTCCACCGCTTTCTGCTTGTGTTTGTTTTTTTTTTTTGGTTGATTGTTTTTTCTCTGTTGTTGTTTGGGGTTTTGCTTGTGGTTTTTGATTTTATTTTTAATCTTAAACTGTCCGTTTCAGCCACCAGGATGCCTTGGGTTTGGCAGCACTAAGTTGTCTGCAGTGAGGAGCAGTTAAGCCGGGCCTGGCTGCCTGGCAGTGCCCCGCTTAATTCAAGGGTTTTGGGCAGGTCTCCAATGCAGCGAGACAACGCCGTGGGCGGACGATTCCCAGCCGTTGTTCCCTGCCTGTTTAAAGGAGATAATAGCACTTCCCAGCCTCACCGGGGGTTTGCAGAGGACGAGTCTATTAAAGATTGCGAGGTGCTAAAGATGCTTTGCTGATTGGGGCCGTACAAGCAGCTGAGGTGTCTGGTTTAGGGGAATCATTGCAGTTGCAAAATCAGAAGATTGTCTTTTTTTATTGCCTGGCACCTGGAAATCAGATTGAATTGTTAGAATTTTATTTTTGCCTGAAAAAAATTACAGTACACCGGGAGATAACCTACGTGTGGTGATGATACACTGCATTCCCCAAGCATGTTTTGGCTGAAGCTTCTAAAACAGCAGGGAAACATCCCCGAAGTGCAGGTGTGGAAACTGAGGCACTGAGGATCGAGGAGATGGGGATTACTTTGCCCAAAACTACTTTGGAGCAGCCTTGCCCTCATCATCCTGCCAAGGGGGGGGCAGCAGGTCAACAGATCCCAGGAAGTGTTGGATGGGTGGGAATTGTGGGGAGGAAAGGTCCACCCTAAAATGGTCAGCAGTCATTTCTGCTTTGTCCAAGCCACCCAAAATCCCTTCTCACAGCAGCTCCGGGATGTGCAGGCAGAGGCTGCTGATCCAAGATGAGTTTCCCCTGGAAAACCTGGAGCCCTTGCAGAGCACTGTGACAGATGCAGGTCCCTGTCCCTCCACTAGTATTCGGTGTGAATTTATGTCTGCATCTCTCACACAGCTTGATATGTCCAATCCTCCTGGATAAAGGCAAAGGATTGAATTATTTCCAAAGGACAATATTTCATTTCCTATAAGTGCCTTAATCTCGTGAGTAAATATTACAGCTTTGTGCTATAATCCCTAAGCTGGTATATCTCTTCCCTTCCCAGTTACCTTTTGTGTTGATTTACATTTAATATGTTGCCATTAAATCTCTTTCTCTCCCTGAGGCCTATTATAAGTGCAGTATTTATTCTGTTGAGTCTTTTTTAGTCACATTTCTATTGTATTCTAATGTGCTCACACAAAAGACTGCCGGGCACATTCCTGGGATATTTGCATCTCTTTCTTCTCTATTTTTGTCTGGGCTTCTGAAAACACACTCTGGTTTGGCCCTGCACCCAAGGATTCCTCATACTGATGAGATTCTTGCAGGAAAGCTCCTATGTAACTCCTGGGCTTTCCTGCTCTGCCAGTCCTGCTCCCAGGAGGAGCATCACGCCTGCTAGAACTGAGCATCCTGATCCGTGGAAAAAAAAATCCCTGAATCAGCCAGGGAGATCTCCATCTCATTTCATCCTTGGGCTCAGGCTTTGCATGAAACTACCGCATTCATTAGGCTGCTCCAGGAAGGGTTTTCTGGAATTTGCAGGCAGGAGGGGGTGGTTTGAGAGCTGGCTGGGAGTGTTTAAGGGCAGGACAGAGCAGGGGATGCAAAGACTGCAGTAAGTTTTGAGGGAGTGGGGGGAGTGAGTTTTGGCTACTTGATGCCATGGTGGGTCTTTCTAACCCTCTCCTGGGATATTTGAGGATATCCCTGGGATGTCTCTGTAGCCAACTGGCAACTTGGGGGGTCACAAAGGGAACCTCCCTTGCGTGGTATTTTGAGGGTGGGTGAGGGATGGTGCAGCGAGCTGGCCTTCAGGAGGATCAGAGGCTGTGGGAGGTGGTGGAGAGGGACAACTCCGTCCCCTTCTAGGGGTGGAGAAACTGGGGGAGGTCACCCCCCTTTCTCATGGGGAAGGGAGAGTTCTCAGGGGCACAGAGGAAAGCAGGGAGCATGCCAGCTGCTTGGGGAAACCCCTTCCCTTCCCTTCCCTTCCCTTCCCTTCCCTTCCCTTCCCTTCCCTTCCCTTCCCG
>JAHLSL010000054.1:2641225-2752462 GCA_025920805.1 Petroica traversi | reverse complement strand
AGCCTCCCTGGGCACTCCTTGCAGCTGACTTCAAGTCAGAGGTCCACGCAGTGCTGCAGTGAATTAATTGACTTCCTTCTCTGTTTCTTTCATTCCTGGATTAATTCCTTGAGTACCTTTCAAAATCACCATCCGACTTTCCCAAAGTCTCTTGAATTATGTCTTCACCCGTATCCTCTGTCATTTGTCTCCTTCCAAGAGGCTGTTTCATTTCATTTGTCCTTCGAAGGAAGCGAGAGCATATTTCATGAGCCGGAGAATTGAATCAAATAGAAGAGAGCAGGGAGCACTCACCTGAGCTCAGACCTTTCCCCACCAGAAAGAGAAAGAGATAATTAAGAGATACTCAGGAGGTGCAGCCAGCCCGTGTTTCTGGCAGGAATCCTGCCTGGGTATCTCTGTCTGCTTTGCCCAGAACACAGGATGCTTAAATTATCATAATTTAATGGCAATAATATGAGTATCCAGATAGGAATAACTAGAACAAATTCTGGGAAGGGAATGGGAGAACTTTGGTCGCAATGACCTTGCTGTGTCATAAAACCTGATAAGCCACGGTGACTTGAGCTGGAGAGACAGTAATGAGGGGAATATATGCAGATGGCCAGTGTCCTCCTCAGTTCCTGTGACATTGTTCCCAAGCAGGTGGACAGCGCTGCTGTCGTGACTTGTCTCGTGGACAGCTGGCTCTGAAACGGCAGCGTGACAGTGGGACACCAACTCCTCATTTCTCCTCCCCTTTTCTCTTTCTTTTTTTGGTGTAGTTTGAGAGGCAGGAGAAATTATGCCAAGATTAGAGCGTTAATCATCATTTGGAAATGGGGGAGTTGTTCTGAGGAAGCAATAATGTATTGAGGGAAAGTATGGATTGGCTGACTTTCAGTCTGAGAGGAGCCATGCAACTGCCATCCTTCAAGCATACGTCTCCTTGACCTCGTGAATGTGCTGTGCAATGCTGGGTCAGAAATCTGTAAAACTCACCCGAGAAATCCTGTTTTGATTAATGTCAGCCTGGCCAGACGTTCCCCCCTCCTCCAAAACCAGCCGTGCATTTTGCTGAACGTGCTGGGGGAAAAGCCCTCAGCAACTGGTTTGTGGCACAGCTTGCTTAATGTTCTCCTAGATGTATCCTGGGAAAGCTGGGCTGGAACAAAGCAGCTCCTCCCAGAAAAGCATCATGAAACTGGGTAGGAGTGCAGAGTTCCGTGCCTGCGGTCCCCTTGGCTTTGTGGGTTTTTGTAGGAAGTATTTTTTAATGAAAAAGAGCAGAAAAGAGATGTCTTGTTGACATTTGCTGTCTATTTGCCCACTTCCAGAAGTTAAAGCTCTCTGGGACTGGAAATACAGATGCTCCCTGGAGGACCAGCATCTCTTTCCTCCTAATTTCATTTCACTTGACAATAATAAGCTACAAGCCCACAATTAAATCCATATTAATAGATACAGCTCCACAAAGTCACGGGGGCGGTTGAATTAAGGTCCAGCCCTGCCTGGTCCTGAGTGCCTTTCCTTTCTGCTCGGCTGCAGTGGGGGCTTGAGAGTTTGCAGGCTCTCACGTGGGATCCTCAGCATCTTGCAGAGTTGGGGCTTTTAATTTTGCAGATCATCAAAGGCAAACCAATCCATCAATTATCAACGCTCCAGCTTGCTGCTGAGTAAATGAGAGTATTACGGTGTATCAATTAGCAGCATCGCATGCCCTGAAATGATAACAGAGGAGCTTTCCAGACATGCCTGAAATCCCGGGCTGCAAACTGAGACAGCAGGTGTCAGGATGTGGCAAAAAGTGGTGGGATTTTGGCTGCTGGGGTAGGGTGGTGCTCAACTTGGGAGTTGGAATTCATGGGGAAAAAAAAAGGGATGCTCCAGGGTTGGTCCAAAAGAAAGGGATGCTCCAGGGTTGGTTCATCTCCTGAAAGGTTGAAGCTCTTGTGTGTGGTAGGTGGTTGTAGTGGTTGACTGCTGAGAATTTAATTGTACTTGGAATGCAGAGAGTTTTGGGATGTTTGGGATTTTTTAAGGTATTTACTTTATAATTCCAGATCAATAGAAAATCCAGCTAAAGGAGCAGCACTCCTGACCTCGTGCTCTACAGTCTGTGCCCTCTTCCCCCTCTTTTCCTCCACATTCAGGGGGTGACAGGAACATTCATTGGAAATGTTCCTCTGGACTGTCCTGGCTGCAGGAGCCATCTCTAATTCTTCAGCATCCATTGGGAGGATGTGCATGGCACAACACTGAGTCCTGGTCTCTGCACAATTCTCAGTGGTGGTTTGTCCTGCATCCCTCAAGTTCATCACTGCCAGGCTCTCATTATCTGGTCAGATTGATGCACTTGTTCTCCATTTATTTATATATTTATTTATTTATTTATTCAGCACATTAAGCAGTGCTCAGTGAATAACACATTTTTCTGCTCATTTGCTGGATGGCAAAATTCCTTAAAAAAAAAAGAAAAAAAGGAGGGGTGGAAAGCTCAGCCTCTCTCCTTGCAAACACCACTGTTTTGTTTAGATTTCATTTATTTAAATATATTCCCGAAGGGTTTGAATAAAACAGAAGGAAACCCTGTGATGGGCCTTTGAACCGAATGCTCTGCATGTTTTTGTGTTTCAGCATCTTTTGAAGTTGTTCAATTCTTCCCCTTTCTGAAACAATCCAGTGGATTCAATCCAAGAATTGTTTGGGGTCACCAAACTTTTGGTTTCTAGAGAAAGATTTTTGATAGTTTAAGTTTCTCTTCCTCCTACTCAAGAAAATGAGCCTTGCAGCCTTTAATGATGCGTGGATGGAAGGATTTTGCCATTTTAGGTTTGTGTTGCTGCTGCAAGGAAATGTTGAATGGAACCAAAATAAATAGGGAAAGGTCTGGAGATCTTTTGAGGAGAAGATGAGGAAACTGGGAGGGCTCAGCCTGGAGAAAAGGAGGCTCAGGGGGGACCTTGTGGCTCTGCACAAGTCCCTAACAGGAGGATGCAGCTGGGGGGTCGGGCTCTGCTGGCAGGGAACGGGGACAGGAGGAGAGGGAATGGCCTCAGGCTGGGCCAGGGGAGGCTCAGGGTGGACACCAGCAGGAATTTCTCCATGGAAAGGGTGGTCAGGCCTTGGCAGGGGCTGCCCAATGGAGTCCCCATCCCTGGAGGTGTCCAAGGAAGGCCTGGAGGTGTCACTCAGTGCTCTGGGCTGGAGACAAGGTGGGGATCAAGCAAGGCTGGACTTGATGGTCTTACAGGGCTTTCCCAATGATTCCAAGAGTGATGATGCAGATGTTAATTTAACAGCTGATGTCTTATTTCCTCATATGCATTTTGCAAACAATTCCCACTTTAATTCCTCTCACCAGTTGCCTTTAACACCCCACTTTCCATGGGGAAACAGAGTCACAGTGCTTGAGCTGCCCAGCCTCACACCATGACTTGCTGGGGTAAGGCTGCTTTGGTTTGCATCCAGCTGTTTGCAGCTGGCCTGCTGTGTGTGAGGAGAAATGTGCTGAAATTGGCCTGGGAGAATGTTTTGGGACCTTTACAGTGACCTGTGCTGGGGTGGCAGGAGCTGATGCTTCCTCCTGCATGTCCAAAGGCACCTGGCAGCATCTCCCAGACCTGCTGCCTTATGCCTAATGTGCAATAGCCTTAAATATTCCTGGCGTGTGATATTTTTAAGGAGCATTCATATAGCACTTCTCTTAACAGCTACAGCAGTGCACCTGAGGGATTAGTGCTGATCTTTGTCACAAGTATTTAGTGCTTGATACACATGTTTATTATATATTTCAACTAAATTGGAGTCAATAAACTCTCTGCATAAATATAATGTCTCTGAACAAAACACACATCCCCTCCCCAAATAGGCCATTTGCTATGCAGGAGCTCTATAGGGTTGCAGGGATGTCTGTTTCTTACTTCTGTTGTAATTGGCATTAAAATATAATACCCTCCCTTCAAAGAGAGGCTCCCATACTGTGAAAATGCCTTTTCTGTCCAGGCAGGGGCCAAATAATAGCAAATTATGAGCATGGAAAATATTTAGAACAAAAAAAAAAAAAAAAAAAGGAAAAGGAAAGAGGACTCTGAATTATCAGAGCTGATCCATAGCTTGCAGTCTCGTACAATTTGTCTTTTGAATACACCATACGAACCAGCTATGAATAAAATCAGTCAATTTAACCCAAAATCAATGTTCTTTTGTAGAAGTGCTTAAAATCTAAGTGGAAGGGAAAGCTTTGAAGCTGCCTATCCCTTGGTAAACGCCACACTTACTCCCTGTTTGATTTTAGCAGAAAATCCTTCTGTCTCCCAGTGCCCAGCACAGCACCATCATTAGAAAAGCTGATGAGTAATTAGCAAATGTGTGGGAAATGGCTAATTTTTTTTTTTTTTTAAGAAAACAATGTGTTTTCTTGCTGTGGTTGGCACACATGGCTTCCATGAGCCTCGCTGCAACAAGGTTGTATCCCAGCTCCCTTGGAGTCGTGTGGCCCAGCGGGGAATTGTTGGGGACACGTGTCCCTTGGCAAGGGCCATGTAGGAAGCACGGAGCTTCCTTTGTCTGCCTGGTGCCTCCAGGGAAAGCCCATTGCTTCTCCACCTTGGGAGAGCTGCCAAGGCTGGGAGCGCTGGCAGCCGTTTCCTTCTCAGCAGGTTGGCAGGCTCGTGTCTCCGTGAGGGATCCGGGCAAGCCAGGTTGGCTCCCGCTGCAGGATTAGAGGCTGTGGCGTGATAAAGATGTGCAAAGTGTTTCCCTGGTCTCCTCTGGGGAGGGAGGCTCCCCATCCCTGGGATAACGGTGCCCTGGAGGTGCTGCCTGTGCTGGTGTGGCTCTCCTGGCTCCGGGCCATTGTCCCCTTGGCTTCACTCCTTGGCTCCTGCCAGTTTTATCCCAGCCAAATGTGCAGCCCAGGCTGGAGACAAGTCCCTGTACAGTGCAGATGGTTGAAACCCCTCTGAATGAGATGTTTAGAAATGGACGGGATGCCACAGCCAAGGAATTGAGCCTGACACATCACCATGGAGGTGCCCAGTGACCTCAAATTCTCTCTTTTGAATCCCAGTCAAGAGTGCTGTGATTCAGCAGCTGTGATCTGCTGCTTGGAGGATTAAAAGGCTGCTTGGGTCTCTCTGAAAGGATTTTGCCCATTTTGCTGCCATATCTTGGCACCCCAGGCTTGCAAATGTGCTTTCTTTCTCCTAAAGGAGATCCCAGCCCCACTGGGCATAAGATCAGGGAGTTTGGGGGATGTGGGAGGCCTCCCTGGGAGGCCGTGGCAGAGCAGAGAGTGACCCTTCCCATCCAGAATCCCAGACCCTGTTTGCATCAATAACATCTCTGGTCTTCCAACCTCTTCCAGCTACTTCATATACTGAGGTCACGAGGGGTTTGGCATGATCGAATTACAGGGTCAAAGGTGGAGCTTGAGCAGGTCCAGGAGATGTATTTTTTTCCTTCTGCAGTGTCGGATCTCCTGAAGATCCACATTTGGTGAGGTGCTTTGATTGAGTGAAGTCTTGGGGGTCAACTAAGCAATCTACATTCTTGAGGGGCAGGTGGTGGACGTGCTCTTGTCAGTCCTCAGGTATCAATTACTGAAGTGAAAGGTTTTGTTCTCCCTCTTTGTTTTGATCAATTGTTGATAAATAGCTCAGTGCTTGTGATGGATGTTGTGATCAGAAGTTTGAACTTGCCCCAGGCCTGTCAAATTTGATGTATCTCAGATGTCTGCACTAATTTATACAAATGTTTTGCGGTGCTAGAAGAAATCAAAACCTTGGAAGCACAAGAGTTTGGCCAAAAATGGAGCAACTTTTCATTCTTGTCCCCAAAGACCTTGTGTTATTTCAGGTAAATGTTAAGTTAATGCCTGGGGACCCCAGCCCCAGCTGGGGTCCTGCAGCCCAGCTGTTGTATCCAAGTAAGATTCTTTCTTTCAGAAAGCTGGTTTCAAAATAAGCACAGATCTTGAAGAGGAGAAAGGGAAATATCACAGTACCATGGCTTGCAGAAGGACGTGCAGCTGGTTGATAGTGTGGCCATGAGTGTAACCTGGTCACCTGCGGCTTTGTCTTCACTAATCTGCTGCTTTCATTTCCCAGGCTGGCATTTCAAGCGGGTTAAACACAGAAATCAAAAAGCAGCTCTTGCTAAATTCCCTAAATGCAAACATTTTGTGGCTTAGCCTATTTATAGCTGGCTGAGTGAAGGCAGCACTCAGTGAGAGGGACATCAGGAGGTTAATATGCGTGCAGCTGGTTTGGCCAATTGATTTTTGTGACCATTAAATTCCACTTCTGAGAGCCTTGCATACACATTTCAGTTGATCCATCTTGGATGGCGGAGTGCTCCAAAGAGTGCTTGAAGCTTTGTTTTGCCTGGTTTACAGGAAACAAGGTGCTGCTGGTGAAAGGTGCTGCAGATAAACGCACAAATGTTTGGGTGGGTTTTTTTTTTTTTGGTTTGTTTTTTTTCTCATTGTTTTTGTGTTTTAATTGGCTGGCAGCTCTCCCCATGTCTCCCCCCCCGCCCAGTCCTTATTTAGTTCAGCGTGTAATTCCGCACACAATGCGCACACGCTGAGGTGTGGTTTCAAGGTCTTCGCGTGTTTAGCAAATATTTCAGCCGAAACGATCTGTTCAGCTGTTACATTGATTGCCAAGATTACAGCACGACAACAAACATTATTTGGGGGATCGGAGACGAAATTACAGCCCACTCTCGGCGGCGTCTGCAGTGAGGAGCAGATGCACCGTTAATTTGGTGCTGCAATGGCCATTACCCGGCGCAGCGGTGTGGGATGCAGCAGCATCCAGCCAGCCGTGCCCGCCGGCACTGCCACAGAGCTGCAAACCCCGCAAGGATCTGTGCCATGCCAGGGCCTTTCCTGCCGACTGAGGGCCGTAGTGGTGGAGGCCAAAGCAGAACAGGTGGTAGAGGCTGGCAGAGTTGCGTTGGGTGGTTGGGATGCAGAGAGTGGCTCTGGAAACGGCCACAGATCCACAGCCAGTCTGTGGAGCACAGGGTGGTGGTGCTGGCCACGGTGCAGACTGGGTTTTTCCATGAGAGTCTTGGACTGATGGTACGATGGCGTGACCATAAACCTGTTTATTTTGGAAGGAGTAGTGATGGGCAAATGGGGTTTGCTCCATAAGCTGGCATAGGGTCCCCTTTGGACAGGATGGGGCACAGTTGTGTTAGTTTGGGACTCAAACTTTTGCTGGAACCCAAATCCATTGGCTTGCAGATTGCCTGTGACTCGAGTTGGTGGAGGAATTGGGCTTTGGCTTGTGAATTCCATCCCTGCAGGATGTGTGAGTGCTGCTTGCACATTGACCTTGGGGATGAGCTGGAAGCAGCACCAGAGGCAGCAGGAGCCCATCTGCTGTGACCCAGCCTGCCTCAGTTTCCCCATCTGTACAGTAGGGAGTGTCCTGCAGGTGTGCAAGGGGAGCTCCATGGAATGTTGGCACATTGTGACACGCGACGTTAGGGCTTGGGGACATGCTGGCACCCACAGCACCAGGGAGGGACCATCTGTGAGGGTGAGGCTAAGTCAGCAGGGTTCTGCCCCGTGTCCTCCTCCCTGTGAGCACTCCCCACGCAGCTGAACAGGCTGTGGAGAAGGAGGATTCTTCCTTCATGGAAAGGAAATGTGACTTTTGTGTCGTCCTTCCCCACGGCTCTCACTGAGGTGCCTCCCCTCAACACACGCTTTTCACCTCCCATCTGCAAAGAGTACAATATCTGCTCTAACATGGGAAGCTGGTGCATGCAGAATGAGGTCACTGTGCTTGATCTCATCATGAACACTTTTTTTTTTAATGGTTGAAAGGTGAATATCAACTGTGTAGTGGCCACTGAGGAGCTCAAAGGAAGGACATGCAGCCTGATATGAGGTATTGCCTTGAAGTTTGGGGCTGGGGCTCTGCAGTCCCAAGGACAAGGCTGGTTGAGGACTCTCTGACCTTGAACACTCTGCTCTGTCCTGCCTGATGCTCCCTGGAGATTTTTGGCAGAGGAAAAGTCAGAGCCCAGCCAGAAAATTTGGTTGAATGACATTTGTGTCCTGATGCTGGCTATGGGGTCACCCTTCTTATTAAAGTTAGGGTTATTGATAGCTCTTCAGGAGTCTGTATAGAGTTAATAAGTGGTTAGCAGATGTTAGAAGCATATTGCAGATATTAGTGGTAGATTGGGATAAATCCATCAGTGGATGATGCTGCTGGTGACTACAGACATGAGCTGATTGCTGCCTCATAGGCTGAATATTCAGCAATCCATTACCTGCTAACTATTTGCCTTCATTAAGCCTTGTTTAACTCTCTGTTAACCAGTCAGAGTCCCTCTCTGGGAAATTTGGCCTGAAATAGCACCAAGTTGTCAAGTCTCTTGACATCTCTGCCAAAATCTTGGCTAGAGAGTAATTTGTACATCTGATTTCCACCTTTGCTTTGGATCCCGCTCGGAGCAGCCTCCTCAGCCCATTGCTCCAATTTATTAAGCCACTTTGTCCTTGGAGTGGTTGAAGCACAAAAAGGTGATCAAAGAGGAGGTGGAAGATCAAATATTAAATTTTTGAATGTTTTCTGCTAAGTGACAGTGAGGGAGCCAGGAATTGAGTGTCCAATATTGCCGCTTTCAATGGCTTTCTCTTCCAAATGTCACCACGTAAAAATAAAACTGAAGGGAAAGGGAAAAGCCAAACAGCAAGAGGGACACATCACAGCTAAATGACACACACCCCGAATGCTGGAGTGGTTTCAGTGGCTTTTATGGGAGCTGCTCCCATCTCGGCAAAGTTAATGAGTAGCCAGTTTTCACTGCCTGCTGGGTAATGTCAGGTCTAAAATACAGCAAAGCCTGTCTGAGGCAGCCACTCAAGGGAGCAACAAATACAGGTTGCAGGCAGAGACGGCTCAGAATTGCTCTCCACGGCCCTGGTCCTCTGCAGTGACCAAGGAGCTTGTCTGCTGAACAGGGAAAGATGACAAAAGTGGTGTGGAGCCATGTCCTTTTCTAACCAGGGGCATGTTCCTGCTTTTCTCTGGTTGCCTCTGGCTCCTGATGCCCTGTCCCTCCATCCTAGTGGAGATTAGCGTGAGGGTGTCCCTCACTGGTTTTATTCTGCATTGTCAAAATCTTCAAGCATTTGAACCCCTCAGTTTAGCCTTGATTTGGGATTTGCACAGTGTAGGAAGCCAGGGAAAATTTCTGCTGTAGAATTATTATCTGAAATTGTTATGCAATTATTAGAGACCTGCTACTGGCATTTCTGATTTTCTTTGTCTCCTATCAAGCTGGGCTGCGTGACCTGGTCTGCAGCTCAAATTTCTGCTCTATTGTCAGTCTTATCTCTGATTAAGCCAATCATGTGTAGATGAACCACCATGACCCACATGGTCCCATAATTTCCCAGGGCACTCCTGGATCCCACACTGTGGCCCAGTGCTGACCCTCCTGAATCACTGGTGGCTGTGGGCTCTAATTACCTGTGGTGTGGCCAGTGGGATGTGTTTGGGAAATTGATACCTTGGCATGATGATGAATAATTCTTACAGCTTGGTGAAGGTGGGATGAGTTACAGGCCAGTCCCTCTCCCTGCCAGGGGAGGGCAGTGGAGGAGACTACGTGGATGGGATTGGACTCAGCTTCCAGGAGAGGAACATCTTTGTTCCAAAGCAATTTTGGGGTTTTTAGCATCTCTGTGCAATGTGAGAGTCCTTTGCACCTTCTGGATGTGCTCCCTTGCACCTGCATGCAGGATTTTGTGTCCTAGCCGAGAAGAATATCTAGAGGAGAGCTCATAGGTGGCATTCAGTGATGTGTCCTGGCAGGATGGCGTGGGCTGGGGAATGTTTCCAGGGGACAAAACCCAGACAGTGGCTGTTGACACCCCGGTGCTCATAAAAAAGTGTTGGGAGCAGAGGTTTGCCAAAGTTTGTCCTTCACCCAGGGGGAGGAGATTTCCTCTGGGCCAGCTGCTGGTCCATCTGCATTTCTGCTGAATAATGGAGCCAGCATGGGGGGGGCGTGGGTGGTGGAATGTGGCCCGTTTCCATGGCATCTGAGTGCTTCTGCAGTGCTCCAGCTTGGGAAATGGGTCTGTGTTATTGTTCCCATTAAAGTGATGGGAAACTGAGGTGCAGGAAATTCGGGAACCAAGTTGGGCTTAGTGATGCTGCCACTGTTTTGAGGACTCACTGCTTTGGGAGAGCTGATGCTTTGCAATGGGGTTCTGAAAATCCAAGATGTGCTTTCCCCAGCTGAAACAGGTACTGAAGTTAAGACAGGAACTTCCAGAAATGTTTTTAGAACTGCAGTTGTTTGTAATAACCGCACTTGCCTCCTCTGGCTTTTTAAGCCATGTTGTGTCTCTTGTGTTTGCTTTCATTTGTTTATTTATTTATTTTGATAATCTCCACTTCACAGGAGGAATCTGCAGTGAAGGAATTAGTGGCCTGTCAAGGCAATTTCTCACCCTCTTCACCCAGGACATCTGGTTAGTTTACATTAGGGATACTTCAAAAAATAATTTTTTAGAGCCCATAATTCAGTTATTATTCACTTCAAAACATTTGTGTATGACTTTGCCTCTTTTGAGTTTTCTCAAGTCTTAGGCAGTTGACATTTACTGGAATTATTTTGTCCCTAATTACCTCTATTTTTGATGAAAGAGAATTAAGAGCATAATCAACATCCCCAAAGTATCTGAAGTCAGACAATTGCAGAATGGGTTCATTCCCAGTAATCCTATACATCATACAGACAGCTTTTTAAAGTCTTATTTCTTTATTGTTTATTTATACAAAGCTCATTGTATATTTTACTTTAGCATTTTATATACATATTTCATCTGTTTCTCTACCACATTCAGGATGTTTATATTGAATTTCATGCTCACTTATGCCCCAGCATAGTTTTTGCTTAACTGACTGACACAGTTTTAAGAACCATGGATGGTTACATATTGTGTTTCCAATTTCACTTGGTTTTTTTATTATTATTTTGAGCCATTTCCAGTCATTGTAGCGTGCCACTAGTGTATTGCACAGACACTATTTTAAATACCCGTGTCTTGTTAAAAATAATAAAGGTTTAAAGTGTTATTCTTGCAGTATCTTTAGCTGGTAATGACCTTTCTATTGCAGAGCACTGAGGTAAAGGAAAGACACGGTGGTTCTTTATTACCAGAGGAGCCTAACTAAGCTGCAATTGCCAATGTCAAATTGCTTGCGAGCTGTTTGACCTCCTATTTACTTCTAATTTCTGCAAGCTGTTAGTAAGAGCTGCACTAAATCAACCTGTCATTTGATTTTGCCTTTTGCAACCATCACTGGAAGATTTTGTACTTATGAGCATCGCAGAGGAACTGCCTGAAGCAGCTTAATAGAGAGTGTTGGAGTTTACAATGAATGTGGGAATGTTTGGGGATATAAAGGGTAGAAATTATAGGGTAAGGGCTATGGGAGGGTGCTTCTTTCACAGGAGAAATGTTGGGAGCAGCAAGGGAAAACATGGACCTAAAGCAAGATGTCACCTGATGGGATTCCACATTTATTCTTACTCCGTGGTTCCGATTACAGATTTACACAATTTGTTCTTTCCCATAAGTGCTGGAGCTGCAAAATCAAGCTGCATTCACCCTGCTTCTTAGCTCATCACTAATAATAAAGATCCTTCACCGGTAGTGGAGTTGACAGTTGTGCTGAGGACAGTCATCGCGGGGGCCGCACCGTGAGCGAGGACACGTTATTGTTCGGCGTGAACCTCTGGTCCCACGTTGTGCAGCTCCTTCAAAGGCTCTCAGAACGCTGCTCAGTTGTTCAGCTTCTCAATACCTCTGGTAGGGAGCCAGCGTTCAAGGTTTCCTGCAGCGGGGGAAACGGAGGCAAAGGGAGGATGAAAAGGGAGATGGGAAACAAAGAGGTGATCGTGATTCCTGTCTCCCAGTGGGGTGTTGGGACTTGCTCAATAGGAGACTTAGTCCCGAGCTCTGCTGTTGAAAGTGCCTTGATTCCCCTCTATTGCAGCAGAAATGTGAGTCTGAGGAGTGCTCGTGTGTTCTGGTGGGTGGGTGCTGGGTAATGGCACCAGCAGCTTCTCCTGAGCAGATTTTCCTGAGCATTTTTAAGAGCCTGATGCTGCACTGATGTAGTTGCTCTTGCAAAATAGCAGCAAAGGGTGTTGTACAGAAAACTGCCTCTATTACAGTATTTACTGATCTATGTATGTATAAAACCACTGCAGAAGGCAAAGCCATAATAGGCTCCTTTAACAGGTATTTATGCCCAGGTTCTGCTGTAGCCTTGTTCCTATTCCTCTTCCTGTCTCTCAGGAGTGTTTTGCAGACTCAGTTCTCCTTGGAAAAACAGCCCAGGGAGCAGCGTGCTTCATCTTGGCACAGTCACTTGGCTGGATTTTGGGTACAGGGTTTGCCTGCTCCCATAGGAGGAAAATAAGTACTTTTGGGAAACCTCTGTGTGCAAGGTCTGCTTCTTTCACAGCATCAAAAGAAGGAGACCAACAAAAGGCAGAGCTGAATAGCAGATAAGGCTGGGAAGAATAATTCCTGACCTGTTCCATTGTGAAGATAAGTGAGGTATAAAACTGGGTCCGTATTTAAGTCTGAGGGAGAATTGGTTTCCAGGGATAAGGCCATGCTCTGGCCAGCACCTACTGAAGTGTTGCTGTCTCCCCTAATTGGGCTGTTAAACCCTAGGGGAGCAAAACGTGGTAATGACCTTCCTGGAAACAGAGTGGAGAGAGGAGGAAATATGGGGAAATATCTCAGCAATCCGTGACCGAGTGCTTAGCACCAGGTGCTTGGATGTGGGGAAGCTGAGGGTGAGATCTGTCTCCAAAGAGATGGCAGCGTTGTGAAAACACACCAAAGTAAATCACTGCTCCCTAAGCAGAGCCAGCCCCCCATAAATCAACAATAATATCTCAGCCCTCGCTGAGTGCACGTCTGAGACACTGCACTGAGCTCCAGTCACCGTGTTACGAAGGAGAAAATTACAGAATAAGAGAAGGTGAAAATTAGGGCAATAGGACCAGAGCTCTGTGAATATCAGATTTTTTTTATGGTACTTCTGGACAATTGGGGTCAGATTGGTTTTGATTTTTTCTATAAAATCAAAGTAACACCCAAAATGAAATATCAAACAGTAGGGGGAAAAAAAGCCAAAATGGTTTGGAAAAAAAAAATCTCGCCCTTCTCCAGGTATGCTTTTTATTTTTCTAGAAGTCAAAACCCATTCAGTGGACTTGGCATAATTTCACTCAGAGTTTCAGCAGAGCCGGGTTCAGATTTTGGCCAGTTGTCCCTGGTTTGGACTCCAAAATAGACTGGAAAAAGGGCAATGCATGGAGGATCAGATAAACCTGAACCTCCTCCTCTGTGTAAGATGAAAAGGGAGAGAACAGCTGCCGGGTGCTGTGGCAGAGGAGAGCAGGGCTGGCTGCTCCTTTGGTGGGAGTACCTTCACAGGAAAGCACTGGTTTGGACTGCAAGGAGGTCACACAAGGCAAGGGGGAAGGGGAATATTTAAAGTTGATTTGATGCACGTAGCTGGTCGTGACTTTCAAGTAAGGTATGAAGACATTAAGTAAGACATGAAATGCTGGAGTTTGTCCAAAGGAGAACAACAGAGCTAAGGAAGAGTCTGGAAAACAAGTCGTATGAAGAGCAGCTGAGGAAGCTGGGGAGGCTCAGGGGAAACCTCCTCACTCTCAGCAACTACCCAAGGGAGGTTGGAGCCAGCTGGGGGTTGAGCTCTTTTCCCAGCTAACAAATGACAGAACAAGAGTAGATGGCTTTGAGAGGAGCTTTAGATTGGGTATTAGGGAAGCTGTCTTCACCAAAAGGGCTGTCAAGCATTGAACAGGCTGCCCAGGGGTGTGGTAGAGTCCCATCCTGGAGGGATTTAAGAGACGTGGATGTGGCACTTAAGGACGTGATTTAGTGGTGGCCCTTGCAGTGCTGGGGTAACAGTTGGATTCAGAGATCTCATAGTCTCTTCCAACCTAAATGGTTCTATGATGAGCATTTCTTAGGAAGACAGACTTGCCCCAGGGATTTTCCTTGGGGCAGCTTGGCTCCTCTGGCCATATTTAGCCTGGTGGGTGTCAGCAAAACCCAAACCCTGCTGCTCTGGGGCTTGGGGGGGCTGTGGCTTTCTCAGCAGCGAAGGTGGGAAAGGCTCTACCACTGAGTGATCTGTTCATAATAAGATTCCGTTATTAATGCTCAGTAATGACCTTGCTGGGGCACAGTTGAATGCCTTGTCATCTGTCCTGATCTTATTAGAGGCGTCGGCGGGATTCGGTGTGTGCCGGGTTCCTCTTTATCTCGTTGCCATCAATACCGCGCGCAGTCATGAGGGCCCCGCTCCCAAGGGCCTCCAATATGTCTCCAACCCTCTTCGTGACTTGCTATTTTAAGAGTCCCATTTATAAGAAAAAAATAGACAGTTACAGTAGACCAACAATGTCTTTCCTATCACCAGCAGATATATCAGAGATAAAGTACCCTGGCTCCTTCCTTTTGCTGGGGCCACGCAAGGGAAGAAATCCTGGTGATTCATGGGCTGGTGGTGGCTGTTGGCTCCAAGGCCTACTAATCATAGGTATTAATGGAGCCAGCTGGAGAAGTGGGTCAGTGCTCGGCCTGAGTTAGGAGCAGAGCGTGGCACTAGGAAGAAAAAAGAGGGGAAAGCTCAGAGATGATGTTAGCAGAGGGATTTCTGCAGTCGGAGCTTGGGAGAGAACTGAGAGGAGAAAAGACTCTGGTATCTCCAGGGCAGATATGAGGAAACATCTTGTGCCATTGTAAACAGGAGAGAGTGAATTGCTTGCCTGATTGTAAATTTAAAAAGATAGAGTGTTTATATCAATAACCGGAGGCTTAAATAATAGACTTTGGTCTGACTACCAATCTCCTTTCCCCATTTAGGGAGAAAGTCTCTTAGAGCAGCAGGAAGAGTCTCCACGCAACATCTTGTTGCTCCATCTATCACCTACCTTATCAGTGGGTGTTCTACAACTCCTTGTTCCAAGTCAGCTTTTTCTTTGTCTCTTCAACCTCTCCTCGACTTCTATTTGTGGTTTCAAAACTGTTATTTCCAGGCAGGCAACACGACTGCTCAGCCCAAAGCGTTGCTCAGATCCAGCCATTGCAAAGGAGCTGGAAGCAATGCCGTGGGTGTTTTTGTGTGTGGAGAACAGGATCCACACCCATGACCATCCCAGCATGGCTTTGGGAGGTTCTGGGGGTCTAACAAAGCTCAGTCTTTCTCCTTTAAGCCCCTCCTTTGTCTAAAAGGGCTCAGTAGCATTCCCAGCGTTTTACCTGCGGAATATTTTGTGCCCTGCTACCGGCTTTCCGCTGAATTTGTTGAAGTGAAGGAAACCCATATGGTGGGGCCTTGCTGCACACTTGGAAAATGGGATTCCAACCAGGAGCCCTCCCGTTGCTGCCTCAGCCGAGCCATTTTGTGCCCTGCTGCCGTGCTATTAAAATAAGCACGAATTGAGAATTAGTGCAGCACAGTGGAAGGGACAGGCAAAACAAGTCCGAGGCTCCAAACAACAAATTATTCTTGAATCAAACATCTCATTAATGGCTGCAGTGTCGCCACTCTGCTTTGCATAATTAAGTTTCATGGGGCGTTACAATTAACAGTTGTGCCGCAATGTAGGTAGGAACAATCTCCCGTTTATTTACCCTGGCTGTATCTGAAAGTGCTGTGTGGTGAATAAGACGCATTTACAAGTAGATTAGGGTGCATTCTGGGTCATAAATTGAGTAAGGCTGTAATTGCTTTCCAACAAAGAAGAGCTGCAAATAAGACAGGCTGCCTCTCTTTTTTTTTTTTCCCCATCCTGAAACCCCTTTTTTCCTGTTGATGTGTCTGAAAATTCTCATCCCCAGCTAAATAACACAGTTATGGCATTGAAAGCCTTGTAGAAGCTTTTTCAACTTGACAGCTCCTACTCTGTAATATTTCAAGGCATATTTTCCCCCTTCTTCTTCTCCCTTCTTGAGTCCCTGCTGCAGAGACTTGTTTTAAAATCACATATTCTGGCTTTGTATATTATCAGTCAAATATCCGCATGTGTATCCACGATGGGGAGGGAGAGAGGGGAGATGCTTGGGTTTCAGGCACTTGGAATTAACTGGGAAAGAAGCCAAAATGTCATTAGAAGCACTCGGATACGGCAGAATGCGAAGCACCTCCAGTCTATATTCAGATACGAAGGCAGGCCCAGGAATTAAACATTTATCAAGGCTGGGGGATTAAAGCCTGACCACAAATACTCTTCTTGGTGAAGGGCTTTCCCTGCGAGGAAGGAAGGATCCGGAGCGTTAGCAATGCCGATTGCAGGCTGTTGAGGAGCAGGAGAAGCTCTCGCCGCCTGGAAACTCTCTAGGCCAAATGAGCTTTTCTTGCTTCAAATATTTCTTAATCGTACTTTCTTATAGGATTATGAAGAGGCTGGTGGAGAATGTTAGAAAAAAAAAAATTGGGGGTTTTTTCAGCCTCACGAATATTTCTTGGGTGGTTGGTAAAACTTGGAGCCGGAGTAGCTCAAAAAGGGAGAGAAAGATTCAGCTCCCAACCAGATCTGTTCATCGTTATACACTTAAGGAAAAGCTGCCATTTCCTGCTAAAAACCCATTTGTCTTGCAAATTTCTGTAATGAGCAGATTTTGGAATAAATACCATGTAATCTGCAGTGACAGTTCTCTCATTTCTTTTTTATTAGTTCAATCTTCTCAGCATCTGAAACACGTAGCAGCAGAGTCTCAGAAGAGGTTTAGGCAGCTCTGTGGGAGTTTTTTTAACACCTTGGCACACAACTCTGCCACTCACTCTCCCATGGCATCGCTCCCCTCTCCGTTACCTTCCATTTATTTATTCAATTGTGTGTTTTAGCAGCATCTGTCCATAGCCCCAGGCACCCTTTAAGTCATTTAGAGTACACACAGCCGTGCATTATCCAGACATGCCCCATCCCATCATCCTCAATTCCTACAACAGCCTATGGAGCAACAGCTGGATGGGCACAGCCTCCTTGCTTGGTTTTCTATGCTTCCAGATGCCTGTGGAAAAAAGGGAAGGGCTTCTCATTTATTTCCAATTAGTATTTATCATGTCCACGAGGCAAATTTTTTGACCGGGGTTGGCAAAGGTAGAATTTCTTTGTCCTAGAGAAGGTCAAGCTGGTCTTGCTGGAAGGAAAGGATGAATAGTTGTATCGTCTCATGTCTGGGGTCTTGCCTGGTGGGCTGGAGATCAGGTAGGACATCCTCATCAGGAAGGATGATTTTTTGCAGCTAGAGCTTGGGAAAGATGGATCCTGAGCATTTTTTTTCCTATGGAGCATGGCATCAGGGCTGATGTTTGTAATATTTAGTGGCATTCCCTGTTTGGGATTGCAGAGATGGAAAGGTGGGTGTTAGACCTTGGCCAAGGATGGATAATTTTGTTTTTTTGGAAAAATAAGAAAGAGCAGGAAGCACCTCTCTGAATGGATTTAAATTTTGGGATGGGAAGAGGCAGCTCTTGCCTCTGGAACTGAGGCCTGTTCTACAGGCTTCGGTAAAGGGGTTAGAAAAAGCTGGGATTGTAGAAGTAAATAAGAAAACAAACAGTTCATAGGATGGCCTTGTGACCCTTTGCCATTCAAGCTGACCTTTACAAAAGTGTATTAAAACCTAGAGTTTTCCCCTTTGTGTTTCCTCCAGCCTACAAGTGAATTACAAATTCCATCACTTTTAAAATGTGTCGCATTAAAATACTTGGTGAACTTTAACTTTTTCTACTTTTTCCTCCTAGGTAAGTGGCATTTACTTAATGTTGAAGTTCTTGAAGGTCCAGATCGGGGATGTAAAACATCCTTGCCCAGTTGAAGGTGACTTGTCAGGTAAACCCAAATCTTTTCCTTCCTTTTTTCACCTCATGTCCAACCCAAGCTGTTTCCTCTCTCTTTTGATGATTCTGAGGTGGGCTGATAAGCAGGGGAAGGGCATGAAGGTTGTGTGAGCTTCATTTCCAATTCAGTGCTTTGAGCAGCCGAGTTGCAGTTTGGATTGGCAGCTCTGACTGTCTCCCTCAGGGTTGAGTATCACAGTGCAGGAAGGTGTGAGGTTCAGAATCCCCCAGAAAGGTGATGCTGAGCCCTGCGTGCTTGATCCAGCCAAGTATTTCAGCAACGCTGGAAACTGTCACGGGGCCTGTTGCCATCACACAGTTTTGGAAAGCTTCAGAGCCGTGTTTCCAGGAAAATGATGCTTGTGCTTGCTCTCACCTCCCTCTGACCTTTCGAAGCATGGTGCCTGCCTCTGCAAAAAACTGTCACGTGCCTGACTTTGAAATATTTCTCTCATACGGTGATTTTCACACTCAATAGCAATTCAGAGCGATTTTCTCCCTCAAACCCTTTCAGCTCCAAACCCTCTGCAAGCGGGTATTTTCTTTGCTCAAAGCACACCCCTTGTTTCCTACTGAGCCCAAAAAAGCCTGGCAGGAGCCACCCAGAGCCCAGAGTGATGTGCTGAGCCAGGTCTCATGGTGTCGTATAACTCCCAGCAGCTCATTCCCTGTGTGTCACTTTTCCTGAGGTCGCTGTATTATCTCACCCTGGCAGATGCAGCGAGGTAGAAATACAAGGCTATTTGCAATGCAGTTTATTAAGACATGTTTTAGAGGTGGTTTGAGGGAGCACTGGCTGGAAATGTTAATCATCATCTCTGACAATGTATTGACCTGCCTTCTGCCTTACCCCGCCGCCTCGGGAGCCGGGGGGGAGCGCGGGCCGGGATATCGGTGTGCTCCAGCCGTGCCTCCCCCACCCCCTCCTGCACCGCCCCTCCTGTGCCGAGCAGGGAACATCACTGCTGGCACACGGAGGAGAAACTTTTTGCCTGTTGAAAAGCAGCTCGTGGGTGGGGAAGGCAGAGGAAAACAAGCATTTATTTTATTTATTTTTTTTTCTTTTACTTATTTTTTTTTTCTGGAGCTGGTAGTTTTCTTGCTGAGGAAAAGGAGTAATCTGGCTCCTGTGGAAACAAATGATATTGCAGGACTGCCTTGCTCCCTTCTCCTGCTCCGCTAGAAAAGGTGTCATTATTTTTCCCCTTTTGTTTTAGACTTCTGTGAACCAAAAGGGCTTGAGGATTTTAATGGTCTATCTCAAAGATTGAGAGGCCCTTTATATGTCAAGCCACAATCCCATCCTAGGCTGTACTGGCCTCTGTTTGATTTTATGAAGCTTATTTTGGATAGATGGTATTTTTATAGCTCCTGCCTTGCTTCACCGATGGCCATATTGATGTAGCGCTACAGGACAGGGCTAATAAATAGTTTATAAAACTGTAGGTTCATTCTCCCAAGTGATGTAGGGCTGTGTCTGAGCAGACTGCAAATCACCGTCCCGGCGACGCCGAGCCTCTGCATGGTGCAGCCTGGGCACACTGTGGGGAGCGAGGGATTAAAGCAAAGCACAGCTTGCTCCAGCTCCAACTGCTCCAAACTCCCCCTTGCAGCCATGCTCTGCCCCAGCACAGCTTGGTGTTGGGTTAGACCAACAGGACCATCCTTGCCTCCATCCTGCCCCTAGGCCCTGTGAGGATGCCATCGCTTTGGGAAGGTCTTCCTTAGGCTCCCTAGGTCCCATCATATGATGCCACATTCCTATTAACAAAAATTGGCTGGCAGCACCTTCCTGCCTGTATGGACCTTTCTTAGGATAAAATGCCCTCAGTGATGCCAGTGTCCCATCAATGACCTGTGTGTGACCACAGTGGAGGCTGCACCCATGGGCTTGGTAGGAGCTGGCTCAGACCCAAGTGGAGCCCTTGGAAAAGTCCTACCCTGTTGTTTTACTCCTAAATGCTCATTTAAACAGTTGCCTTTGAGTCTCTTTTAAGTGCTGAGGTCTGGTGTTTCGTTGGCCTGCTCTTCCTTCTCCAGAGCTGTCTTTTCTCTTGTCCCCGGGAGCAGTGTGTGTGAAAACCCTCAGCTGGCTGCTGGCATCAAAGGCTTTCTCCTTTTGCTTCCTTTTGGTATTAGAAATATGAGCCTCCCTCATTTCTCCCACCTTTTCAGTCTTACAATTCTTAAGAAGAAGAGTCAATGAGGCTTTCTCTTCGTGGATGATGGCATACATATTAGTTCATGTGGAAGCTGGTTTTGGTTTCTAGAAACACAGAAATTGATTTAAAAAAGGGAAGGGAAGGGAAGCAGCAAGGGTGTGATTTATACCCACACAATAATACATTCATTTTTGCCATGCATCCCCTTCATGGTCTGGGCTTGCTTTGGAGGGGTCTCTGGGCAGTAGCTGTCCAAAACAGCTGTCCTGTCACCACTAAGGCCTTTGATCACTTGCAGATATAGCTGAGAAGAAGGAAAAAAGCAAACCCAACCCACAGCCATCCCCGCACCCGCCATCCACACCCCGCCAGCATTTGGCAAATGAGAAAATATTAAAGCCATATATTTTCCTGCTGTGCTCAGTTACCACGTTGTCCTTTTCTTTGGAAAGGAAATGCAGTTGGGAAGACATATGGAGGTGCTTGTTCTTCTTGTTGCCATGGGTATGTCTGTGGTGTCTTCAGACATGCGGCTCTGGGTGCCCAGTTTTGGCTTGGTCCCCTCAGCTCCACCACTGCCAGATGCTTGTCAGGGGGTTTAGGTCCACATTGCCAATTCCCTCCTTCTCTAAGATGTCTCCTGTACTATTTTAGGATAATTTTCCCTGTCAGCTCTGTAATTTGAAGGTTAATTTGGATATTACTATTCTTTCACTACTGCTCTGAGGCTCCTATGCAGGCTACTATGAACACTCCAGGAACTGGTATGTCCTTAGGTGCCACAAGCCTGGCTTAGGGCCACTCAAGCTGCTTTATCCTGGGTGATCTTAAAGCAGCCATAATCTCCAAAAAGGTGAGGGAATGGCTGGGAAAAAGCCAGACTAACTCTGCAGAGGTGATGCATCTAAAACTGAGATCTACTGAAGGACCTCTTGGAGTGAGGTTTAGGCTTTTGAGGAATAGCTGGATGAGTGGGTGACAGAGATACAGCCCTATGCAAGGATGTATCGTGTTTGATGCCAACTTGCACAAGGAAAGGTGGGAAAAGACCCATGGGGCTGTCATGCCTTTTAATTTGTTCCTTGAACCAGTCTAGGACAAATTGTCGTGTTGGCGTAGGAAACCTTAGGCTGTCCCTGCTTGTTTTGTTCCTCATTATAAGTACCTTACAGTTAACTTTAAAAGACTTCATTCTCCAGATAGCTCAGCTGAATGGCTTTTTTTTTCTTTAGTACTGAGCATAAAAGAGAAGTGCAGCCCTTCAAGCTCCACAGTGGAGTTCAATGAGAGAGAGAGATTGGGAGTCGATGCATTTATTAGAACCATTAGGGCAGAGGAATGTGCACGGATACATCGCCGGCTCCACGCTTGGAACTGGCATTTTTCCCCTCGATTTAGATTGTTCTCTGTCTTCCTGTGCTGATACAGGAAAGTCCCAGCATGAGATGATGAGATCAAGTGCGCATTGGTGGCAAATGCAATTTGTAAAGCGTTGGTTGGATAAATGACATTGTGTATAAAAGAAATGTTGCAACACAGCCGTACTAATGCAGCCATGTGACACCAATTTAATGCATTTTCCCCATTAAGCTGCTTGTTCAAGACATCTTTCGACCATTTCGAGTGCAGCAGTGGTGTGTAAGGCCTCTATTTTCTGAGTATTACTCATTTTGCAGCTAACAGATGTCAGTGTCTATTTGTCCCTTATGGAAAAGTCCCTTTAAAGTTCAATAGGGATTAAATTTGTCAGGCTCTATAGAAACATAACAGGATTCTATGGAAATTACTCTGCAATCCTATAGAATGTAATAGATAATCTCCTTGTCTCTGGAGGTATTTTAACTCTTGCATAATTGCAGACCAGAATAGAAAATCCCCATTAAATTCAACGAGATGGTTCACAAAAATCCTATAGGAAAATGATAATTTTCTATTAAAATCAGTAGGACTTTTTCATCAGCACTTTGGTATTCATAGGGAGGTTTTATTCATTTGCCAATCCTACTAAAAAGTGTTTTGTCAGGAGGCTGATACTTGCTTTGTTCTAGGGAACAGTGATTTGTGCATAAACGATGCTTATGTCCAATGCTCGTATAATTTATGGCAATGCACTAAAATCCCTTTCAGAATAACTGGAGCAGGATGAGGCTTTAAGCCCTGCAGGGAGAGAAAGAAAAGAGATGTTGCTGGGGATTTGGAGAAGGGGTCTGCCTGTGAGGACCATCCTGCTGTTGTGTTACACAGGTCGCTGGAGCCCACAGTAGACCCAGGCAGGGTGTTGTGATCACACACGGATGTGCCACAGCCACAAGCTTGTCCCTGTCATCTCCCTGGCTCCGGCGCTCCTTATCTAAAGCGTTCAGCCCAGGATGCTGCAAATTAATGTTGGATTGAAGCTCTGTTTCTGTGAAACTGTGGCTGGTTTGAATGGCTCTGCTGCCTCCTGCATCCGCAGGCTGGCTTTCCATGGCGTGGCCTGGGTGGTGGGGAGCAGCAGCTCCGCCAAAATCCAGGGCTTTGCTCTTGGAGGTCACTGCCTCTGCCGTGGTGCTGGTGGAGCTCAGCCAAGACACGGCTGGAGCAGTTAATTATGGAGAGAAAGCTCTGCTTGGCTGCGGGGGGGTGCGAAAAGCCACCCCTTGAAAGGATCAGCCTCCTTTTCTCCAGCCTTGGAAGGTGCTGCCGTGCATGCTGATGAAGGCAAAGCACCCCGGTCAGCAGCAAAATTATGCCTGCAGATGGATCATCCCCTCTGCCCAGGTGGCACTGCTTGAGACGCACAGAGGCCACCCCATGAGGGAGCTTGCTCAGAGGAGGGGACACGGGGGTGGGTGATTCTGTGGGGAGCAGGAAGGGCTGTGCCCATAACCTCTCTCGGGGCTGATGGAGGGAGGTGAGCGCGGCTCTGCAGCGCTGACACGGCAGCGTGATTGCTCTTCTCGCCGTCCCTTGTGTAGGAGGATGAGTCATTGTGAAGAAGGGAATTGCTAACTCCTTGGGGGGTATTTACGAAGGATAATTCTGCGGGGAAGGTTGCTATGTTTTGGCAAGACGTGCTTACAAGGACTTTCTTAAAATGAACATCAGCTGAACATCAGCTCCTTGGTGCCATTGCAGAGGGGACTGTGTCCTGCCTATGGTTGTGGCGGCCTCAGCAAAGCACACCTAGCCCTGGGCTAAGGGTTAGTGCAGGTATGAGTCTCATTCTGAGGGCTTGCACTCAATATGCACCTAGCAAAACTTTGGGGTAGATTCCGAGGTTTTGGTCCATGTGTGAAACATGGCACAGATACCTCTCTCCTGCAGTGGGGAACAGCTCAGGGAGAAAAGCTGCATAGCCGGGGTGGGATCAGCTGATAGAGCTGAGAAGGTCCACGGCCAGGGGAAATTTAATGCCACATGGTAAAGGTCAGGATGTGCCTCAGGATGGGGCGATGCCAGGAGAAACCAGAAGCCAGCTCCAACTTCCAGTGCCTGCATTCCTTTGCACTTCCCCGGTGCCAACGCTCACAGCTCAGACTATAAAAATCAATTGACACAACATATGTAATGGTCTCATTTACTGGCGAATAGAAATGTGTGTAAATCTGGCATTAAACATGAGTTTACACTGCTCCCCTTCTTGGGAGAGCAGTGATTGACGGCGCTGTGTAAATGACAGGAATATGCCGGTAGAAGCTGGGAAACATTTACCCTTCAGAGAGCCATGTGTACATTGGAGGATTGCCTCGCCTCGCCAGGCATTAAACACATCTGGAGGGATCACTTCTTGCACGGTTCCTTGCTGTTGCTTACAGTTAATACCCTTTGGGGTAAGAAGCGGTGTGTGGAGAAGCAACCCTGTCTTCCATAAATTATTCCCAGTGTTTTTGTCCCTCCTGAGCCATGCTGTTTCCTCCTAGAACGTGCTGGAGCAAAAGCTCCTGCAAACCCCTTGTGTAGCAGCAGGTATTCCAGCTCCAGAGGCTGGGAGGCTGCCCGGGTGAGAGGGGCTGGCTTCTCTTGCTGTGCCCGTCAGCCAGTTAGTCCAAGAGAGAATTCAGTAACAACCATTTGAGATTAAATTCTGAGCACTTGAGTAATCTAAAGCCAGCGAGGAGTCAGTGTCTCAGCAGTCAGTCAAATGGTCTGGGCTGTCATCTTATTAGAGGGAAAGAGAAACTTTGTTTTAACCCCAGACCCTTAATTTTCAATAATGTTTCCTGATTCTCACTAGCTGTTACCATTTCACAAAATCTTTGGGTTCTAAAATTTGTGACTTGTCTTCAGGGTTTGGTCTTCCCAGGCAATTTTCTTTGACAGGAGGATCCATACAAATCAATTAATAGAAGTAGGGGTGGAGACCAGTGGGTTGTGTGGGCATCAGATGGGGATACTGTAGGAAACTCCCTGGGATGAAAGACAAAGGAGTTGCCATTTGCAGCCTCTGTGGATAATGGTGTAGAAAGAGAAAAAACAACCTAAACCTCAGAACTTCGATAAAAAGCCTGACTGAAGTTCTCCCCAGCCCCAAGGGTTTTACAGCTTTAAGTCCTGGTGTGGATTTAACTTCCTGGGTGTCCCTGTCCCTTCCTGCTCCTTCTGTGCTGTGTTCAACTGCTGCCATCTGATCACAGCCTTCCAAAATGCCTGGGAATTAATTGCAAGCTTAAATACTATCTTGGCCTTTAACTCTGCTGCAGACTAAGTGAAGTAAAGGTTTTATCTCATCAGAAAAACGTCTTCCTGAAGAAGGGGAAGTTGTTCTTTTTCCGCTGGAATCCATTTTCCTTTTAATTGCGCAAAGCCCCAGTTCCTTGCCAAACGTGAGAATCAGCCAGGAGTCTTTTATTTATGTAACTATTCATTTATTTATATTATTGCAGCTTCCCACCTTCTGGCTGAGGATGGTTTTTACCCTTGGAGGCGAGCTTGGAGAGTAATCCTGGGTGCTCTCTCCGCGTTCCTCCCGTGCTTGGGAGCCGCACGGGCAGGCAGCACAGAGGTGTGAATTAGATTTCGGTGTCGCGGTGCAGGAGCTCTGGTTACGCCACCTTCCCCCTTTGATGGAATCCTTCCCCAGCTCCTCTCACCTCCTTTCCTGCTATTCTCCCTGCATTTATTGCCTTCATTTCCATAGCTCGTCCGGGGCTGCATTCTCCCAGCCCGCTCCCCTGTAATGTGTGACCCAGATAACGCTTTCTTTTTGGACAAAGCCATAAACAATGACTTCCCTGACAATGTGCTCAGCTGCTGCTCCACGTGGAGTGGGGTTTGGACTTAGTGTTAGGGAAATATTCTCTCGGAACCAGATTATCTCAGGTACTCCATGCCCATTATTACCGTAGGATCTGAGCACCTTGCAGCTTTTGAAGATGCTTATTTTCCCGTTAACCCTGTGGTGTTATCCTTTTTTATAAAAGGCTGGGGACTGAATCATCAGGAGCGTAAGGAAAGCTCTGGGCCTGGAGTGGCTTTTTTTGGTAGGATTGTATTGATTTTTGGATACTTAAGCTGGGATGAATTACAGAGGTGGCTGGGCTGAGCGGGGTGCTGTGGAGTATTAACATCAGGACTATTTTGTGCTGTGCCCCTGCCATCATTTTCCCTTCACTAGGAAAAGCTGATATTCCCTCCCCAGCTGGTGGAAATCAATGGACCCCAGCTCCATTGCCATCCATGCAATTGCCCCATGTCTGGGAAACTCTGAGACCTTTCAGAAGCTCCAGAATCCCTTAAAACACGTCCTTCTTCCTGATGGGAAATGACCATCTCCTTGTTGGTCCCATGCACTGAAGATGTGCTTCTCCCATCTTTGCAGGGACAATAATTTACAGTACCATGCTGCTTCCTTTATCTCCATTTATACTCTCTTAATGTGGTTGGGAATCCACAAATTCCCTTTTACGCTGTTCTGAACGTAACCTACTAAACCTTAATCATGGTTTGGGGAGTAGTAATTCTTCCTTTTATATGGCTCTCTTTTATTTTTCCTTATATAATTTTTTCCTTTAAGAAAAGATCATTAATCCATGTTTCTGAGCCTTCCCATCAATCTATAATTGAATCATATAAAAAAGACTTGATTTTACATCCTTATAAGAAAGAATTCAATTCTCCCTAATGCCTGTAGATTTATAGGCCTAAATTTCCAGATTTCTCTTAATTTTATTTTACTTTTAATAACCCAGCTTGTCTGGACTTATCTAAATTATTAGTGAACCTGAATATGCTGTGATCTGAGGAGATCAGTTATCTTTTCTGCAGAGGAAGAGCCAAAAGCTGAACAGGCCCATCTCTCAGGGAAAACAAAACCACTTCTGAGAGCTGCCTAACCTTGGTGTGCTGGGAAGCCCATGTCACCAGCACCTTCAAAAGACGCTTTCTTAATTATTGCATTTTTAACACCGTATTGCCCTGCAGGGCTTTCCCCTCTCAAGTCTTGGCTCTGCTATCACCTCTGCCTTTAAAGCACAAAGGGAGCAGCACAAAGGGAGTGCTTTGTGCCTTGCTGGCTTGTGGGGCTGGGAGGAGAAATTCTGCTTTTCCAGCTCCGTCTCTGCCACCAGAGTTGCTTTTAAAACTGGGCTGAGTTATTGCTGATGCCTCGCTCAAGGCATTTCTCTGTTCAAGGCACCCTTTGGCTTGCATTGGATGGGTTATACCTGCTGAGGTGGGTACCTGGTGCTGCTCCCAGCCCACATTTTGGATTCATGCAGTTTTCAACACAGTTTTTGCACATTCAAAGGGATTTGTTTTGTGCCACACTGATGGGAAAGGGAGAGAGTAATCAACCAACTTCACTCCAAGTCTTGGAGTCCTGTGCCAGCCTCCCTCTGAGCTGAAAACACCTCCTCTGAGCTTTTTACTGTGCTCTTGGGGTGCAGCTGGAGTATCTGGGAGTGTAGGGCCTGCAGGGAGGCAATGGCTTTTGCTAATTTCATAATGCTCCTAAAAAATATGGGGCTTGGATTGATGGAAAACCTCCAGTGTGGTCAGGTTTGTGCCCGATGTCTCAGGTGGCCCTGCTTTTAAAGCTGAGTGGTGTCAGCTAAAATATTATGGACTTTGATGACCCTTGGAGGTGCCTTCCAGCTCAGGATATTCTGTGATTCCAAAGCAGCTTTGCCCTCACTGAAATCCCATATCAGAGGTGCTCAGGCATCCTGTGGATCTGGCTGCTTCACCTTCCCCTTCCTCCTCCTCTTTGCAGCAGAGAAGACAAAGGCAGGTAATTGTGCTGTCTCTGCACACAGCAAATTCCAGCTGGGGTGTCCATTTTAAGCACTGCTTGGAGCCTTGACAGTGACATGTGTATGGGAAATTGCTCTGAATTCCTCCAGCCTCCACTGTGTTTAACTCCTGGAAAAAGGTGTTTGGAAAAGCAACACATCTGATATTTGCTCTGAGTTTCTTGTGCTGGGAAGAGGAGCAAATCCCAGGTTTTGCTGTCCATGCATTTACCAGCCTCCATCCCAGCCTTTCCTTGCAGGCTCCCCAGACCAATCTGTTTGAGCTTTCTTGCACTGATGTGCTTTTTCTCTATTTTCCTGCCATGCCTTTGCTGACGATTCCCCCTCTTTAAATGAGACTCGGGATCTGTTCTCTGCTCTCCTGCTGCATCTCCTCACTGTCCTCTCTCCTCCCAGACATCCCCACTCCCTTTCCCTCCCTCTGTGCATTCCCTCCCTTCCCTCCTTGGCCAGCAAGGGAGGGCTGGTGTTGAAAGAAGGATTTTTGGGCTGCTCAAGAGATGGGGGGATCACAGTCCATTATTGGGGTTGGTCAGCCCTATGGAGCCTCCTTAAAATGGAGCTCCAAAGTAGGATTAAAATCCTGAGCAAATTTCCCCTCAGCCTGACCCCTCCTGGTGCTGGTTGTGCAGGTTATGTGATTTCCAAAATATCCTAATGATCCCTGGCTCCCTGTATTCTGTTACTAGGGAATCTCCCGGGTCTGTTGGAACACTTGCAGGTAAAACTGCTGCTTGGAATGGCTGCAGGCAGATCTGTGCTCCTTTTTATTTTATTCATTACTTTTTCTCCCTCCATTCTCCTCATTACTTTTTGAGTTTCAGGTGGATTATCCAGATTGCAGAACCCACAGCTCGCCTTCTGTTTCTTTCCAGTTCATTTCTTACAGCCAGTGTTGCAACCCCTTCTTTCCATGGGAGTTTGAAGGTGCAGGAACAGCTCTGTACACCCAGGTGCTGGTGGGTCACCAGGACACCAGTTTGTCCCACCGAGGTCTCAGCCAGTAGGGAAGGATTTGTTTGGTTGCAGAAAGAGGCCAAGGCTTTGCAGGAGCCACTGGGGTGGTTTTGCAGGAGATTTCTTGGGAGGGATGTCTTGTGCAGAGCTGTCTGTGCTGTGCTTCCCCCAGCACAGTCTCAGGGTTTCTCCCTCCTGATGTGCCCTTCCAGGGTTATCCTTGAATATTTCTGCCTGCAGCCATGCCTGAGCTTGCTTTCCCCATGCCCACATTCTTTTTGGAGAGCTCTAGAAAACAAGATGGCTTTGGATGGTGTCTATAAAGGTAGAATAGGAAGGGAATAAAGGGGTAAAACTACCCCAAAGGAATGTTATATGTCCTTGTCTATATAGAGAGCAAACTGCTCCTGCCAGAGGCTGTCAGGACACCCCTGGCATATGGGAGTCCCATCAGGACTGGGGCCAAGCTCTCCCCACGAGTAATTTCTCCTGGATGTCACTTTGAAAATTGCAGGTTGGGAGATATTGAGTGATGTGGCAGTGAGAGGAAAAGAAAAAAAAAAGAGTATTTTTTTCCTCCTTCATTTTGGAGTTAGACTTAGGAGTCTGGGAACGTGATTCCTCCCTTGAGGAGTTCACTCTCCAGCTCTCTCCTTTGACTTAGCACACAGGGGATGTTTTTTTTTCCTTGGAAGGGAACAGACATAACCATTTTCTTTCTGTATTGATTAAAACCAACAAACATCCTTGAGTGATTTTGTGCTTCCTTAGGTGAAGGGAGAGAACAAAACCCAGGTCTTTGTTTGCTCATCAGCATCGTGAGGCTTTGCTGGCTGCCTGCAGTGCTGGGAGAGAAGAGCATTTCATCACTGCTGCCACTGAGGCCCACCAAAAACGACCAAAGAAGGTTTGCTCTGTGTTAAAAAAAAATGAAATTACTTTCCTGGCTGGGGTCAGAGGGGTCAAAAAGGCAATGCCTATGTCCAGTCTGGGGATTTAAGACCTGGTTTTCAGTCCCAGAACACTGGGCAGTCCCAGAACACTCTTTGCTCTTGGCCTGCCTCAGTTTCCCTCTCAGTAAACCTTGGTGTGCTCATCCCAGCACTTAACCTTGCTCTGTATGCAGTGCTTTGTACCTGGGGGTGAATCTGCTTATAAAATGCACCTGAAATGCAGAATAGGCAGATGGATGTGAATTAGAGAACAACATCTTTTCACTCTCTGCATCTTCAATTCAAGGTGATGTCCCTGGTGACTTTACCACGGCCGTGAGCCAGGTTTGGGTCCCAGCCCACAGGATGCCATTTGGGACCCCATGCAGATGAACACAGGTGTTAAATTCCTCCTGTGATCCCACAGCCCTGGCTTGCTGGTGTTCCTGGGGATGATGGATGACTCCTGGACAGCTGAGATTCTTTGAAATGTTCTGCTGGCTGTCAAGCCCTGTCTCTTTCCCTGTCTATCCATCTCCTCAGAATAACTGTGTTCTGCAGTTCTGCGCACACGTGTTCTGCAGCTCCGTGGGGAGATCCTGGAGTGGGATAACTGCAGGACTGCATGGATTAAGTTATTAAAAGCGGCGTTTGTGATGTTTTTTTCCTCCTGAGGGTCTCAGAGCAATTTGCTGAGGTCTCCTTTACACCTGGGGAAAGCAAGGCAGAGCCCAAAATTGTGCAGTGAGTCAGGAGCAATTTGGAAATAGAACCCAACCGTTCTGCCGTCCAGGGTTGTGCTCCTTTCCAGGGCTCAGAAGAGCAAAATGTGCTTCAGAGTTCAGTAAGGAGGCATGTGGTGGGCCCTGGGGGCAGGCTGGAAGCTGCAAGATGACAGAATCAGTCATCATGTCTAAGCACTGATTCTGGCTCCATCCTCCTCCTCTTGCTGCGTTTCTCTCGTTTGTGCTACCCCTCTGGGAGTCCAGCTAAGGATGGAAGAAATTGCCTGGAAAAGCCATCAGCCCACGTCTAATTCCCTTCTGAATTGATGTTTCAGGCTCTGAGAGTTTGCATTAAGCCTGCAACTTTTGAATAACAATTTTGTTTTCCATCAGGAGTTGGTTCTCCCAGCTCAGAAGGTTCTTGTGTCACACCTAGGAACAAATCCCAGATTTGGGCCTGGTTTCCCTGCTCTGGTTGTCTGGAGAAACTTTTTTAGATACTGTGACACGGGGTTGTTCTTTCCTGCCAGCCTTTGCTTTCCTGGCGCTTCCCAGGAGCAGCTCCAGGTGGGCAGCAGCTTCGTCGGCTGCTGAGGTGAAAGCACAAAAAGGACCAGTGCTCCTCATCTCTGCTCCACACAAGTCCCTCAAGACATTCCCCTGCCCCAAAAAGGCAACAAATCAAGTGGAAGTGTTGATATTAAATATCATGAGGAAAGTACCAGCCTTGGTTTCACAAACCATTGGGTACTTTTGTTTTAATTGTAGGGTGAAAGCTTTGATTTGTGTCTTATTGGGCAACTTTGTATCAACAAAGTTGGGTGAGAGAGTTTCTCTGTGCTGTGGTTTGTTGGCCAAAAATCTTGTATATGTGGAGCTTATAGAAATCATTATCCTCCCTTGGAAATCCTGTCTTTTAATGGTTGGGAATAGCTGGGGTTAGAGCCAGGGCAGAGCTGGGGATCTGTAGTGTTCTCCATCACTTTTTCCTGCTCTTTCAACTGGAGGTGTTGAGCCTCCCCTTCCTCACTCGGGGTGACGTTTGCACTTTAATTAGCAACTGCCACTTCCCTTGCTGGAAAGTCCTGGAGAGTTTCATGGCAATGATACTAATGAACGTCTGTGGAAGTTGTTCCCGAAACATATGGCAATGAATATTTCTGTTGGGTTTGTGTTGCTGTCCCACCGAATGCTGTGACGGGGAGATGCTTCCCTGGCTTGCTTTGAAAGTCAAACACTTGTGCAGTCTGTAATGTCTGCAGGATTTTTCCATAAAGATGAAAGGTGTGAAGGAAAAGAAAAATTATTATTGGTGCTTAATTATTGTTTGGTTTAATGACAGAAGTCTTGGGCACCAAAGAACAAAGTTTTTGCCTTCTGGTCCCTTCCTACCCCCTCATACAAGAATTTGGGTTCCTCTGTCATTTTCAGAGATGCCATGAGCCCTACAGATTACCCCAAACCCAGGGATAACCCAAACCAGCATGGGTTTGGCCCTCTTGTGGTGTAACTTCTGGGATGAATCATTCCCTGTGCTGCCAGTTTTTCCCATTCCCTTCAGACCCCAGTGCAGAGCAGAAGCCCCAGCACAGCAGGATTTTCCTTGTTGTGGTGACATGGGAAGAGCTCTTCCCATGCAAACAGAATGTCTCCTGGCGCTGCAGTGCTGGTCTTTTGTCCAGGAATTAAAATGCAGGGTTTTGCTGCATCATCATCAGGGTCTGACCTAAACCTTGGGGACACCAGGGGTCCTGCAGAGGCAGTGACTTGTGAGAGAGCGTGGGAGGGACACCTGGGAGCCATTCCAGGTCTCACTGTGGGTAAAGCCACATCCCCAGTGATGCCAAAGCTCAACATTTTGTGTTGCAAACCCAAAGGAATTGGATTTTCTGTATCTTTTTGGGCTGGTGAGCAGTGGAGAGCCTCATTTGGAAATGCTGTGGGGAAGCTTGTTCCAGAGGCTTGAGTTTCTCCTGAGCTGGTGTGAAGTAGTTGGGTCCCAGGAGCACAAGCATGAGTCTGTGTGACATGGCCCAAGCAGCTGGCCTCTAAATCCCAAATATTTAACTTTTCAGCAGCTCCATACAACTTCCCTGCAAGGCAAAACTCCTTTAAATCTGGTTTAAGGTCCAACATCTTTTGGCTGATAAGCCCTGTGTGCATCACAGGATGCAGTGGGATATTCAGACCCATAATTGCAGCCTCTTGTGGGATCCTCTCACTCCTTCTTTATTTGGGATTTCTCTGCGCTGACGTCCCCAGCCTGCATAAAAATTTAGCAGGGAAAAAGCTGTTCCCCGTGCATCAAACCCACTTCTGAAAGATGTTGTGTAAGCGACTTGGCGAGCGAGTAAGTTTTGCATTTAGACTGTAATTGGCTTTAAATTCCAAAGGTCCATTGCTAATGATATTCAGAGCGCTCTAATTAAAGGGACACTGTCAAGTACTTCCTTTATAGTTTTCCTTTCGCGCGTGCTCACGGTCGTAATATCAATTTTTATTTTTTTCCTTTAAGCTTGAAGGTAATAATTAAAGTAATTCTCTGCTGATTTTGTCCTTTTCTATTTGGCAAACTTTGATCCATTATTACTTTTCAATGGAGATGAGATTAACATGGCCACTTTTGTTCCGCGATCGTTCCGGTTCAATACGGCCCCGGATTGCGCTGGGCTCTCGTGCCAGTGGCATTGCTTGGTTGTGACATTGATGCTCCTTTGGGGAGGGCAGTGACATTGATGAAGCTTTGAGGGAGCTGCTGAGGCAGCTGCAGGAGCTCGTGCTCCACCTTAAAGAGTCTCTGAGCTGTCTGATCCACTGTTGGGAAGAACCCGAATCTTTGGTGAAAGGTGGGGTTTAGAATTGCTCAAAGTGAAATGAAGATAAGCCTCTCCCTCACTAGGAAAGCCCATCTTTTGTATTTGTAGCAGTATTTTCTGATGGAAAAAAATGTATTTGCAAGGTGTCGGCTCATAAAAGAGCCCATCTCATGATCTAAGTTACAAAGACACTCAGCTCTAAGCTATCTCTTCAGTTTTCAACTCCAGACTTAAATTGGGGATGAATAATTTGTCTAGGACTTCAAATTCCCCGGCTTCCCTGCTTGTTAAAGGGGAATAAACAGGGCTGAGGGATGGCAGCTGCCTGGCCTACAGTCGGGGGCTGCTGCAGCTCCTCTTGCTCCGTGCTCTTCCCTCCCCACACATCTTTTCTGTCACAGAGTGGGGGATGCCCATCCTCCCCATGGCTTTTCCACGAAAGCACTGCCTGGAGCAAAGCTGTGCTTGTGGTGTGAACATGAACCCACTCAGGGTGTGGGTGGGATGGAGCAGGAATATTTTGCCTGCTTGGCAATGATTTGTCTCCCATTAGCCTTGGGACCCCGTGAGATGGGTCAGGAGGGAAACACTGATCGACCAAAAATCCTCTGCATTCACCAGCCGCTCTTTAGTCTTCCCTGGAGCAGCCAAGTGTGGAGAGGGCTATTTAGATCTGAGAGGATAAGGCAATAACAATTTTAAGAAAGATATTCGCAGTGGGTCAAATTTTAAACAATGAGAGTGTTTCCACATGGCAGCCTCTGCCAATTATTGCTTGTAATTGCTTTCCCTCCGGTGCTGCCTTTGCCCTTTCTCTTTTACAGGAGCTGCTGTCCCCTGACCACTCCACGTGGCTTTCTCCCACCTCCTGCTGGGCTGGAGCATGTTTGCAACAGTTTTTTTTCAGTCTCTGCAAACCTCTCAATTGCTTTTAGAGGGATAAAGGGTTTCTGCTTTTCCTGCTTCCTCGGTTATTTGGCAGCTGGTTACTGCAGCAGCAGTGAATTCACTCAAGGTTCATGTTGAGGTGTAGCTGAGGTCTGAGTTGAGGGAACCAGCAGCTTGTTTTCTCCAGGCAGAGGCTGAAGGTGCCAGGTGTCTGAGGGGGGCCCAGGGTTTCTGGAGAGTTCTGTGGCACCATGGAGGGTGCTGGGTGTCCAGGTGTTGTGGGTGAGCACACAGATCCTCACTGTGGTCATACCAGAGGAGTATTTTTGATAGACAAGGAGATCACATGAATCCACACCGGGACGTGCCAGCCGGGCTTTGAATTGGGCTATAAAAGCCCACAGCACCCTCTCTGAGCCCAGCACTGCGAGTTTTGGGAATGCTTCCCTTGGTGGATGAAGTGACAACCTGCCTCTGTCCTCTGCTGTGCCAACAGCCCTTGAGGCCACGCTCCCATTTAGCCCATTAAAACTGGCTCTTGTTTTCCCTGCTGAATCAATTTCTAGTCTTTAAATGGTACCTTCCTTGTGCTAATCATACAATAGGACTACTAATGAATGTCTCAATTATTTAATGTTTGAATCGAGCAATTATTTTCTTGAGGTAGCAAATTGAAGTTTTCAGGAGGAAAAATACCATCTCGCTACCCCCCTTTTTTTTACTGCTACATAATTAAGTAATTGTATAGCCAGTGATTTAATAGCTACAAGATCAGGAGTGACATATTTTATTCATTTTGAGCAGGACTGTTTCTCATTTCTCCTTTTTCTGCCTGGGAGCAACCCTTACCATCCTCTGGGAAGACTGGGGAAAAGCTGCAAAGCTTTACCCTTGCTTCTGTCGCGTTTCTTTCCATGTTTAAAGATTTTTCTCTTCTGGGCTGAGCTGCCTCTGCATTGGCTGCCAGCGGGTGCTTTCCTGTGAGTCCATGGAGGTTGTTTTGGAGGATGGATTTGCTACCTGTCGCCACCACCAGCTTGTGTCCCACCCTCTCCGTGTGCCATGTCTGATGCACTTGGGTGCTCCCATGTTTTTTGGGGGGGTATATTTGGAGGCAGGGGAAGAGCTGAGGCACTGAATGTTGCTTAACTGGGAGCTGTTTCTGCACCAGCGATGGCAGGAGCCCCCCAGGGAGCATCCTGGTCAGGGGATTTATTTCCCTTTGGAGCAGACACCCAGCCCTGGTGCAGAGCGTTTGTCACACATCATCCCCGGCACGCTGTCGGAGAGACACGTGGAGTGACAGTCGTGCTGGTGGAAACCTCTCTGCTTGTTTTAAATAAATAAAGAAGTTAATCACTAGGGAATTACCGCGCTCAGATGTTGAGACATCCTGGGGATGAAAAGAAGTGTCTAAGGAACAAGAATATTTTGTGTCAACTGAGCGTCTACCTGAATTCCCCTTATTTGTGTGTGTGTCAGCTGTACAGGGTACTTGTGCTGGAGAGCAGAAGGGCTGGGTGGTTGTCTGGACAAATAATTCACCTTCCCTGCTTGTTTTTCATATCCACTGGTGGACAGACTGGGGTTCCTTCAGAGCCAGTTGCTGTAGATGGGTAATTTCTGCTAGCGGGACTCATCTGTAGCTTGTTTGTAGGTACCTGCTTGGGAGTAGAGACTTTTGTAGTGGTAAAATGCCCTGATAAAAAATGGATGATGTGTGATATCCTTGTTCTCCTGCCAGAGCCCGAGTCCCGGGCAGGCTGTGATTGCTCCCTCCTTGGATGAGTGCAGCGCTAAGCTGTGCTCCTGGCATGAGCGCTCCTGACCGTGAAGCTGAAATGGGCCTTCCTTGGCACCATCCCCCAGATTTCAGACAAGCTCCCAACAGCACGGGTTGCTGAGAGCGCTGGCAGGGAGGGAGCACAAATGTGCTGTGAATAGGCATCGGAGGGAATTCATTAACAGGACCTAATTAGCAAATTCTAAGTGGCAGCGCTCGGCTGAGGAGCGGGGCTGGACCAATCCAGGCATGATGAGCGTCCTATCAGCCGGGTGGGGGTGAGGTAGGGATGTGCACCCATGAATACTCACCGTACCTTCTGGAAAAAAGCCACTTTGGGAGGAATGAGGTGTGACACAGCCCCCGCCCGGCCGTGCCGCTGCCGGCAGTGACAGAGCCGCTGTCCCCCGTGACAGGGTTAAATTCCTGTGACGGTGAGTGATTACTCGCCACATGACAAACGAGCCGAGGACTGCCGTGGCATTGCAAGTAGTTTTTCAAGGGCTCGGTCTTTTGTTAAAGAAATAGTGACTTGTAATTATTTAGTTAAAACTTTGTGTCAGGGGCTGCTGTTTCTGCAGCATCACGTCGCTCTCCAGCATCACCTTTCTCACTCTCTTTGAAGCCCCCTCAGATCAACCTTGGTGGCCTGACCTCCAACCCCTGAGGGTGACACAGCCCTGAGAGGTGGCGGCCATCCTTAAACCCAAGCAGGAGTGGTGGTGGTGTCTTGCGAACCTTTCCCAGGTAGTTTCAATTGCTGCTTTTTTGGTGTCCTTATTTAACACGCACATCGTAATTAAGAAGAATTTCCTGTACTCCTCTGGGGCTCGAGAGAAATTTGAGAGCTGGAGGGTTTTGTGTGTTATGTTAACATGCTTGTTAAAAAGGAGAGGTCTCCTCAGTGCAGCTGAATGGAGCCCAGATACCAGCTGGGACAGCTGTAATGTTGGAGGACCTTTGGGAAGCACAATTGTGGGATGGATTCCTGTGTGCAGAAGTGACTGACTGCTGGTGGAAAAGGAGATGGGGAGGTCAGGATCCTTCACTTTGGGATTGATTAGTGAGCTCAGGTTGCCACAACCAGCATGTGGGTTGCCTTTACCCCATGCCATCTGGCAGGGTGACTCATCTTCATGTTTGACACTGAATTTGGGGTGTCCTGGTGTATGCTAAATGTCCTGGCTCTCCATTCCTGGTTATCCTGGGCCTCCTGGCCACGTCCACAGCAAACCTTCCCATATAAACCATTGAAATCAATCTTCAGCCCGGGGTCTCCTCTACCCAAAGGTCAGTTTGGTGGCTGTGGGCATGGCCAGAGCACCACATTGATGGGCTTTGCTTCCCAATGCCCCCTGAGAGTGTTGGTGTTTGTGGCTGGGAATTCAGCCCATCCAGGTGTTTATTGTGAGTTCTCTGGCCCTGGGGACTCCTGAGCTGTGGAGTTTTGGAGCCTGGCTGGCAGGTGGCAAACATCCTGCTGGGCCAGGAACTGTGCTGGTGGCCTGGGGCCTTTCTTCAGCTGGAAACTTTTAGATCTGTCATCACATGTAGATTGGAATCATAGAATTTTTCAGATTGGAACAGGCCTTTAGGATCACCAAGTCCAACCACCACCAAGTTCAGCATTAAACCATGTCCTCAAGTGCCACATCCATGTGGTTTTTTTAAACATTTCTAGGGATGGTGACTCTAACACCTCCCTGGGAAGCCTGTTCCAATTTTACAACCCTTTCTGTGAAGAAATTTTCCTAGCATCCAATGTAAACCTCTCTTCATGCAACTAGAGGCCATTTCCTCTTGTCTGCCACTTGTTACCTGGGAGCAGAGCCCGACACCCACCTGGATCCACCGCCCCTTCAGGGAATTGTAGAAAGCAATAAGGTCTCCCCTGATCCTCCTTTTCTCCTGGCTAAATTTTGTCTGAAATCTCAGCACACTGTTGATGTTTGGGCAGAGGAAAGGATTGTTTTCTTCCTTAAGTATCACCTTGCTTAGATTTTGTTCTTCCTTTCTGTTTAGTTCAGCTTTCTTCAGTAGTTATTGACAGTATTAGGAGCTATCCAAGGATCAGGTAGGAAAGAGAACTGTGATCAGGCTTCACCTGGGACCAGCCTGCCCTTCCCCTCATGGTTGTGCTGCTGCAGTTGTGTACAGCTGTGAGCAGCTGCGTTTCTGCACCGCAGCCCCAAGACCCCGTTGTGCTCCCAGCAGGACTCCTCCCACAGCTGCGCTGCGATGGTGACAAAGCCTGGATTTATGTGTTGTGACTTCCCCTGGCCTCTTCTGCAACTGGTTCTTGCCTCTTGGCTATGAGTGACCCCATCCCCGACACCTCCCTGAGCGCCTCCGCTGCCGCCAGTGCCGGGCGAGTTCCCGAGTGTCCCCAGCCATAACCATTACCAGATGTTTACAAGTCTGGAGGTGTCATCACCAGGGCTCCATCCCTCATGCCTCATTTCATAAGGAACAGTCGCGTTTTGCAAAGTTCATTCATTCAATCTCCCTGTGGCCTCTCTGGGCCGTGCACTCGCATTTTCCAGCAGTCACTTCCCCTTGTGGAGCACTGGGAGCATCCAGCTGTGCTGGGAGCATCCAGCTGTGCTCACTGGCTCTGTTTTGGGCATCTGCGTGGTGGTTTAGGGCTGGAACTGTCAGGGAAAGGCTGTTACAAACCCCAATTTACTGCAGTGACTTTGTCCCAGCTGAACTCTGTAGGGAGTGTGTCTGAGGTGACAACACTGGGCATAAAGGACAGTGCCCAGGTGGACAGAGGTGACCTGTTTACAGGGAAAGAACAGCCTGGGAATCCGCTCTGTGCCAAAGAAAAAAGGAAGACATTGTGTTTTTAAACATTCCCCACATGCAAGGCTTTTTCTTGCCTGTGTTGCAGTGATCTCAGTTCAAATCCTAAATAGATGTGAGTTAAATAACTTCTTGGAGTTGTCATTAAAGGCTCCTTCCCGTATTTGTTTCTGTTTCTCCCTGAAGGTGAAAGCTGCGGGAGTCCCCAGTTGTCTTAATTTCACCTTGAGTGTTTCTGGCTGCAAACTTGTGGTGTTTGGCTTCGCAGAGATGATAAAATCTAAGATTTCACTTGTGAAGGCTTCACTCCGCTGAAAATCCCTGTTGAATGAGGAGTGCGGGATCAGACCCCTCATTTAGATCAATGGTTCAGGAAGGGGGAAAAAAAAAGAGAGATGAACTTGGAGCCTGTGAAGAAAACCTGGCTGGGGGAGAAGGGAGGTGGGGGAGAGTTGTGTTAATGGAAGGGAGATATCTCCAGCCTGGAAATGGATGAAGGGAAAGGGAATGTATCTCGCTTCGTCCTCCTGGGATTAATTTTGAATATCAAACGCTTGATCTCGAGCCGTTCCTCAGGCAGCCGGTCATGTTTCTGTGAAAGCTGTATTTTGAAAAGAATTTTTCTGATGCTTTAAAACAGAGGAAAGCAAAGCAAATGACCTTATCCTGCTTTGCATTATGTCACACTCGATGATATTCTTTTGCAGTACTTGCAGATAGCTTGACACATCGAGGCAGACAGCCCCTTATTATTAAATCTGTTTGCAAATGTGCTCAGATTGCCCTTCACATCCACCCCTGGTTATGAGCGGTGGCAGCCCGTGGCTGCAAATCCCAGGTCCCCACAAACACCCACCTTCTCCCCGCCTCCCCACCGAGCTTGTCAACACTTTAGGAATTAATAAAGTGTCCTAGGAGAAAAGGAAAGGGCTTTCTTCCCCCGCCTGGCAGGGATGAAGGGTAATGCCTTCTTCCTGTGGGTTCTCCTGCACGGCTCTCTGGGCTCCTCGCTGAGCTGCTGACTTTAGGAATGTTCCTGAGAGTGGCACGGAGGGGGCCAGTCCCTGTTCAGCTGTGTCATGTCTCCCCCCCGGGTCACATCAGGCCAGCGCCGCTGCTTTCAGCGGTCGGTGAAAGCTGAATCAATAGTGCCTCACGCTGCTGAGCCGGGCTATTGCTGCAGCCCATCCTCTCCGCATGCTGCAAGGATCCCCCTTCCTGTGAAAGGCCACGCTGTTTGTTCTGATTTCCAGCCTTTCCCCGGTAAATCCTCTGCGCAAAGCACCCCCGTGGTCAGCATCTCCTGATTTGCCTCCAGCAGCAGCCGTGCCAGGGATACAGGGATGTCTGGCTTCCTCAGGAGCTAAGAGAGTTCTCCCAAGAGAAAACGGAAGGAAAATTTTCTTTTCTGAATGCAGGCCATTGGTAATTGGCCCCAAACCTCTGTGAGGACCAGTTAAATAAATACCAGGCTGGCCAAAGCCACAAATGGGTCAGACTACCAGAGGTTTTTATTTAGCCTCCATTCAGATCCTAATGGATTTTTGTCCTACAGGCTGGTCTTTGGGATTTTATATTTGTGTTCACATCTGGTGCTATTGCAACACACCTGATAATCCCTGTGATCCGGGGAATTGCTCCCTGCTCAACTGGGAACCCATGGCAGAGGCTCCCAGGGCAGTTTGGGCATTTCTGTTGAGGCATCCACTGTCTGTCTCTTCCAGATTTGTCAGCTTTCAGTGTCAGTGAATTTGTACTTTTCCTTATAGGAGGATGAATAAAAGGCACCATTTAATCTGTTTTGCGGTTTTTTTGTTTTTCTTTTCTCATCCTCTTCTTGAATGATCCACCCCTAATTTTTTCATTTGGTATGGAAATGTGTTTAGGATCACATTTTTTCATTGTTATTTTCCTAATCTTCTTCCATACATTTGTCTTTCCAATGCTGAAGGTGATATTGCAATCTGAGAATGTTGTTTTCTTCATGAAATCACCATAATATTTTCATTTACTGTTCTCTCTCCCTTTCTCTCCATGTCTTGCTTTCTTGGCCACCATTGTCTGTTGATCAGATGTTTTTGTTAAGTTGTCCAGAGTGATGTGTGGGTTTTTTTTCCCTCCCCTGAGTGGTTACAATTAAGTTAGAATCCATCAATGTGTATGAGTTGTTGGCAATGTTGCTTTTGATAGGCATTACCTTGTACTTGTCTGTATTAAATTTCAGCTGTCATTGTTTTCTTAATTGCCTATGTTAGATAATGTTGAATTTCCCAGAGTCCTCTCTCCTGACTAAAATGAATAGCATTTGTATCACAAATGCTTCAAACTTGACACCTTTTTTCCCCCATGCCATTTAAAACTTCACCTTGGCTTGGCTGATTTAATTTGCTATCAATTTTTCATATTGTGAGGCATCCCTTTCTTTCCTTTCCCTCCCTTTGCCCCTGTCAGATTTGAGGGGGTTTCCTCCATGGCAGGAGGTGTTTTGCACACCTTGGATTTAGCCAGGATTGGGTAAGGAAATCTCCGTATTCCTAAAGGTGAAAGGGTGAAGATGAAGCACAGGTGTACAAACCCTTCAGGAGCCCTGGGACACGGGTTTGGCTTGTTAAACCAGGATTTTCTCAGCCATGGTGGCTCAAATCCAGCTAATCCATGCATGGTCTCGTGTCCTCCTGGCCATACCAACAACGTTTTTGGGATCTGCCTGATGCGGGAGGTGGGAGAGCCATGATTCAGGAGATCTGACTTTTATTTTTCACTTTTCCACATCCCTGCTTTGTATGGATCTTGACAAGCTGCTGTTCTTCTCCAGCTGCTGTTCAGCTTGTGTACTTTGCTTGTTCAAGTGACATCCCTTCACGAGGCATCTGCAGGAAGATGGTTTTCATCTTCAGAGCCTGCTGCTTCTTCAGGGCTACTGGTTATTATTAATTAAGACATTTTTGAAGGTCTAATAAATAATAGGCATTTCTTGAAAGCATTGTTGCCTTCCCCAAAGGACTCTAATAGATTAGAGAGGGGACACTTTATTTTCTGAGAGCCGTACCATGACACATCACACTCATCCAGAGAGTTTATTATAACTTTCAAACCCCTAATTTAACAAGTTTACTTACTGCTGAAGTAAGCCTTTGAAGTCTGGAATTATCTGTTCACTTCGAAAGCATGGAATGATCATTTCCACGCCAGCAAAAATTACTGAGTGAAATTGGGTGATAATTTTAGTCTTAATTTGGTTTTCAATCTATGAAAGTTCCTCGATATTTTTAAATGATGTGAAAGGATCTCCTCTATTCTGTGTTGCCCAAAATAGTCTACTGCAGCAAATTAAAGCATTTGGTATCTTGGCCTTTAAAAGAGCCCTGCATGGCTTTTCTCCCTTTGTAACACCTCTTTGAGGAAGAACTGGATGCTGCATTAACAGGTTGGCAGATCAGACCTTCAGAAGGGGCTGAAGGACCATAAAGAGGTGGAGAGACCTCTGGCATTGCTCCCGAGGCAGATGAAAGGCACAGAGAGAGTTTATGAACCCATCTGCAGGAGGCAGGCAGCAAACTTGCCAGTTCAGTGAGCTCAGTTGAATCCTTCCCAGTCAGGGTAGATCCAAAGTTAATCACTCGGAGGTCTGTTGGTATTTTTATCCCTGCATTTATATTTTATGGAACCATCTGGTCCCATTAAACCTTTCAAAGTCAGCTTAGATTGAATTGAGTTTCCCGGGAACTGAGAAGAGGAGGAGTAAGAGTAGGTGAGGTGTGGGGAAGAAGAAGGTCTCAGTGCAAAGCGAGCACTGACAAGCAGACGGTCAGGGGGAGAGGGACGAGAACAATTTGGAGCATTTAAACCTGGAGCAGTGATGGGCTCCTTGCTGTGCCTGCCCTGGAGGTACCTGATTTTCCAGCTGGAACCCCTCTGTCCAGTGAAACACCATCAGCATCTGTTCCTCTGGGGTTACTCAGGGAGAAGGAGACCTTGTAACTCTTTGTGAAAGCAGTGGTGACAACTTGAAAAATGACTTTAACAGGAGTGAATGCCCTTTCTGGGCAGGAGCTGGGGAGAGCTGCTCCAGGACATTAAAGGCTCCAGCTGGGTCCCATTGACTGCCCCAGCCTGGGGCTGTGCACAAAGTGGTCCAGGATCTCATTCCCACATTTCCACCCCTCTCTCTTTGAAAAGCTGGGAAGGGAGCTGCCCACAGGACAGGAGCTGCAGCCCTGGCAGGGACTGCTCTCTGCTCGGGTCATCACTCCTGTGCTCCAGTGGTGCCAGTCCTGACAGAGGAGCAGCTGCCGACTCATCTAGACTTGGAGCTTTCCCCTCCTCGTTCCGGTGTTTGCTCGCTTGGAGCCTGCCTGTCCCTTCCCCATCCTGCATGTTGCCTTTCCAGGGCTATGGCCTGGAAAAACAGGAGTGGAGGGGCGTGCATGGAATCATTTGCCTTCTGTTCGACAGCACTGGTGGCTTTCCCAGGGCTGGCCTGGCTCACACTGAGCCTCAGTGTCACTCCTGGAGGGTTTGGCTGGGACACAGTCCTGCCGTGCCCACTTGGGATGTGAGTGGTTACTGTGTGAATCATCTGCTTCTCAGTCTGTTCCCAACCTGTTTGGAGATGGGAAAGGAATTTGTGGATGTTCTGGTTTTTAGGAGCACCTCAGGTGTCACAGCAGTTTGGGAATAGAAACTTCTCCTTTCGGCTGCAAACAAAACTGATTCTTGTTAGATGGGGGACAATGGGCCCCTACACCTCTGAAAGGCACATGCCACCACTTTTATCAATTTCTTCCAGAGAATAACTTGCATTTGCTGTGTAAACGCTCCTGTAACCCCCTGTGATTTTTTTTTCAAACACGCCTAACCTGAATCCATTGCTTGCTGCTGCCCGAGGATCTGGCAGCACCATCGGATGGCAAATCTTTGCTGTCCGAAGGACTGGATTGAGTGTCTGAAAAGCCCCCAGAGAAGCAGAAGAAGGTGCTTGCAAAGGAACCTGGTGTTTCTTGGGCAGAGGGAGACTTTTGCAAACCCACGGCACCTCCTGTTTGCAGTAAGGGATATTTCATGGTGGTAACTTGGCCCAGCTGATCATGGTCACAATTTTCCCTCTTGCCCCCAAGTACCTCAGAGCTTCTGATAATGCAGTGGCTTTGGGACAGCTGCTCTTGAGCGTGTTAGATTTGAGTGAATTATTCATAGAAGCAATTTATTCATTGAATTCACCAGTCTCAGTCTCGGGATATGTCTGCTGGGCAAGTTGTTATTTCCTTCAATTTATTAGTCGTGGAGTAACACGCCAATATACATTGAGGCTTCTGTGTCAGAAAACATTTGTAATTCAGAAATCAGGGCTGGCTGGTGAGCTCAGAGGGGCAGATGAGGGATGGGGTCCTCCACTGGGAGGCTGCCTTGAGTTTTTTGGGGAAAGCATCCTTCAGAAAACTCTTTGCTTATCCACCCTGCTCTTGCAGCCTTGCTCTGTTGGGCGTGAGTGGCTCTGGGTGTGGGAGGAAGAGGGGCTGAAGCTGTTAATAGCCTTAAACCAGAATGTGCACAGGGCTTTTCATTCACCCTCTGCTTCTCAGGGGCCGGGGGAATTGGAGCTCCTGTTATTATTTAAGTGGCTCTCCAGCTGCTCCTTCTCATCCTGTCATCTCCCTGCCTGTCTTTGATTAATGACTGGACCATCTATTCCAGTGCCTCCCTCTCTCCTTCACTTTTTTCCCTATTTTTCCCCCCCTTTCCCCTCCACTTCTATTTTTTTTCCTCACACAAACTGCTGATCTAAATGTTCAAAATAAATTATGCTGAATAATGGATGAAGGCAGCTGCATAATTTATGGTGCCACAGGGTGAGACAAAGCCCTGTGTGCTCTTCCTCTGCTTTTTGCCCCCTATGCCATCCCATGCCATTTCTCTGAGCGAACTGAGGAGGTGGTGGCACCAGGTTTGCTGGTGGCTGCTCTTCAGATCCCACTTTCAGTCAGAGAAGGGATTTAATATCACAGGATTATGCACCCAGGGGTGTTGTGACCATGGGAGATGCGAGGTGCTGATGTTCAGCCCATCAAAGGTCATCCCTGCCTGCTGGGGCAGAGATAATGGGTTTAATTAGTCAGCCCATGACGTTCCCCTCCTGCCTTTCTGCAGCAGGATGGTGCTGCTGGAAAAAGGCTTTAAAATCAGGTGGAAGGAGTGGGTTTCTTCCTTTTGGGGTCTTGCTTTGCCCCAAGGGTAAGTATATGAGAAAGTCTGGTGTTGGTTAGAGTGATTCATTCTGGCAGGCTGAGGCAATTTCTTCTGACTTTTATATTATATTCAGAATTTCTCTCCATAAGGATATCAGATATAATTATAATATGTTGAAATGAAGTACTTCAACCTTATCAAAAATAACATTTTGATAATTTTTTGCTGAAAATGTCAACACAATCAATAGGTTCTTGCAAATGTTTTCATTTCATTAAACTCAGCAGATTGTTCTGCTGGCATGTTTTAACCCACACTAAATATCCTTTTTTCCATATTGGGATGAACTTAGATAATAAGGTTACCTTTACAAAGCCACATGGTGATGAAGTAGAGCTTTTTAGCAGCAGCCCTCCATGTTGCTTATAAAAGGATGAAAGAGTGGCAGAGATGACTGAGGCAGTGAGGGAAAGAAAAAAGGAGAGACAGAGAGACATCATTTTTCCCTCTCCAGGTTTATTACCCCATCTGTTTGCCTCTGTCTTTCTCTGATGTCTTGTCCGTCAACTGCTAAAACCTAATTCTGTAAGAAATAAATACAACTTGAGTAAATTAAGTGAAAAGGCTGCACAGAACCCAATTACTCTCTGTCCCCTGGATGCTCAGGAGCAGAGTTCATTTCCCTGTAATGAATAATGTGCTGAGTGACAGCCTGGCAAAATGATCTGTGGGTTCATCCAGGGGCAAATGTGGGGATACGGAGTAGTTAGGGAGAGTTTTGCCCTTGGAGGTGGAGATGTGGGGATGCAGGAGCCTTCCCCTGGAAGACTCCAACTCCTCTATCTGGCATCCCAAGAGAGATCACCTTTATTATGGAAATCATTTGTTGCTAAAACTGGGAGCAATGAGGTGGTTATAGGTGCCCCAGTGTTTCTTTCCAGTGTCTCCAGGTTTCATTTGCTTGAAGATCTTGGTGTAGTGCAGGCAGAGCCATCCCCTGCCAGGAGAGAAGTTCAGGAGGACCACGGCAGGCACGGAGCACTGCCTTGCAGCCTTTGGAAGGAGTTCAAAAGGAGGTAAACCCAAATGTATGTGGGATCTGTAAAGTGGTGTGGCTGAGGAATTAACCTGGGACTCAGGACTCAGCCCTGCTCTGTCTCAGCCCTGACTGCGTGACCTTCAGCAAATGGCTTTGCAGACTGCCTCTCTTCCCCAGCAGCACATCATTTTGTTCACTCCTCTCCTCTGATTGCAGGCAGCTTTGGTAAAAGATTTAGTTCCTCTGTGTGTGTATTGAACTTGGCACAAAAGCTGCTCGTTCCAGCTGTTGCTGTAATACGTGTGGGGAGCTTTGTGAGGAGTGCTGGAGTAGGGCAGGAGGGAGCCTGGGCTGAAACCTCCGCTTGGTTTTTCTTCTGTGCTTGTAGGACTAAACGCAAGAGCTTAAGTCAAGCAGAGGTGAGAGTGTGCATTGGCATTAAGATTTTATGTGGCAGCGGACGGGGTGCCAGTCTCGTGTAACACTGGGACCACTGCAGTTGCTGTGACACTGCTGATGCAGAGTTGACAGTGTCTGTGGTTACCATAAATGAGGATGAGCAAATTCTGCCTGTTCCCTTTGCCTCTTTGCATGCACAGACTCCTCCATGCAGCTTCCTGAGCGTTCCTGTGGCTCCACAGGGATTACCCAGGATGCTGGACTGGAAGGGCTATCGCTCTGCATGGCCCTGCTGAGTGCTTGTTTTAAGTTGGGGCTGCCTGCGGCGAGGCTGAGCCAGCACAGTTTGTTTGCAGGAGCTGTGGTAGTGCAGCAGGTAATCACTGCTCAGGAGAAGGAACTTGCAGTGCTTTATTATGCGGAATATCCAGGCGGTGAAAGACAGCTGCTGCTGCTCTGTGCAGTATTATACCCCCATAATCAATATCGGGGAGGAGGAACGGCTGGGCAACCTGTTCCCTATTATGGGCACTTAAGCAATGCTTGGGTTGACAAAGAACCTTGTACCAACTGCAGGCAGCACATGTTCAACATGCTCCTCATATATCAGGGAGCGATCCAGCCAAAAGCCCAGATGCTCTTGACAGCTAACTTTGGAGAGGAGCTGGTGACAAAGCAGCCTTTCAACCACAGGAGCCTGCTTTTTCTCTGGATCCTTGGGGATCAGCTTTGCCTGAGCCTCAAAACCCAGAGCAGGTAGAGTGATGGTGGTGTGCAATTAATTCCCCAAATATCACCTAAGCAGGCGGCTGGAGTGCTGAGATCTGATGTCAGGTGTGAAGGACCTGGAGCCAGGACCGCTGGGCTGTTTCTCTGGTGCTGCTACTGATTCATTTTGACTTTGAGCAAGTCATTTAATCGCTCAGTAATTAATGCTATTCATACAGCTAAATTGAGTACTGCTAGGTACGTGAGCTCTCGCTGCAGGCACACTGTGGCCATTCAAAAAAAATCACAGCAACACCTAGAATAGAAGAGAAGGTGTTTGATTTCAAAGCGTCCTGGGCTGCCACTTGAATCTTTCTCATCATGTACCTAAAAAGGGCCCGTGGCAGATCTCTGAAAGGCTCCACTTCCTTATAGCAGGAAGGAGTGATACCCACAGGCCAGAGCTGGGAAATCCATCACCTACCTCAGTAAATGAGTGTTAATGAAGTTCACAGGGAGTCTGGAAGAGGTGGCGGTAGGAAACAGCAGATGATTCCTGCTGGTTTAGCATTGATCTCCTCCTTCGCCCTTTGGTTTGAAGCTGGCACAGCAGCCCCATGACCTTGGAGCCAGTGCTGACATGACCTCCTGCTCTCCTGGTCCGTGCCTGTTTAACCGAGGAGCTGCTGGAATGATCAGAGCCAAGTGTTTGCAAGCAGGGCCAGTGCCTGGTGCTGAGTGTTTTTATTAGCTCAGTACAAACTGCAGCAGAGCACTTATCGATTCCTGTGATCCACTGCCATCAGTAACATCATTTGTAAACTTTTGGGGAAGTGGAGCAAAGGCTGCTGCATGATCCCAGTCACTGGGGCATTCAAATTACCTTTACTGAGTGGAGTACTTGCTGTCTAGGACTCAACTCCGGACTTGGCTGGTGGATCAGGAAGGGCTTGGAAAGCAGTGAGTGAGTACAGAAAGCTGTAAACTCTGCCTTTGCCCACGACCCAAGACATGTGGCTTTGCCCAGGGCCTGGAGGGCCATGTGCGTGCGGCTTAACCTCTGTGTTACAAGGCAAAATGAGAGACCTCTTGCGTTTTTATCTGCCCTGCCTTGAACTAACACTGCCTGGAGAGGCTTTCTTGTGCTCACGATAAGTAAAATGAAAGATCTTTGGACCTTTAGCTGCAGGGCTTTGCTCAAATTCCCCTGTACTTATTCTTGCTCCTGGCAGACCCCTGTAATTGCACTGCGTCTCTCTGTATTTATGCAGATATGTTATATATCAATCTGCAAGCGCTTCAGTTTCTCGACTAAATCTGCTGTTTGGGAGTCTATTAAGGATGTTTTGTTGACCAGATGTGGCCCCGAAAGGGAAGGTTACCCCTTTTCAGCTGTTGTGGGTGGGTGGGTGAAGCATATGAGTGAGCAGGAATGGAAATATCTGTGGTTCTGCATGCACACAAAATGACTTCTGGGAAGCTAGGATAAGCATCTTGTTCCTTCAGCTTTTGAAAACGACAGATCTCTATCACTCAGAGGAGTTTTTCACCTAAATAGTGGCAGTAGATCCACAGGGTCCTCTGGGGTAGCAATGGACTTACTGCAAAGTCAGGACAGTTTAACTGGAATTTACAAACCCACCTGGGATTTTGGGTCTGTGCTTCGTTTGAATGGGAACTTAATACCCGTGTTCCCCAGATGGCCTAGAAAGTTTTGCTGTGTATTTTCCAAAAGGAGGCTTTACAAAAATGTGGAAAACCACCAGTAAAATGTGTTTTGCCACAAAAAAAACCCAGTGAATTTTGGATGGCTGACTTTTAACTTATTGGCAGCTGTGGGATGTTGTGGCCCAACAGAGGAAATAAAGCTCCAGTTATCCCCTTCAGTGCAACTTTTACCTCCTAAAGAGATGTCAAATTGTCCAGTACAATTTAAGAACACATAAATCCATGTGTATTTTTTTTTCCCTGCTGCATCTGTAGTAAAACTGTTTAGATGGTGGAACAATATGTACTTTTAGAGATGCTAAAATGCATTTAGAGGGAGGAGTTAGGGAAAAGAAGAAGGGCAGAGATGGTAGCAGAGATAGAACCTGTGAATTAGCTGGGCTGGAGGGAATGATCTGGGCTACTGACTCATCCTTATTACCCACACATCAACTTTCTGTCCCCAAGGCCACACTGCCAGGCCATTTCCATAGTGCTTTCTTCAAATATACCTTTCTGTGCCTCCAATCTCTCCCCTGGCTGGAGGTGTTGATGGCTGGAGGAGTAATTACTCCAGGGATAACGCCGGACTCCGAGATGGACTGGGAGCCACCTGACACTATCTTGCCTCTGGTCCTGCCCTCCACGGGGAAATTTTAAGCGTGTTGGAGTGATGGCTTTGCACAAATTCCCAGCTGACGGGACTCATGTTTGGGCTGCCTGGCTGGCCGGGAATTCATTAGGAACTTTTGTGTTTGCAGCTGTCTCTTGGATTATATCTTTATTGATCCTGCCTGCCCATGGCCAATGGGAAATATGTGGAAATGATGAAGCTCTTCTGAAGGGGAGTTCATAATCTTGCTCAAACAAAGCCAGGCCCCCAGAGAGAGGGATGAATGGCCTGTGTGTAGCCTATTTTGAGATGATATGGCTATCACATCTTGTTCCCCTTGTTTTACTGGGATAACATTCAATTACCCCTGCCAACAGCAGCTTCCTGCAAGGGTCGTTGAGACAGCTAATTGCTTGCCCCACTTACTCCAGTTGAGAAATACAAGGCAGCTCTGAGGCTGTGTGGGGCCAAGAGGATCACTGGGAATGGCACCAGTTTTAGGACTGCACGGGTCCCCTAAAGATCTGGAGTCCTGAGGAGGTTGTGGAGCTGGAGGTCAGCCTTGAGCCCAGCCCTGCCATGGCTTTGCTGCTTGACCACAGCAAAATCACTTCATTTTGTGACAGGGTCTGATAGAAAGACCATGGATGCTGGCTGGGAGATCAGGGAGTTGCTAAGTTAAGCTGGAATTTGTGCTCTCTGAGCTTTAGCAGTGGGTGGCCCTTCCTGGGTCTTGCTCTGGGGACACTTAGGAGGGTGACAGTGTTGCTCTGTGGAGTGCAGAGGATGATTTGGGCTCTGCTGCCCTCCCTGCCAGGGCTGCAGAGCCGGTGCCAGTGTCAGCATCTTCAGCAGGGAAGCTTCTCCCTTGTTCTGAGCGAGCCTGGGCAGAGCTGTCAGCAGGTAACAGCTTTCACTCGCTATTTTGCACAACACCCCAGAGAGGCAGAGCCCGAGCAGCCCCTATCGATACCTGACAGCACCTTCCTGTTTGTACACCCGAGCAAGGAGACAACTTGTGAGACAACTGCACTTAGCCCCTGCCAAAGCCAAGCGCCGAGAAGTCCCTGATGTATTTAGAGAAACACACTGTCTTGCTGTGTCTGCTTTGGAGAAACCTTGCTAATCCTTCCTGAAAAGCCCAAAGGGGGATCCAAAGCAGCTTTTCATTAGCCAGACAAGCCCTACAAGTTCCCCAGCAAAATACATACAAGGGAGGGATGCTGCCGCAGGCGGAGTGACGGAGGGGAGGGGGATGTGAGTACCAGCATCACATCAGGAAAGGACTGTGAGTTTTAGAAGAGGCTTGGAGGTTCTAGGAAGGACTGAGAGCTTTGCATTGCGTGCAGAGGTGAGAAAAAGTGGGGTTCCTCCCTGGGACTGCACCATTTTTCATGGATTTCCTGGGGCTGCGAACCTCGGCCAGATGTACCTGCTCTTTTCCCACTGGAGGAAGGCTCATCCCCAGACTCCCTAATAATGGAGAGCCCTCGCTGCTGCCCTGCAGTTTCTCTATGCATGTGCAAACAAGCTATCCCTGACACAGCGCCTTTGTGGCACAATAACTCCATCCCTCGCATTGGGCTGTGCTGTTTCTTGCTGAGCCAGTACAGCTCGTACAGGAACTGCGTGTAAACAAGCCCAGAATGTGTGGAAAGCACTTATTTAGACTTCCTGCTGCATTAGAGAAGGGATGGGAGTTCATCTCTCAGTGGGGCTGGCTGATCCAGCAGGGACGGGGGTCTACAGTCAGGACCTGGGATGAGTGCAAGCTGCAAGGTCATTAACGCTGCTGTGCACATGGAAATATTCTGCTGCTGCTTTTCCTCATCCCTGCTGAGCATCCATCCCTGAGCTGCTGTCTGTGCCTTTCCCTGTCTCTCCCAGCAGACAGAGCCCTGAGCTGCAGCGGGTTAGATCCCACCCGGGATCAGGCTAATACGTGGTGCTAACAGGTTGTCAGCTCTGGGGCTGTAAGAGGATGCGTTTCCCAGGCTGTGGGAGCTAAATCCGGGTGGACGTGACTTGCATGTCCACAATCCCCCTCTTGAGTTGCAAGACTTGCAGGAGCTGAGAGTGCTCTGGTGATATCTGCAGGCATGGCAGAAAATCATTTTCGGTGGTGGAAAGCGACTTTGCTGTATGGATAAAATCTTGTGAAATTACTCTGGGCTAAGAACAATTTGTTTCAGTCTCCATCTCCCAAGATACTGATGTTGGAAATGTCCAGATTTGCCAGACCTTCTGTCTGTGCATCCATTTTGAATGCTGGGTTTGGGTGTTTTTCTGTCATTTTGCATGGGCTTGCTTGTGGCCTCGGGGACAGGAGTTCCACTAAAGTAGATAAAGAACTTTAAATAATAAGCACCTGCTAAGGTGTCAGGAGAATACCTGGGTGAAATTAAACCCCTGCTGAAGAACTGGGTACATAAGTGTTATGTATGAGAGCATATAGATATTTAGGTGTCATTTTGGTGACAGGGTGCAAGTGTTCAGACCTGCCCTTCATATGCTGAGGGGCTCTCTGAGAGTCCCCACTGACACAGGCAGAGGAACTCAGGAGCAATATTAATTTAGATGCCTCTCCTTCCCATTCCAGGCCTGTTGTTATGGTGCTGGTGGTGTGTAATAAAAGACCTTTCAGTGCTGGGGGAAATCAAATAATCCTACGCAAATGTGAAGGCGTTTGGACGGTGATTGTCCTAATGAAATTGGTGATTCAGCTCTGGCTCTGTGTGTCCCCTCTCCTCCTCTTAAGGTGCTTTTTGCCAGCCTGTGGATTGATAGATTGATGCCTGAGTGCCTTTGTTATCAGGAGCCTGTCATTAAGGATATGTGCATTGGTTAGAATTGAGACTAACCTGGGCTTTTCTGGCTGGGGGATATTTTGGAAAAGATTTATGAATTTTATGAGATGGACTTAAGCAGTAGATAGCAAAGGCTTTGGGATGGTAAAAGAGTATTTATACTGAAAAATAGGAAAATATTATGAACCTTGACATCTCTTTCACTCCAGAGGCAGCCTGTGAGCTCCTAGAGCTGGAAAATTACTTGGAGAATGTGCCACAGGGCAGTGTTTTCTATATTCTGTCATGCCTCCTTCTGTCTTACACCCTCTCCTGGCTTGACAGAGCAGAAAAGACTGTGAAGGAGAGCAAAATTAATTTCCTGGGCCAAGGCAGTTCCATCTCTCCTTCCTCCCTTCCCACCAGCCCCATCTGTGTCAGTGCCCTTGGCCCAGGCAGTGGGAGTGGGAATGCTCTGGCAGCCCTGGGCACTGGGATACTGGTTCAGTCAGGTGTATGTGATGGTTCCCACTCCCAAACACTTGGGAGACAGGACCTGGGATGATCTCTTTACTGGGATGGGTTTTGTCTGCCCATTTCAGTCAGTCAGTGTTTGACTTGTGTGCCAAAGCAGAAGGGTTTAGAGCCCCACCGCATTTTGATCTCTCCTAATATAACAAGGAGCTTCCTCGTGAGTCTCCTCCATCTCTGATTTCTGTGAAGCCCCATTTCAGCTCCTCCGTCATCGCAGAGCTCAAACCAGCCTTGTCAGAGGCAAAGGGGATAAAAAGCCACAAACCTCTCTTGTTAGAGACATGCTTCCCTGGCTTTCCTGAGGGCTCGGGGACTGCATTACCAACACTCTCTGAGAAGCAAATGCACTTTGTACAAACCGTTTAACCTCTCCGTGCCTCTGTTTACCCTTTTAAAAAGGTGTAATACCCGCAGAGATGCCGTGAGGATCAATTACTGTTTCTGTATTGTGAGATCCCTGGATAAAAGGGTAGAGAATTATCCTTGCCAGTCTGCCTCAAATATTGTTTTCATTAAGATTAACACTCTTCAGTAAACAGAACCGTTAAAGCCGTATTAGGTGTTTAATAAGTAATATGGAGTTGTTATCCATCACCGTGTCATTTTGGAGAGAGCTGCTGGGGAATGCACAGTAACAGGGCTGGGGAAGTGAAGCATCCTGCTCTAATTGCTCGTTTGATTAGCAGCACTTAGGGTTACGTGAGGATGGTTGGGTGGCCCTCATCAAAATTCCTCTTCTCAAGGGCATAGAAGCAACAGGAGGCAGAGGAACAGCATCAACAAGTCTGGGATTGTTGAGACCAAGATACGAAAACTCCACTCTGCCTTGCAGGCAGCCTCCAAAATCTGGGGAGAGGCAGCTCAGGCCGGATGGGGAGGGGGGGTGATGAACAGAGGGCAGCAAATCCTGCTAAATCTTGGCAAATCTAAAAAAAAATTAAATTAATTAATCAGGTGGTGTGGTTTCCCATTGCCTATAGGAAGTACCTCTGCATCCTGGGCATGTGGTTATGAAATCAGGGCTGCTTTACATGGAGCACTTGGGCTCCACCAGAAATGGGGAGTCTGGTGGAGTGGCACTCCATTAACTCTGTGAGGGTGGCAGAGTTCACAAAACAAGATTTCCTGACCTGACGTTTCAACTACTCTTTAAATACTCCTTCCAGGACCTCTCAAACCTCCTCCTCATCTTTGGTCACTATCTTTGCAGCCCTGACCATGGGAACACGTCTCTGTTTCTCCCCATATTTTTGGCTTTCTTTTGCCCAGACTTGGCTGGCAGGAGCTACAGAGCTGAAGAAAAATAGAGTTTTAAAAGCCAACAGCCAGAACTGGGTCCTCAGCTGGGTCAAGTGCTGTGCTGATTTACACTGGCTGAGGTTCTGGCCCATAATCTTTTGTGCTCTATCATAAATATTGTGTTGATTTAAAACGAACAGATCTGTCTCAAACTTGGCTGACCCTTCAGTGTAAATAATTCTACTTTTGGAAGTCCACTTCCATGTTGTCCTTGCTGCCTGTGAGGACATAACTCTGTCTTAACACTTTGGTAACAGAAGGGATATTCCTTGCCTGCAATTTTGCCCAAATTTGGAGGACTTTCTTTCCAGTGGGCTGGACTGGGAGACCAGCAGACCCATGCCGTGGTGCATCCAGCTTATGGATGGTGTTTTATTCCCTCACCTCTGGAAAAAGCAATGCTGGAGCATCATCGTCAATTGTGCTGAGGCATGTCCAGTTGTTGATGGCAAATGTTGGGTGCTGATTTTGTCGTGTGCAAGCCTGGAAGTGACAGGGACATTCCAGCTGTGATCCCCAGTATGCACGGAGTTATCCACCTTGGAAACTCGTACAGCTTTTAGCCAAGACTGACATCTGAATAATACATATGAAAACCAGCTGAGTTTGTGAGGAATTACCTGGGTCTGAAAGCGTGCCCTGACCCAGTTTGGGTGCAGCAGGCCTGTCTGTGGCTTGAATAGTGGATGGCATTCCCAATCCGTTCAGAGCCATTGCTGCTGCACTCCAAGGCAGGCGTGAAATGACAGTGCCTGTAAGCCCTTGGCTTCACGTCTCTCCCCCAGGGAGGTGCATTCTGAGCTATCACTGCCTCGGAGTGCTGCTCCCTGCTAAGTCCCGAGGAAATCCCATTCTGCCCACCAGCCAGAAAAGGAGTCTGCAGGATTTCTACCAGCCTGGAAATAATGGGAGAGTAACACCAATTAAGAGGACAGGCTCAGTCCGTCTCCTGCTGTTCTGCAGAGGAGATCAAGGCAGGTTTGTCACCGTTTGAAGAGTGGCCTTTGAGGAAATTGTCAGTGAAGATGTTCTGAAACTGCTCCAAACGTTGTAAGTTGCTGCTGCTCGGGTACATAGCGGGAGAGTGGAGTCTCCTCTGAAGAGGAGCTGGGGGGGGAGTCTGGGGAAGGGCGGCAGAGCCGGATCCCCGTGGGAGGCCAGTGGGAGCTGACTCCCAAGATGATGTGCCAGGATGAGAGGGTTAAAGCTGGTGAGAGCAGAGGTGAAGAGGGAAGAGGTTGAAGCAGGAGTTTGTGGGACCAGAGCAAGAGCAAGGCTGTTCTTTGCCTTGAACTGGGGATGAAAACAGAAGGTCAGCATTTTCCCCTAGGATTGTATCCTTCCTTATAGCCCTGTCTTCTGGAGCAGGGCGAAGGATGAAGAAGGACAATGGGACGGTACAGGTGCTCAGACAGCTTTGCCTCAGGCTGGCGGTCCAGTACAGAGCCAGAATTTAGCTGGGGCATTGCATAGTGAAAGCTCCCTGGTGAAAGCTGGTCCCTCTTCAGTGAGGGTCCATGAGCAGTTTTTGGCTTTTGGGCTGACAGCAGCCTGGCACAGTGTCCTTTGCTGGGCCTCTCCAGCGCTGTGTTGAGGGGTGGAGCATGTGAGTGACACCACAGGGTTTTGTCCATGACACAGAGACCCAGCAGGCACAGCTGTCCCTGGGCCACCAAGCCATCTTCCCGTCTTCTCCATCACACAAGCTGTGAGGTTCCAGCAAGGAGTTGCTCGGGCAGAGTGTCAACCTGCAGCCCCTGTGGTTTGCAACCTTCTGCCTTGGATGGGGCTGCCCAGAGCTCCTCAGGTTCAGCAGATTTTTAACAGTCTGTTTTCTGCCTCTGCAGTGCCAGAGAAGCTTGGTCTTCCAGTGCTCCAGCAAACTCCTGCCAGGTCCTGGGGAGGGAAGAGCCCAAGTCCTCCAACCCAGGACCTGGCACTGATCGCCACCAGGATTTGGCTGCTCTGAACAAAGCTGTATGTCTCACAGGCAGCTTTATCTGAGCTCCCTTTGATGCTAACCAGGCTGCACCAGGTTAAGCTACAGAACTCCCTGTGTCAACCCTGGGATCTGGCAGAGGGAATGCTCAAAAGGGCAAGAGCAATGGCCAGTGCTTGCAGTCCCTATGCATCAGTCTCTGCACCTCTGACCCAGTGATTTATTTAAACCCTTGTTACGGAGGTGGCCAGGCCCAAAATACGGCTCCAGCCCTGTGCAGGACTGAATTAAACATGTGCCATTACTTCTTGCAGGCTCTTGCTAATTTTTGTGCAGGGAGGGAGGAGGGAGAGCTCAGACAGATGGCCCAAGTATCACTCTCACTGTCTCCTACCTCCTTCCTAAATAAATGAGTGGCTCGCAGAGAAGTTTGGAGGGTGTAATGTGCTTTCAGGGAGGACACTTTCCAGGCAAGGCTGAGGCTGCTGGGGTCAGGGTGGATGTTGCTCTTAAACCCTCTTGTCTTGACACACCAGTTAATTTATGCAGCACTTGATCAGACTCTCATTACTGGAGATTCAGCAGGGACAGCTAGCATGGGTATTATTTTATTTCCTCGCTCCATGTTCATTTAGTTCAGTAATTTCTTTCCCCCAGGAAAATGTGGCTCAGATGAAGCATCTGGATTTTCAGTAAGGTCCATCTTCATTTTAAGGTGGCAACAGGCATTTAGTTTTCCTGTGAAAAACAACCCCATCACCCCTAATTTTAAAGGACAGGGGGTTTTTGTATAGTGATACTGAATTTGATGCTGAATTCTGTTGATGAGAGCAATATAAGGGAAAAGACCAATATTCGGAAGATGTTAGAAAGTGCCTTCCATCAAAGAGGTCCATGACACAAGAACATTGGTGGCCCTGCCCTGGGGTGGCAGATGGGTGTAACCACCATATCCAAGGGCTTTGGCAGAGGACCCGAGGTCAGGCTTGGTCAAGTTCCAAGGAGATCTCCTTGGATGGGGCCTGGCTGTGTCCCCTCCTTGCCATCCCTCCTGCCTGGAGCCTGCTGGACTGTCCGAAGGAGCACAGAGGCAGAGGCGATGCAGGGAGGGACAGCAGCCGCCGGTGAAAGGGAAAATGCTGACATAAATTAATCAAACGAGGCATCTCACAAGATTGAATTAGATCCTGATTTATGACTGCAGTGCTGCTGCTTCTGCAGTTCCGATGCTCCATGCTTATTCCTCACCCCCTGATTTATGGGGAGGCTCCTGCTGGAAGGGGGCCCCTGTGGAAGGGATGGATGGGTGGATGGATGGATGGATGGATGGATATCAGCTGGGGTAATACCAGCCATCACATCCTGCTGCTCTTCAGGACTTCACCCATTCAACTGCTGTATCAGCCCATTTTTGAGGTGTTTTGGATGCACCATGTGGCTGTTGAAAGGATGATGCCTGGAACAGCAGGAAGCCTTTAATTCTGCATCTCATTCATCCTCCACCTCCACAGCAGACCAAGAAGATCCCTATTTGCATCTTCCTGTGACCTGAAAGCTCTTTCCACCCCCTTCAGGCTGGATTGGCTTGTAAGTGAGGCTGGTTTATCTTCTGAGAGATGTTTCTACTGCCCAGGATGCCAATCCCTTCATTTCTGTTCCACTCGGAGAGCTCCTGTAGCTCGTGGCTCCCTTGTCAAGCCTGTTGAGGGAAGTCTGATTTGTCTGGACGTGTCCAATACGTTCCCACACTGTACAAGCAGCAGGTTGGCAGAGCATGAAGTGGCTGAGCAAAAGTGACTCCTCAGCCTGTGCAGAGGAACCAGAGTAGTTCTGAGGCAAGCTGGTACCTAGGTGGCTTCAGAGAGACTTCTGGGGCCCTCACCCCCAATGTGGAGAAAATAAAGGAAGTGAAAATTTAGAGTATTGACAATGAGCAGCTCTGAGCAGAAAGTCGGGGTAAGATCACTGATGAGTAGGGAAGGGGAGTCCCGTGGACAGCATGGAAAATAGGAATGTGCAGGTTGTATGGGATGAGTTAGAGGAGGAGTCTGAGGAGTGATGCGAAGGGTCTGTGAAGTAGGTGAGGACAGGGATTTGGAGAGAAATCAATACAGACCTCCCTTAGAGCTTTTATTGCCTACCACCCCTACAGGATTCATTCAGCATCATCCGTGAAAGGAAAGCACTTTCCAAAGAGCCAACCCTTTCTCTGGCAGTGAGTGTGTCCCTCTCTGTGATGATTGGGGTGGGGAACCAGAGGACTTGGCTTGAGCAGGAGGGCAGTAGCCCGCAGCCTTGTTTGCAGTGATGGTCCCTGGGTACCCAGCATCAGAGATGAAGAATAGAAACAGATCTTCTGTCTTCCTGCAGCGTATTGATTTTTTGCTCCCTGCTCTGGCCTTTTGCTCATCCTTTTCAGCAGCTGGCGGTGAAATGAAATATAAGGTTTGAAAAACTAAAAATACAAAATGTGACAGCTTCATTGCTCCGAGTGATGGTATTTTGAGGGGACTCGTGACCTGAAAAAGTGGAGGCGATGCCGTCCCAGCCTCCCTCCACTCACATTGTGAGGAAGAGAGCAGTGATTTGGGTCTGGAGTGTGCAGCTGTGTCACTGCTGTGCTTGGGAGCGACCCTGCCCCTTCTGCTGAGGCACCTCTGCCTTGCCATGGAGGTTTGGGAATGGGAAGGGATGTCTGCAGTCCTGGGACATGGAATGTGCCATTTTTGTTCCTGCCATACGTTTACATGGGACACATCCTGCCGTATCCGTCTGAGCAGCAAAGGTGGCTGTGGGACCCTGAGGTGACGGGAGCAGGGAAAAACCTGGGAGCAGGGAAAAACCTAACAGCCCATCGCTGTCGGTACTGGGAGCGTGTTTTAGGGCTATTTACAGGCTTTTGAGTGGTTACTAATTAGCGAGTGCCGCAGCTCACTGCGACACGGCAGCCGCCTTCGTCGGAGAGCGCCCAGCAGGGTTTAAATTACTTGTCATTTGCCTTGTTTTGCTTGGCCATTTGAATGCTTGACTCTCTCCTAATTGGCATCGTAACCGCTGGGGTGACACGCTCAGAGGCTCTTGATTGGATTCCTTAGTTTTTTTGGAGGGGGGGAAGCCTGGCAGATGCTGCAGAAATTAAGCAATAGGGTTTAATTCCTCTGTGTTGTTTGAGAGACACGCGATGCAGAAGGGAGAAATCCCTTGGGTTTGCCATGTTGGGGTGAACTCAGACTGGGATTTGGATGATGAAGGTAGAGTTTAAGCAAGGGGAGTTCATCCTTTCCCTTTTCCCTCGGTGCTATGGGTTCCTGGGCTTTGGGGACATTCTGCAAAGGTGGAGGAGCAATTTGCATGCTTGGGTTGTACCAGCAGAGATGGATAATTCTGGAAGGTATTCCAGGGTGGTGGATGGCTTAATCTGTGTGTGTCTACAGGGAATTACACAGCCCAAAACCCAGGGCAAGCAGAAAACTGCCCCAGTGCCACAGTGAATATCATGAGGGCTGTGTGGCTGGAACTGGAGTGTAGAATCCCAGAATGGTTTGGGTTAGAAGGGACTTTAAAGACCATCTAATTCCAACCCATTTGCTATGATCTTTAAGGTCCCGTCCAACCCAAACCATTCCTTGACTCTGTGACTGATGGGGTTGGCTGGGTGAGCCTCTGGTGCCCATCTTATACCTCTGGCTTTGCTGTGAGCTCACAAACCCCAGGAATTTAGGATCCCCGTGGTCCTGGGCAGTTTCTGGGCCCACTGCAGAGCCAAGCTCGACGGAGCACTGTTGTGGTTATTAAATCCGATGGCGATGAATGGGACATGACACCTGTGTATATGATTCAAATCGAGTCATCCCATTACACGGTGTAAATCAATAAACAAAATGTAGCCGCTGACAGCATTTACAGTTCCCCCTATTACTGCAAACCGTCCCATTTTCTGTGCATGAAAGAGGCATTTACACCCCATTTAACTGTGCTTTGATGCAGGATCCTGGTCCCGGGAAGAGGGGAGGCTTTGACAGGTGGCATTAGGAGAAGGGGAGATCTACAGCGCTCATTTGCAGAGACCTGAGCCGAGGGTTGTGAAACACATCTTCACCTGTTTGTGCTGTCCATCACCCTAATTGATGATGTGCAGGGTTGGCAAATAGAGCTTGGACAGGGGAGAGGTGATGCTGGTGGTGTTGGGATGCAGCCGTGCTGGTCTTTCTCGATGGATCATGGCCTCAGGAGAGAGGGAATGTTGTTTTCCCTTCTATCCTAGCTGGGGAATGGTCTTTCTCTCAAGCTGAGTGACAGGGAGAGAAAAGATGAGGGAGAAGCAGCCTGGGACACACTCCGAGGGACATCGCTCTTGGAACACCTCAACTGTCCGACTTGATTTTATTTAATGGGCTTTGCAATCTGGTGATTAATCTGGTAATCAGAGCAAATGTTACAGTCACGGCTGGCAATAAAAATATTACCTAAAGTAGATAAAACCCCTCTTTTTCTTCTCTTTTCCTTTTTTTCCCTGCTGAGAAATTGTCAGATGACATCTCTCCCCTTTATGAGAGGCGGCAGGAGGGAGAGGGAGATGCATGTGATGGGAAAACCTGATCCGTGCTGCATCTCTGCAGGGCTCAGAAAACTTCCAGCTCCTCGCTGGTGCAGAGGGGCTGAGCAGTTCCCCCACCCTGAATTTAGGCAAAGTGATTTTTGGGAGAGGCATGGACAGGCATCAGACCGGCTGCCCTTGGAACTGCAAATTGATAGTTTTGTCTCGTTTCCTGGAACTGCACCAAATCGCTGGATTACTCCAAAAAGCACAAGAAAGGCCTGTCTTTCCCTCTGCCTGCCTTTGTTGCTGCTTGATTTTCTTGGTGTTTTGCCACTGCAATTGGCTACGTGGATGAAAAGGGCAGTTTTGTGACCAGGAGACAGAGACGTGGTTAGAAAACAGCAAACGGGAGCAGGGATTTTACAAAATGTGTTGCTTGAACATCCTTTTGTCAGCATAGAGACATAAATCCAGGCACATTTTTCACATTCCTCATCACGTTTTCCTGCAGATTTCCACCAAAAATGTCCCTTAAGCCCCAGAACGCAGCTTGGCAGGAGACAGCACTGGTGTTGATTCTGGAGGAACAGCATTCCCATATGCTTTGCTTAGTCCAGATCTGCTTCCAGTAAATATCCTCAGCAGCCAGGACTGAAGTTCGATTCTCTGCCAGTCATCCTCATCTAAGGCTTGCATTTATTCATCCTTTATCATTCCCTTGGCCAAGGTCCGGCGTGACTTCAGTCCTTTCTTCCCGCAGCTCCTTGAGCTTTTATTGTAACTCCCATGGGAAAAGAGAGGAGAGGAGCCTGTGCCCCTGGAGCTGAGGGATGCAGGGAATGGGGATGGCATTTCCAGACTGATTTGATGCCAGATCTGCAGGCTGGAGCCTATGGAGATGACAGGGAGAGGGCTGGCAGATAGGGAGCAGTGCTGGAGCTCCTGGGAGAAATGGGAAAGGGGATGTTTCAATGCAATTTCTCATTAGAAAAGGTTAAATATATCAACCCAGGATGTTTCTTCCTATTAAAAGGGTTGGGTTTGATGCTTTCTTTCTAATTGGGAGCAAGTCAAGAAAGATTTTGAAACCTTTTGTGTGATTTTGTTTGAGCCGTTTCCCCGCGGAATTGGGAGCAGTTGGCGTTTGTGTGGAAGGGCCCTGGGGCTCTGGGTGGGAGCAATGCCATGTCCTATCCTGGGGAGGCCAGCAGGAAAAAATAGCCTTGGGCTTGATGAGTTTCAAGCCAAAAAAGCTTCTTGTGGGCCAGACAGGGCCTCCAGACTCATTAAAGCTCTGGGAAGGTGACCTGGCTCTCTTCAGCCAGCAGGGAGGGGAGCTGCAGGTGTATTTACCTGCAGGCACAGGGAGTTTTGCACCCTCTGGCACCGAGCTGCATCATTAGCATTGCCTGATTTCCCTTTGCCACCTTGGGAAAGCTGGTTTTTAATGCCTCTGTGTCCTGTGTGCCCTCCTGTGCCCTTCCCCGGGCTGCTGAGCACCGTCTTTTAACTCTGAAGGAATTGCCACCCTTCTTACGCATCTTCCCCATCTTTCCTTGGCTGTCTGTCACCTTTTGCTGCCAAATTTTCTGGACTGTGAAATGAAGCTTTTATTATCTTCCAAGAAGGGGGGGCAGAAATTAAATTAGTGAAATTAAAAAGATGATGATGATGACGACTGCAACCTGACTTCAACCCTTTTCATTCTGCCTCACATAGCAAGGCAGCCAGCTCTGTTCTGGGGCTTCTGCTTGGATTGCTGGAAAGAACCGAACTTTTACTTTCAAATTAACCTGTCAAATAATATATTTATAAGGGAATTGAAGGCAGGAGAATGAGGGTCCCGGATAGTCCCACGCATCAATTAGGGGGAAAATTAATTACAATTTACTGGCATTACCACATTAGAGCTCCCTTGATTGGAGAGCAACTTGCTCTGTGCTAAGGAAAAAGTTAAATGAAGGGGTTTGGAGGGAGGGGGTCCTGGGCTGGTTTTGTGGGTAGGACCTTCAGGAGCAGACTCTTGGATTTGGTAACTCCTCAGAAAACCTGTTTTGGGATGTGAGTGCATTGAACACTTCGAAAATGGTTTGTTTGACCTTGACAGAGTGCTTGGCTGGGGGTTGGGTGATCTCCAGCTGGGGCAGGGAAAAGCTGATTCTCCTTGTCCTTGCCAGCACATCTCTTCCCATCCTAGTGCTGCATTCTTGGGCTGATGAGATCCCTGCTTGGTCCAGGGAATCCCAGAGAGTTCACCAGATCTTTTCTGTGGTTATTCTGGGGATTACTGAGTATTTCATGGGGCTAAATTAGTTCTGGAAGGAGCCCGCAGGCCGTGGTTCCCCCGGTGTCCCTTGTGTGGCTGCTAAGTGGAGAGACCTGGAGAAATGGGACCTGGGGGAACGGCTGCAAAGCTGCTCTTCCATGGGAAAGCCAATCTCGTTCCTGCGCCAAACAGCTGGGCCATTAACAACTTGCTGCTGCAATAAAAGGTTGTGGTACAGGCAGAAGCCACAGGGTGAGGCGTGGCACAGCCAAAGCCCTGCCATGGGAATTCCTTCCAATCCCATTTTTTTTTCTGCACCTGAGGACAACTTCATGCCCTGGAGGCAGCAGCTGTGCAGTGGGGAGGTCAGAGAGGGCTTTGGTGGGGTCTGGGGAGGAGGGGAGGCAGATTTTGTGCTGCAGGGAGAGGGAGGGATTTAATGAAACTTTGAGGAGTTTGGGAACAGATGAACCTGGCATGCAGCCACCTTCCAAAGCCTGTTGTGGGTTGTGGTTTTTTTAATATTCCTGGCATCACCCACCAGCAGAGATGAAGTTCATAGGCTCAGAAAGCCCAGATTCAGAGGTCGAAACTCAGGCAGTGATGTGTGGAATCCAGAGTGTGAATGGAATTGCGGTCCTGGAAATCGCCCTGGGACAGAGTTAGCATCCCTGGGAGCTGGGAGCAGCGTGCCTGCAGGGCTCAGTCCTGGGTGGGAGTGCCTCTTTCCAGGCAGCTGGGACAGGGATATTTAATAATTGCCCTGGGAAGGTGAGACTGAGTGCTTGGAGCAATGGTCCAGCTACTGGGACCAGTCCCAGGCTCCTCATTTGTCAATCCCTTGCAGAACAAGGCTGGTTTATGGCCGGGGTGTGCCACCTCTTATCAAGGACACTGCAGCCGTGGCACGAGGTGCCAGGGATGGGGTGGGAGGGAGGGAGGGAGGGAGAGCCCAGGGCTGTGCTCTCATTCCCTGTGTGCCCGTGCCAGGGAGAGCAGGATCCAGCCTTGGAAATGCTGCTGTACCTGAGGCCATGCAGGCTGAGAAGATTTGGATTCACTGGTGGAGGGTGCTGTGCCCTCCCCATGGGCTGCCTTAGCCAAACCAGGTGTTTCTGGGGCTGTCCTCTCCATGAATCTCTCCCCACATCCCCCTTTGGTGATGGCACTTGCTGCTGCCAGTGAAACCAGCCCTGAGCCTGCCTGAGCTGCCAGGAGAGCTCTCGGCAGCAGCTCCAGGTGGATTTACACCAGGAAAGGATCCAGCCTTCCTCAGGAGCCGAGGGTGGGAGAGACAGTGGGGTTAGGGACCCCGAAAGTACAAACATCCCTGTGACAAGCTGTTTGAAGCTGAGCTGATCAGAGGAGGTGACAGCCCTGCCACATCTGGGAACAGTTTCTGTGTCCTCCTTGCTGACAGGAGGAGTTTGATTCCTTTAATATTTGATGTGTTCTGTCTTTTGCAATGTTTGTTTTGGGCGTTGTGGGTTTTGACTTGTTTTATTTATTTATTTATTAAAACTACACTGCTCCTCAGAACCAGCTGCCCGTTTGCCATGGGGATGGGAGCCAGGGGAAGGGCAGGCAGTGTGACAGCAAATGTGACACTTGGGGGCCTGGAAACTGCCTGACCTGAGAGATTCCCACTGCTTCTCCCCATCCACCTTTCCAGCCTGAGTTAGGGGTTGCATTCTTCCTATGTGCAGGAAGAGGCAAAGGACCCCAACATGGCTTTTCATCCTCCTCCTGCTCCCCATGTCACTCTGCTTGAAGCTGGGGGTGGCAGCAGGGAGGTGACCTCCTGGGAAACTCTTGAACCATCTTGCCTCAGACCTCTTCTTCCCACCCTGGTCCTGTGCCTGGCCCCATTCCTGCTGCAGATGGGCAAAGCTCCCACCTGGAGAGCAAATTTCTTGCAGCTGGGATAACTTCTGCTCTCCTGATGGCTTTTTCCGTCTCCTGGCACATTGCTACAGAGGAAAACCTTCACGTCTTGAAACTGAGGGTCTGGGAAGAAAGGGCAAGGAAGTGTGTGCTGAAGTCACCTGGGGGGATTTTGGGAGTCTCTGTCAGAGAAACCATTGTGGAGGGTCTGGAGCAGCTCTGCAGGCAGCAGGACACAGGGGCTGTGCATTTTAGATGGGATCCTGGAGCAGGTCTGAGCTGGGGAATGTGTTCCCCTCTGACAGGGGGCTTTTCCTGGTGTCGTGCTGCCCACATTCCCACAGGAAGGCAGGAGCAAGACCCCAGAGAGGATGAGGAGAGGCTGTCCCGGGCTCGGCGCTGGCAGGGCGAGCTCTCTGCCACGCCCAGGCTTCCCCCGGTGACATAAACAGAAAGGGGTCCACAATTACCACAGGCTCTGACATCTGAAAGGAGCAGAGCCACCCCTGCTGTAACTCACTGCCACTCTGATTGCAGGGCAGAGCAGGGAAAAGTCAAATTATTCAACAAAGCAAAAAGAGAAAAGGAGAAATCTGTGCTTCACTGATGAAGGTCGGGGTGCTGCGGGGCAGGACGGGAGGCAGAGCTGCTCTTTTGCCCTTGCCATTCCCAGGCAATGTTGTCCAGGCTCTGGTTTGAAGGTCTTGCCTTGGGCATGGTGGGATGGGGAGGTTCATCTCTGCAGGATTTGGAGGTGAGGGTTCTCTGTGAGCCAGGCCAGAGCAGAAGAATTCCAGGACGTTCACTCGTGGGCATTTGCTTGGGCAAATTTCCTCTGAGTGGTTTGTGGTGGAGTGGGGCTGACATGGGAGTTAGCTGGGCTGGATGGAGATTACTGCTGCTTGGCTCAGGGTCAGACGGACAAATCCTGCTTTCTGGTTGCTTTCTGAAAGCCCAGCATGACATGCCTGACAGCAGAGCTGTGACTTGAGCCTCCTAAGCTGAGGAACACAAATTTCCCCATTTCCCTCTCCAAGTGTCAGCCATCTCTGCCCAAGAGTGCTGGACAACCTAACTCCTGCTCCAACTCGATATCAGTGCTTTTGAGACCCTCTGCCTGCATTTCCATGGAGATTTTGCTCCTGCCCAACAGCTGGGAGGGGGAGGAAAGCACTGCACACATTTGACTGCTCCTTTGCAGCCACTGCATCTCCCCAAATCCCCTCTGAGTGTGTGGGGAGGGACCCTGGGTAGGCATCACTCCTCTCCTGCTTTTCCCTCCCTCCTCCTTTTCCTCCTTTCAAGGTGCATTTCTACATCTGTCGGATTCAGCAGCGTGCCAGCTCGGTTAATTACAGTCTGCTTACCTGAATTCCCCTGTGGAATTCCAGCTGGATAATGGTATCCTTCACTGGTGAGCCTTAAAGAATCACAGGCAGCCAGACCCCTGTGTGAACGTTTGGGTGTGAACGTGAGGTTATGATGCTCAGAGCTCCCCCAGGGCAGCAGCAGGGCAGCTGTGGTGGTTATCCTAAAGCCTTGTACCTTGCTGGATCACTCTGGGATGGGGCTGGCATCAGCCTGTCCAGGCGAGTAGCCAGCAGGGATGGAGGGAAATATTGTCCATGGGAGCCGAGCTGGAAACCACGAGGCTCACAGAAAGTGGATGAAAGCACTTTGAGCTGCTCTAATGCTTAAGTGGACAAGATAATGGGATACTTTTTTTCCTTATTGGCCCACAAGATAAGTCGTTAATGCAGGCGATTTCCAGCGGTGCCTGTGATTTGCATGGATACAAAAGAGCGAGATTTTCATTATTTGGTGGGGCGCTGCTTGATCAAGGGCTGTAGAGAGGGACTCGGGGCTGATTTGGTGCACTATTTATGGTCCTTCATTAGCAGCCGGGCAGGAGCTTTGTCCCGCCTCAGCTCCGTGTGTCTCCAGCGTGTCGTTAGCACAAGAGAAGAATTTCTTGTGAGTCTTGTTGGATGATAAAGTTATCAGCATTCACAGTTACTTTGCTGCAGTTGCGGACCCTGGATCAGATGGTTTTGGAGGCAGTGAGTGTGATTTTTGTTAACAAAAGTGCTCATTTACCACAAAATGATGGGAGGTGAGGCTCATGTCTCGAGAAGAGCAGCTTAGGTGGTGCTGGCATGGGAGGCCCTCTCTCCATCACTCCCTGCTCCATCTCTGGCTCATTCCAGGCCACCCAGACAGAAGAAGGATGCCCTGAACCCCCCAGATCTCTCACTCATTCCATGCTGGCCTCTAGTTCAGCAATCCCTGGGGAAGCAGCGTGCTCTTGCAGACCCTGCTTAGATCCTTCTCTAAAGCAGCTTTTCTTTGCTCTTTCTGATTTTTCCGCACTCTCTCTCAGGAAAACGATGTAATCTCTTTCCTTATTGACACTCTCAGCAGATCCTTATGGAGAGCACAGTCTGGGGGTGATGCTGCAGCTCAGGACTGGGTGGTCAGGTTACTGAAACCCCATTATTTGGGATTGCAATTCCTGCCTCCTCAGAGGGTGAGAGCAGTGTCCAGGGACCACAGCAGGGGTCCTTGGTAATTCAAATTACTCAGGGAGGGTTTCCAATGCTCTGGAATCCCAAATCTATAAACAGCAGAGGCTTTGGTGAGCTTCTCTTAGGAGAATCCATCCTTTCCACCCGCTCACCAGAGCTTTGGGGTTCAGGGCTGCTGGCAAGAGGGAGGATTTGGTATTCAAGGCACAGGGGCAGGAAAGCATAGCCTGAAAGGTGTCAGTGCAATCTCACTGGCCTTTGTGCCTTTATTTATCTGAAATCCCACAGAGCTGTCCTTCACTGCGGCTTGGATCAAAATTCATCTGATTGTGCTGTGGGTTTTGCAAGGTGGTTTTTTTTTTTCTCTCCTTAAAGCCCCAGTTCCTGTGACAGTGCAGGAATCTTGGTCTGCCTTCTCCTTCTAATGAGAAAGTTTGTCTGAGTATTTGGAGATGAAGCATAGCTTTCCTAGGGCAAGGAAGCTTTGCTTCCAGGCAGGAGTTCATTGCCCATAAGCAGCTGGTTTTCTCCTGTGCCACTGAGCTCGTCCGTGAGCTGCTCTGAGCCAAATCCAGCCCTGGTTATTGTGCAGAGTAATCATGGAGGTGTCTCATTTAAACCAGGAGTGAACCGGGCCAAGAAATAACTCCCCAAAGAATCAGCCTCATCTTCTCCACCTGCCTCTCCTTGCCCCATAATCTGCCTTGGAAAGCTTGAGGGAGAGCAATACCTGCTCCTTCAACCCACGGGAGGCAGGACCTGGCGTGCAAAGGGTGCAGGCTGGAGGCTGCCCAGGAGCCCCAACCTCCTTCTGGCCACTTGGCCTTGGGCAGAGGCAAGGTGGGCTCTGGAAAGGCTTGCAAGCTCTCAGCAGGTGAGGGAGCACACCGGGGCCCGGGCAGGGCTGAGCCAAGGAGGGAGGCAGGAGCGAGGGACATGCGACAGCTCTCAGGGCCGGCCGGCCCTTCGGCATATGGAGCCGTTGTGCTTGGGTGCTTCGTTTTAAAGAATTTTCAAAGAGCCCGTCCATCTGGGCCCCCTCACTGCTGCCGGCACGGCGGGGCGCTGAGCAGATGGTTTGCAAACAAAACAGCTTCGGCTCAGGAGGGGAAGGAGACCTGTCCAAAGTGGCTGGAGCTCGGCCCCGGCACTGCGAGCGCAGCTCTGGCAGCAGCGTTTCCCCACGAGTGCAGGTGTGTGGCTGTGTGCAGGCAGGCTCTGTGGCTCTTGGTGGTGTTGGTGTCCCTGCAAAACACCTCGTGGCTGTACTGTGAGGGCTTTGATCCCAAATCCTGTCCTGGAGAGCTGGCCGGGAGCTGCTTGTCCCCTCTGCCTCGCATCCCTGTCCTCAAACGCTCTGCACGCGTTCCTGAATGTGGGATCACTTTGCAAAGGTCGGTGCTGAGCAGTTTAGGGAATGGCTGATCTGCTGCTCGCATTACCTGAGCTTTCCTTGAAAATCCTTCAGCCATCCAGCCACTGACCCTGAGATGTGACAAGCTCACAGCTCTTGCCAATAAAGCAGCGACTCAGTTTGAATAATATCTGACAATTACGTGCTGAGCCCCAGCATTATGCAATATTTATGCGTGTGTCTGGACTGTAAAACAGTGATTATCTAAAAGGAGTAATTGTTTGCAGTCTTACACTGAGTTTCTTTTCTTCTTTGGCCTTAGAGAGCCACACTGTTAATCAGCAGCACACACACCACTCGTTAAACGCTTCCACTAAAACCAGCCCCACCATTAGCCCAGCAGGGCTCTGAGCAGTGTCTTGGTGCAGTGGCACGATGCTCAGAGCTTTATTTTAGTGCCTCAGGGTGGTGGATTGCTCACGCTTGGGAAGCCAGACTGGTGAAGAGGGTCCAGCACCCATCCCTGCTGGCTGAGCTTGTGTGGGAAGATGGGCTTTGATGTGCTGAACAGAGAGGTGCCCGGGCAGAAGGGCTGAGCTCAGGCACCCAGTGAGGTTTTCCACCCTCCCTTTCCTTCCCGGACACTCAATCGTGCTCCCGTGCCCTTGGAGAGGAGCAGTGATTGAAATCTCTCTTTGTTCCTCACTCCCTCCGCCACAGCAGCTGCCCTTTAGTGTTTTTTTCCCCTCTTCTCTTCTTTTTCCAACTGCTGCTGGCTGTCAACCTGGGCCGGGGAAGTCAAAGCTGAAGAGACAAATGCTGGCTGTCACAGCGCAGGGGTGGGGTGGGACGGAGAGGGCAGCCCAGCCTCCTGCCCCGCAGCCAGCGGGAGGAGGGACTGCCCAGCACATGAGAGCCCCCGGCACGCTGGGGCCACGGGGGTGATGCTTGTTTCTGCAGCATAGAAGAAAAGCCTCTATTTTGAGGAGAAAACGAGCTTTTCCATCCTTTTGGTGCTCTGCAGAGGCGTCAGCGGGGCAGCAAAATGTTTTCCAACTTGCACACCAGTGACAGCATGGTCACAGCGTTTGGCACGGGATATATCCCAGGGTAATTCCTGCAGGAGGCTGGGATTTGAGGTGGAGAAAGGCTCAGGGGACCAGGCAGTGGAGACAAACAATGTGCCTGGTCAGCAGAACAGGCAGTGGAGCTGGAGAGGCCAGGATTACTGCTGCCACAGCTTGTTAACATAAACTAATACAGGCTGCTGTGTTGGACGCAGGGAGATAGGAGAGAGAAAAATGGGAAGCGTGTGCAGGAATAAGGGCCCAGATAATGAACCTGGCAATGAGAATGCAAAGCAAAACAAAACAGGAAGAAATGCTGTTGTTGCAGAGTCCGGGCTCTATCTGCTCCAGCTTCTTGCTGCTTTTCAAACACTTTATTCGTGGCTGGGATAGTGGTTTCCACAATGCTGGAGTCACTGCTTCAGCCCCAGAGCTCTGGGAAGAGAGGATTAATGTCCTGTTTGAGGTCTCAGTGGCACCAACCTTGACTCAGCCAGGGTGACCCACATTATAATGGGGGTGTGAGCAAAGTGATGTTTCCCAGCACCTCCTGGGACAGGATCTTACAGCAGGAGACACATTATCCAGGACCAGGATGGGTTGTGTGCCCTTCCCAGCCCATGTAGGAGTAGTTCCCTGCTGCTGAAGTGGAAGAGCCAGCAGGGAAATGGCTTTTGCTAGTGGCTTTTTGGGTTGCTGCAGCAAAAAGCAGATCAAGGGCTGTAGCTATTCCTGAGAAATTTGGATGAGAGGGCTCCTTGCACATCCAGGCAAGGGAGGATGAGGCAATGAGAGGTGCAGGCGTCACCCTGGGATGTGCAGTGGCAGAGATCCCCACGCTGAGCTGCTGGGTTGCAAGAGGACAGGGCATCTCCACCCCTCTTTTTTGGGTATGAGAAGCATGGAGAGGAGTCTGCTGCAGCGAGTGGCACCAGACACCCACACTGGCAGCACGGGGCCAGGTCTGCTGAAAGGCAGCACTGGTTTTATGAGGTGTGCTGCCTTCTTGCCTAGAGGGTCCTGCCTTCTCACAGGTCCCTGAGCCGTGGACAATTCATCTGGTTTTATGGTGATGACGGAAGAATCCAATCTGCAGCCTGTAGCTGGAAAGTTCGGAGCAACGCAAGACTGGCTGGGGAGGAGAGCAGGTTTTATTGATGGCCTGGGCTCCTGGATGTTGTGTGGGAGGAATCTTGTTAATGGGTCCCCTGGGCCATTGCCTCCTGACTCTGCCATATCTCCTTATTCACCTGCCTCGGCTCCAGTGGTTTCTTTTTTTATTTTCCTTTTTATTTTTTTTCCCCTTTTCCCTGCTCTCTTTTGGTGTTGCAAGGGCTTTTAAAAATGCAGCAGGAGGGGAGGATGTGGGGCTGACCAAGGCGTCCTTTCCTGGTGTGTTCTTTGGCATCAGAGATCTCCACAAAAGATGTCCTGGGCTTTGTGATGTGGCTCTGACAATACAGAGTGATGGCCTTGGCTCCAAGGTGACCAGGGAGCTGCTGATGGGCTGCAGCCCCATCAGTCTCTTGTGTCGGTTAAAGGGGTGAAAGGATGATCACTCACTGCTCACCTTCCTGAAATCATCCCGTGGTTGCTCTCCACAGCCGGAATTGTGCATCCTCACGGGAACAGTGCTGCCACTGGAGCTTCCTGATCAACGTCATGGGGCGTGTGGATCAGGCTCCACTTTCTGGCCCACTTTTGATAATTAATTGATAGTTGAAAATGTTTGACAAACAAACAGCAAACAGAAATCAAACCCACTCACGTGCGCATTAACATTTCATGGTGCCTTTCTTGTTTGTTTGCTTTTAAATCACAAAACGCTGTGATACATTTTTAATCGAAAGCACTATTGGCTGTTGCCATCGCTGTTCCAATAACTTTCGTGATGAAAAAGAAGTTCAATGCAGAAATGTAATGGGATCTTTTAGGAGGTGGGCGATGGGTTCGTGACAACCGTTTTTGCTTCTACAAAGGGTGTTTTTGTCAGGGAGAAATATATTTAAAATCCTTCTTGTTTGAAGAAGCTCTCTGAGCTCTCGGGATGCTCTTTGATGGCTCTTGGCATGGCAGAGAAGCACAAGATGGGCTGCGTGTGGTGGGAAGGTGGGGAATGATTACTGATTGTGTTTAGTGTCCCCAGGGCAGGGTCCTCAGCCCCTCGAGGGGTTGTTTCCTTGCAATCACGTTTTTAAACCCTCCTTCAGGTGCTCTCAGACGAAAATCCTCCCTTCTGGCTAAAACCAGAGACTTGCAGACACAACAGCCTTATCTTGAAAGCTTAACTAAGGTTTTTTCCCCCCTCCTATGAAGGCAGGAGATGAAAGGCGTTTGTTTGTGTGCATCTGTGAGGGAATGCAGCACAGTAAATAGTGGGTAGGGAATATTAATACAGGGCTAAACCCATCCCTGGCATGAATCACAGGGAGGACATATGTTGTGACAACTTTCCTAAGGGGGTTCTGGCCAAGGTAGATACCGAGTATTCCCCAGAGGGAAGGAGGAGGGAATGACAGCTCTTTTCTTTCCAAGACTGATGTAATTAAAGAGTTATAATGTCCTTTAACTTTGCTGCCCTTGGCACTTTCGTGCACTGCTGTATTTATTTATTATTTTTTTTACCACTGATGAGTGACTAATAGGGTTTATGTGAAGAGGCAGGAGGCCCTGAAATACAGCTCTGCATTGTGTAGAGAAAATGTGGTTGTATTTCCCTGGGATTGAGCATCCATCCATCCATCCACCCATCCACCCATCCATTTCTCCTGAGAGTGAGGTTAAACCCTCCGTCCTTCCCACTGCCGCTTAACACACCGAACATTTTCAAGAGAAGCTTATTTTAATTTAATAGAAAAATACATTATACATACTACTCCCCATAATTTTCCCTCTGATCTGAAGGAGAATCTGCTGGTCTGCCCAACCTAGCCCAATACCTGTGGATTTGTCGCTGCACGGTTTAAATAATAACAATAACAATACCAGTAGCAATAATATCCTTTGCTGCTGTCCTTGAGTGACAAAGATGATGGAAAATGAAGTTGTAGATAGCTGGAGATGACAATGTGAGTATGCTCTACCCATCTTCCAGGTTATTAGCAGGTGTCAGTCACTGGAAGGAATCTAATCATTTCCAGACACAGTGATGTCTCCAAACGTCAGCAGTGCTGCTGTGGCTGCAGAAAGCAAATGGTTTTATGGGTTCAATTCCCATTTCTGCTCAGTCTTGTTGTTAGAGAGGCTGTAATAGTGCAGTGTCTGTGGCTATGGGGCACTGGCCACTGCAGTGGGTCCTGATACCCCCTCGTGGGTGTCGTCGTGTGACACGGACAGCACCTGCTACCTGTTGCTGCTGTGGAGTTGCACCACCCATCCTTTCCCACCCTGCCCTGTTAATGGCCCTTACCCATCCTTGATTAATCCAGGAAGGGTGGTGATGGTGAGGCTGTCACTGCTGAGAAAGGGGTAGCACAAGAGATCTGTCTGTTCATCTCTCTCCCTGTCCCTCTCCCCGTGATGTGCATTTCCTGGGCTCCTGTGGAGCAAACCATGAAGGGACAAATTGCTCCCTTGGACAAACTGCTCCCTTGGAATCAGCAGCCTGATGAGAGTGGTATAAACACGCACTAATTATCCCTTTTTGAGTGAACACGACACTCACAATGGGTGTCAAGCTTGCTGCCCTGGGGAGGGCTGCTCCCACATGCCTTTCCTGAGGGTCCGGCTAGTTGGGAGGAGCCGGGGAGCCACAGGAGTTCATTGTTTTCCAAGCAGGTGGTGCTTTGCGAGCTTGAAGTGAGCACCAGATGGGCAGAGATGATGAAAGAGGCATCGGCGTGAAAGGCTTCCCTCTAGGGTGTTAAATATTACATTCCCCGAGCCCGCCGAACTGTTGAAACCAATAGAACTAATTAGGGAGCCGGTGCCGGGGAAGGACACGCCGTGGCTGGCGGCTGGAAGCGGTGCCAGATCCCACAAAACCCTCCCCTTTTGTCTGCCCCAGAGTCTCCTGTGAGCGTGGCAGACAGGGCACACCGTCCTTTGGGGGACAGCGCTGGAAAGGGAGCGTGTCCCCTGTCCCAGGGCCACCCTGCAGCGTGGATGAGGGCTGGGAAGCAGAGGGGGCAGCTGGCTCCTGTGCAGCAGGGTTGGTTTGCCCCCGTTTTCATCTGCTGAGCAGACTGAGAAGATCTCAGGGGTGTTTGCACAGCTTTGGAGAGCTGTGCCATGCCCTGTGCTCATGGTGAGCTGTGCCAGGAGTTTCCAGGGGAAGGGAGCAGAGCAGGGTTGGGTGGGTTATAGGGGAGAGTGTTAAAGTCACTGTCACTGTGTGCCTGTTTCTCTTTTTTGGTGACAAGAGAGGTTTTTTTAAGCAGAGTACCCTGGTGACCCCATCAGCACAGACTGACCACGAGGGTTTGGCTGGATGTGAGACCTTGACCCCCAACTTTCACACGCTGCTCCCCAGCTCTGCCCTTCCCAGCTCAATAGGGCACCTCAACCCCCCAAAATCCATCTTTCCATGGATTTCTGCTTCTGCTGAGGGAGCTCCTGCCCCGGTATGGAGGAAAGCCATGAGTGAGGGTAAATCCATCCCTGTTCCCTTGTCAGTGTGGGGACCTGTTCTCTTAATGGGCTCATGTGCCAGCAGCTGCCTTGGAAGAGGGCAGGATTATCCAAGCCAGCCCGTGCCATCTGTGCCCTCAGCCAGAGCTGCCTCATCTCTGTGCTGCACGTGCCCCTCTGCCTCTCCCTCCCTCCCTGGCAACGCTTGCACTGGAAACAATAATAGTAATAATAATAATAGCAATAACAACAACAATAAAAGAAAAGGAATTAAGACAAGCAAGCATAAAGATGAGTTGTTGCATGGCTCCTGTGCCGATTCTGATCTCAATGTCAAGGGAGCATCATTCCAGCCTAATGGCATCTTCCCGTGGAAGCGCTTTGTAGCAGTCATAAATAAACATGCCGGGTGAAAGGCACGATAACAAAAAAATGGAAACTGAGGCGCCCGGGATCTTTATTATTGAGCGGACAAAGCATCTGTGATTAGCAGGAGCAGGGGAGAGGAGAGGGTAAAAATAAAAGGCGGCCGATTGTGTTGCTGCCTTGTCCGTGTCAAGAGAGGATCTGGCTGTGTTAGGTTGACAGGTTGTCTGGATAAATAGTTTGGGGGCAGAACACACATTTCTGATGGAACTTTCTTTTTTACAGCCGAGATCAGGAGCTCCAGAGGTACTGTCAAGGACGGACGAAGCTCTATAAATCAGGACAGGCTTTTTTGTCTGTCTGAAAAGTCTTATCTCGGAGTTTGTCCAGGCAATTTTTTGAGGTCTCTCTGGCTTCCTCCCTTCTCCTTATCAGAGCGCCACAGCTTTAAATGCAGATAGATACCCTCTAATGGAAGCACAAGCCAGAGCCCTCACTCCTTGTAAGTGCCAGCTCGTAATTTAGTTGTGTGCCCTTTGGCACCGGCGCATCCATCACGGGAAGCGGAGGCAGCGTCACCTCCCGGTGCTGCGCCAGGGACCGTGGTGGCAGTGGGGGCTCAGCAGTGAGGGGACCCCAGCTCCTGCCCTTGCTCAGTGTGGGATGAGCCACCTGCAAAATGGGCTGAGACCAGTGATTTTTTTCACTCTGTGGTTGTGTTGAGGGGATTAAGGAACGATAAAGAAATCCTGCCCGGTATCTGAGGCAGCAGGGTGGAGATGGGCAGGGTGGAGAGCAGCCATTCCTCTGAATTTTTTAGTTCTTCTCTTGCCGTGTCTTTCCCCCTCACACACTTTTTGTATTTAAACCAAATGAGTTGGGAAGGAAGGGTTGATTTTCGGCTGGCCGTGATCCAGAGGGATGTCATGCACCCGGAATCAGAGCTCAGCGGGATGAAAACCGACATGGGGTTTGATGGGGGAAGCTGTCAAGCCACCCCTCGGCTGTGGAGCCCTACCCAAACCTCCTCGAACCCTTTGAAAATCACTTGTCACCTTCTCTAACAAACAGTGCACAGCTAATGGCGACACTTCACCATTCCCGACAGCTCCAGATTGTTAATTCCCCCTGTTTTCCCCCCTGAATGGCGTTTTGCCTTCTGGCTAAAGCAGCGTGGCTGCATCAGCCCGTGAGCTCCTCACCTGTGGACATGTGAAGGGGGTTTAATAGGTTTCTTCTCTTTGCCCCACTGGGCTGTGACCGGGAGGGGAGACAGAGCTGCCTGAGTCACTAATTGCTTTGGCCCTGCAACTCCCGAATGATGGAAAAGATTAAGAGGGAAGGAAAACAGCCATTCTATCTCTTTCTTGAAAAAACTTGCAGCATGAAAGGCTCATTAACATCATTAATGTTTCATTAACCTCTAGCCAGACAAATAAGCTGGAGGTAATTTAACAGTACGGGGAAAAGAAAGAAAATTAAAAATCACCCAGGTGTAGGTGACATTCTCCCGTTTTACCTTCGCTGTGCGTTTTGGAGAGGTGTGGGCTCCTCTGCCTCCCCGCCCGGCACTTGGAGCTCTGCCAGCGGCGCTGCCGGCTCCGGAGGGCTGCAGGTAATAACGAGCAGGGAAAGTCATTGATTGTGACAAAATGGGATTCATTTGAACACAGCAACATCTGAAATCTTGCGAAGGAACAGTGCTCTGCACAATGCCGGCTTTAGAAAAAAAAAATTGAAAAAAGAAAAAAAAGAAGGGGGAAAAAATCTCTGGCTGCAAAATGACTTTCTTTGTTTGAGTAAAAGGCTTCCTCCCCTTGTTAATTTTGGTCGAGTTTTATTTGATTTTTATCTCGGCCCAAGTTTGCATGCTCCACCTCCACCCTGCTCACCCCAAGTCCATGCGGGTGTGTACACACCGGGAGAGATGTATTTATACAAATGCAAACACTGGTGTTTTGTGAGCCCACTTGTAACTTACTGCTTCCCTCTCAACTGCCTCCCCTGGAGCAAGACCTATGGTAGGAAAGAAACATTGTTAGTTCCTCCCCGAAATCTGAAGGTGGGCTGAAAAGGAAGAGGAATAGCAGTGGTTTTTTGTCTCTTTGCTGTGGTATCTGGTGGCTTCCAGAATTGTCTAATTGGTCGTCCATGAGCAAGTGATAAGAGAGAGTTTCTTCCTGAAAGAGAGCAGAGAATAAGGAAAAACCAGCCAAAGGGAGAGGTTTCTCCCCATGCCCAGTTCAGAGGAATGAAGGACATTGGGCCAGGGTCACCCTGAGGAGATCCCTTTGGAGCTGAGAGGTGAACGTGCTCCTCATGGACCATTATCCCCTGGTTGCCACTTCTTCTCCTGTCCCACAAACCAGACCCTGCACGACTTTGCAAGGTTTGACTGTTCCTGAGTGATTTTTGCTTTGTGGAGTTTGGACCAGCCAGTTTCCTGCTGGGATGGGACGAGATCTTTGCTGTTCTCTTCACTCTAATCCTGGATCTTCTGTTTGCTCTGCTGGGGCTTTGGATAAGGTGCCTGATTTCCATGGCTCTGTTTTCCTTAGCTGTAAAATAGAAATAACTCTCCCAGAGTTCAAATTAGTCCTCATAAAGAGCTCTAAGTGTGAAGCACAATATTAATGTAAATTTTCCCGTCTTTGCCCACTCCTTCTGGAACAGAAGGTCTCAGCTGGGTGAGTGGATGTTTCCTGAGCTGAGGTTGGGATCAGGCTGCTGTTCAGCACCAGGATGGGATGGAAGATGCTCAGTAACTTTGAACCACCTGCTCTGGCTGCTCACACTCGCTTTCAGCTGCCCCTGCACTGCTCAGAGACTTCAAAAAGCTGCAGTCTTTAGCATTACAGGAATTTTCTATCTAGTGCCAGCCCTCGGTATTTCACAGGTTCCCCAAGCAGCCCGCAGGCACAAATAACCTTTACGTCCTGCTCTCCACTGTTTATGTAAACTTGGCTTCTGCTTGTTCCTGTCACGGCGAGTGTGCTCTTATTCCTCTGGGGATGGATGGGGAGACAGAGCTGGGAAAAATTCCTGGGTGAAAATTTCCTGGTGAAAAGGGGTCTCTCCTATGAGGGCTTGAAGGGAAAGCAGCAGTGCAGGCAGGACAGGAAATGAGAGCTGGATGTGTCTGTGCCTTCTGCCAGATTGTGATTTTGTGTCTGTGATGACAAGAACTGGGTCAGCACTGGGTCCTTGCAGGCAGAAGGTCCTGCCTGCAGCAGCACCTGTCCTGGGGTGGTGGTTGGTGTGGGGTGGGAAAGGTGCTCTCCTTTGGATGCAGCCTCCAACCTTGGCTCCACGCCTGCTGCAGGCCGGTGCCTGGGGCTGCACAGCACAGCCTGCAGCTGCACGGACAGATGTGCACCCCACCTAGCCAGATGTGCAGGCAGTAGGTCTGATCCTCTCTTTAGGCAGGGCAGGCAAACTGAGGAATGTTTTTAAGTCTCTGCAAATTAGCCTGTTTGGTAGAAACCTCTGCCAAATTTCCTGACCCTTCCTGGACCATCTTGAGGAGTTAAACTCAGACTTCTCCTAAGAAGTCATGATTTGGGGGGGCCTGTATGAGCAGGAGCCTGTGTATGAGCAGTTGTGAAAGGCTTCCTGAAAATTTGGGACCCTTTTTTTGCTGGATGAGCCCTTTAAACAAGGAGACATTAAAAAATCACGTGGAGAAATCTGGGTCTAGTTTTGCCAGTGAAACAGCACAAACAGAACCACTATAAAGATCTTTTTTATTGCCATCTATCAGTGTTTGTATCTGTGTCTCCATCCCATCCTTTTGACAACAGTATATGAGCAGCCAGGATTTATCCTTCCCAGCTAAATCTCTTTCAACCCATGCCAGGAGCCCAGGAAATGATTTCACAAAAATATATAGTTCACCAAAATTATTCAACCCTGAAGTGTTCAGGTTTAGGTCAGTGTAAATTTAGAATAAGTATTTGTTCTGGTTCTTATCTTAGCCAAGCTGATTTACCCAGGAGCAGCTGATAACTCCTTTTAAATTCACTACAGAATCATCTTCCAAATGCTCATTCCCTACTTCTCCCCTCACGTCCCAGCCTGGGTTTGTTATCCTGGGGTTGCACACATGGATGTTGGATTGCTGATGAGCTCTGCAGGATCCTCAGCTCCGTGTTTTTCCAAAAGGAAAAACATGCATGCCATGTGCCTGGTATAGTAGAGTTCATTAAAAATTAGGAACGGCTTTCCCAACTTTTCTTTGGAAGTCCAAGTTGGGACCAAATATTTGACTTGCACAGGAAAAAAAAAAGTTTATGTGGTTTATGATGTCTTTTCTCTTGTTCAACTTTTAAGCAGACTTTTTTTTCTCTCAGCATTTCCTTCTTCAACAGCAAATCTCTTGAGGTGGAGAATGCTTTGGAATAGAGTTATTTACCCATCTCTCTCTCTCTTTCTATGAACAGACTTTAAATAAGCTGAAAACCAGAAACTGCAGGAACTCTTACTGGCTTCCATCAGCTCTCCCCATCTGCATTTCCCTCATCTGCTCCGAGCTGGGAGCAGTGCAAAAGTGTGAGAGGCTTCAAAGACAGAGGTGTTGGAGCATCCCTGCTCCAGCCACTCTCGTCTCTGCTCCTTCTGCTCTCATTCCTGCTGCCCTGCGTTCCTGCCCATGCAACCAGGATGCTCTGCATCCCTGTGCCAGCAGCTGCATCCCTACCTTGCATCCCTGCCTGCAACTGAATCCCTGCCCAGGCAGCTGCATTCCTGCCCTGGCTGCTCTCATCCCTGCATTCCTGCTGTCCTGCATTCCTGCCCAAGCAGTCACATCCCTGCCCCACTGCTCTGCATTCCTGGGCCACATTCCTGCCCTGCATCCCTGCCCAGGCAGCTGCATCCATGCTCTGGCCACTGTCATCCCTGCCCCAGCTTCCCTGCATTCCTGCCATCCTGCATTCCTGCCATCCTGCATTCCTGCCATCCTGCATTCCTGCTGTCCTGCATTCCTGCCCAAGCAATCACATCCCTGCCCCACTGCTCTGCATTCCTGGGCCAGTGGCCACATTCCTGCCCTGCATCCCTGCCCAGGCCGCTGCATCCCTGCTCTGGCCACTCTCATCCCTGCCCCAGCTTCCCTGCATTCCTGCCATCCTGCACTCCTGTTGTCCTGCATTCCTCCCCAAGCCACCACATCTCTGTCCTGCTGCACTGCATCTCTGTGCCAGTGATCCCATCCCTGCCTTGGCAGTTGCATCCTTGCCTAGACAACAGCATCCCCGCCCTGCATCCCTGCCCTGCATCCTTGCTCAGTCACCTGTATCCCTTCACTTCACCCTGCCCAGTCACCTGCATCCTTCCCGGTCATCTGCATCCCTGCCCTGCATCCCTGCCGGTCATCTGCATCCCTTCCCTTCATCCAGCCCAGCCACCTGCATCCCTGCTTGGTCACTTGCATGCCTTCCCTGTATCCTTCCCGGTCATCTGCATCTCTGCCCTGCATCCCTGCCTGGTCACCTGCATCCCCGCCCTGAATCGCTGCCTGGACACTGCATCTGTGCCCCGCCGGCCACATTCCCGTCCCGCATCTCTGCCCGAGCAGCCCCATCCCTATCGCAGCCCAGCCCCGCATCCCTGCCCGTGCCCGGGGAAGCAGCACCATCTCGCGTCGGTCTGGAGCCGCCACAGCCGCTCCCTCCACCACCGCACCTCCCTGAGAACCGGGGAAATGCCAGCACTCCCCAGCACCCGCCCATCCCAGCTGCCTTGTTCCATCTTCTCAGAACGTGGATCCTACTCTCCTCCTTTCATTCCCGTCCTGTTTTTCAAGGGCAGGGAATTCTGAAGCCTTCTGCCAACTGAGGGGATCCTGAGTGGTTCAAAGGTGCATAATTTCCTTTTCCTAATCTTTCAGGACACGCAGAAGTGCCGAAGTTTATTTGCTGCTGCTCAGACTCCATTTGCACCACCCTATTTACACCTGTCTGAAGTAATAGCAGAATGGAATATACTTAGGGTGCTGTTCCTTTGAGCTGTGGTTTTCAAGGGTATGTAAGACCCAGACTTTACAGCAAGGAGTTGCTGCATCTTCAAAAGTAGTTTTATCCTCTCTAAGGCTGCTGACACCCAGAGATGGTGAGTTAAAAGGTTTCTGATGAAAACAGGACTGGAGACAGCATCAGGCCCAAAAAAGCTCATTCTGAGAGATCTATTTCTAGCTCTGAGAGATGCTGAAAGGCAAAGCTGGTGCGTCACCGCTCCCGGTGGTCAGGAGTTTTGTGTGTTGAGGTGGGGAGAGGCTGCAGAAAGCAGGACTTGCAGCCCAAGGCCTGGAGATGGCAGATCTGAGACTCAGCTGGGTAATTCCTTTCTTTTTAGAGCTGGCATGAGGATTTTCCTGTGTTGGAAGCAGCCAAGTTCAATCCGACTCCGAGTTGCTGCTGTCTGTAAATGATCAGCTCAGTCCCTGCTTGGGAATAATTTCATTTTAGGGGAAATTGAGGCACATTGTATTTAAAACAGCAGGAACAGCAGCTCTATCCTTTGTGAAGCATTTATGGTGTGTCCCCAGAAATTCTTGAAGCAGAAAGCTTGGATCTTGCAAGGTAAGGGAGGCTGCATGCAGCCCTGGGCATTGGAGAGGGAGAGTTTTTCTAGGCAAGACTTTTTGCTGAAAAGCTGTGAAAAAAAGATGAAAGAAAACATTTGGAGAAACAAAACAGTGCAGCCTCCTTTCACCAGCAAGTGAGTTTTCTTTGGTTTGTTCAAATTGAGGTATTTGCATTTGAAGCACACCTACATATGTATATATTTATAGATAGAGCCCTAGAAGGTGAAACTTGTAGTTTCAGCAAAAAGACTAAAACAGCCTCATGTTTTTGCCTTTATTTTATTCCATCCTAGTTAGTAAAGAGTCTGTGATTGGCATAAGGCTACTTGGAAAATGCCAGGCTGGATCAGTATCATCCTTCTGGCTTGGGTCGATGGGGAATAAATAAAATTTCCTCTCTTTTCTTCACCATGGCTTTGTTGGATAGCAATGGGATGGGGACACTTTCAAAGAGGGATTTGGGGAGCTCTTTGTAACTATCCAACAGCAGCTCTGCTAAGGCAGCAGGGAAATGAGCTCTCCATGGGATTCAGGGACTGTTTGTGCAATGCAGAAACTCTTAATGCAATGAGGTTTTCTGGCCAAAACCTCTCCCTAGGAGCTCTCCAGTGCCTTCCAGCATCCAAGGAATGAGGCAGGACCTCCCTGGATCCCGCCAGGCACCAGTACCATGGGTAAGGCAGGGGCTGATGAGGGTTTCACTGCTGGAGGGCCCAAGGGCAGGAGCCAAATTGGGGCTGGATATTGACAATGAATGTTGGCTTTTTGAAAGGCACAACAGCCTTTGCTTGCTGCAGAGCTAATTATTATGCAAATTCATGCTAATAAACTCTGCCTTGCATGTTGTGGAGAAGCTGCCTTTCCCGGTTAACATACCAGTAATGAGAGGTAGATTTGTAATTCAGATGCTGGTGGTAATATCCTAAATTACTCCGCGCTGTAATGGACTTTATTTCTTTCTCCCCTTGCCTCTCCCCCCCCAGTCCAAATGTCAATGCAAATCAGTTATAACTTTGCATATTTATTGCAGATGTATTTATTGTTGATATAGGGGTGAGACCCTCAGCTAAACAGCTCCTGCTGGCACTGCCATGGTGCCAGGGGGCTCAAGGTGTGGTCTTACCTGTCATGGTTTGCAGGAGCTCCTTCCATCTCCTTTTTTTTTTTTATCTCTCCCAAGGAACAGGCTCAGAGTGGGGAAAAACATATGTTATTTTTTTTATTCATTAATTCCTTAGCATCTTTCCGTCTGTGGTTTTACATGACTGCTTATTCCCTGAGTTGGTGGAGATAAACAAGGAAGCACAGATCATTTGCAGGCTAAGCTAGGATTTAGGCCTAAAGCTACTGAACCAAGGCTTAGATTAGATGGCATCAGGCCTCTGTAATCGCTCTCTGTAATATTTTGGCCCAACTTTGTCATCTTAATCAATTGAAAATCATGCAAGTCAGCTGTGCTTGACATTTCAGCTGCTGTTGGGCCACCACTGAGCCAGAAATGCCCTTCTGTTACTCAGTGTCCCATGGCACACAAATGTAAAGCAGGTTTCTTTCTGCAGCCATGAACCCATGCTCAGAAAATCCTGACTTGAGGCCATCTGACAGGAAATGAGAAACAAAACCATTCCCACATTGCCCCTAAGCTGCCAGAGGGGCAGGGACCGTTTCAGGGTATTGCTGGCTGGGCAGAGGGAATGGGAAAAGACAGAGTTATATCCTAGTAAGTTTAGGCCAGGTATGGGCTCTGCTCTTACTGGTCTTGCCTTTCTGCTTGCTCTGAGGTGTATTTTCACTTTCTTTACCTTCCTACAGAAGAGACAACCCCAAAGTTTGGGCGTATCCATGGTTCTCCAAATCCTTAGCGTCAGCATGGACAAATTGACAGATTAAAAATTGGCTTTTGGGGGAATATTCTCTGCTCCTGGCTCTGTGGGTGAGGATTTGGGGACGGAGTGGTGAGCCGAGCTCGAGCTCACTGAGCCATTGCAGACACACTGTGTGTGCACAGGGTTGTGCATCCCTCGGGGACCATGGATCTCCTTCCCTGGGTTTGCTCCAGCCTGGAGCCAGAGCATGTGCCCAAGTTCAAACAGCACAAGGGACTGGGGAGGCTGCTCTGGCTGAGGCCTGGAGCGAGTGTGTGAGTGGAGAGAGAAGCAGCAGTGCCTCCGGGCCTGCCCAAATCCAACGCAGTGGTTTTTGAAGCCTTTGAACATTTTTACTTTGCTTCCATTTGCATTCTGGCTCCTGCACAGAGAGAAACCACCTGGGCTGAGAGGAGAGGCTTTGAAAGGGACTGGGGAATGCTCTGCAGCCCTCCTGCTCCTCATCTCCATGGACTCCCTGCATGGACTGAGCACTGGACACCTGGAGTTCACTCTGAATCACTGTTTGCCGTTTTTTCCAAGGCCAGGCTAAAAATTGCCAGACCCATCTCTCCAGCCTCAAAATATCGATGAGTCACTGAGGAGCAAAGGGCTGCAGAGCCATGACACAGCGGGCAGCCTGTGGTGGGTAATTTTAGGCCGAGATTAGCCTTGACGGCTGTTCAGCAGTTCCAGCCTCCCTCTTGTGTGTGCCCTGGCCTCGTGTCTGTGCCTCACAGGCAGCTGTGCATCCTCGTGCATCCTGCTGCATCCTCCCTTCAGGCTGGCGTGTGAGAGGCATCCTGTGGGATGCCCAGCCTTGTGCTGCACGGGGCTGGTGTGTCTCAGCAGGATCCCAGCCCCACGGAGGTGCGGGTGCATGCGATCCACGCAGATCCATGCAGATCCATGCGGGTGGGCTGCGCGGTGCCGAGCTGGGAGCAGCATGCAGTGCTGCCGCTCTTCCACACGGTGCTGACAAAACTCCACAAAAGGCACAGAGGGCTCTGGATCCTCACTCCACAGGCCACGTTGCCCCACCGTTCTCCATAGTGCTTGTGGCTTTACCCATCCCGTAAGTGGTGAAAGGCTGGCAGTGCCCTCCCTCTGACTATGAGCCCTGGAGCAGGATTAGCTCGTCTCCAGGGATGCAGAGAAGAGAAGGAGATGCTCAGTAGGATGTTTAGGATTTATCTCTCAGCTCCATTGTGGCAGGGTCTGGAGACCCCGGATGATGTCCTGCTCCTCTTGCTCCAGCTGCTCTCCAAGCTGTGGGGTCAGGGAGGGCAAGCTGTGCCTCCTCTCATTTTCAGGCCAGCAGGTGAGGCTGGAAGGGCACATCCGTGCTCAGAGGAGCAGGACACAGTCTGAGCACTGCTATCGTGCTGCAGGCTTTGGGTGGGCTCAGATTCAGTCAGTTCCTGGGTTTGTGGGGCAGCAGAAGCAGGGCTGCAATCTCCTCTCATCACTGTGTATGCTGTGCTTCACTCAGGAGCCGCCAACCTCCCACCGAGTGTCTGCAGCAGTTTCTTAATTGCTTTCTTAACTTCGTTACTCCTCTTCTGTTGGCAGTGCCCTGAAGCAAGGAGTCCCCCAGGTGCACTCGCTCTTGCATGCCAAAATTAGCTTCTTTTATTTAATTTTAAATAAACGTAGCGTCCTTTGAGTGCTCCCAGCATCTGCCGTGAAGGGGCAGAGGGAGCGGGCGGTTAATTTTGCATGTGCTGCTCCTCAAAGACACGCCTGTTACTCAGCCTTTGGAAAGTTTTTCAGGTTTCTTGCAGCTGTCCTTGCTGACCCTGAGCAAGTCAGGCTCTGTGGCTACAAAACGAGGAGATGAATTCTTCATGTCTCCGACATGTGTCTGTCTGCACTGCTTAGAGCCAACACTTCTCAGCGAGGCCGTGGGGGTTCTGGTGGATGCTGCTGTCACACAGAGCTCTGAGCAGGGTTTAGAGGTGTTAGGCTGAGCTCTAGGACTGGTTTTACCTGTGCAGAAATGGAAGATGGGACATCAAGGTGCCTGGAGAGCCTTTCTCTGCCGCATTGTCCCCGTATGACCTTGGGAATGTCACCTGTCTCTCAGCTGACCCCTGTTTGGGATCAGGATGGGGTGGCATTAGGGTGGTAACTGGAGCAGTCCAGCATGGAGAGGGCAAGGAAGGCTCTCAGAAGAGTGTGATCCAGGAGGGAGAAGGGCTGGAGGTCTCACAAAGTTTGCTGAGCTGAGGGCGGCGTGCACGTGCGTGTTTTACATAGGGCGATGAAATAATTTATGGAGAGCTTCTCCCTTTCAGCAGAGGAGGTGGTCAAGACGAGCGAATAAATCTTTAAAAGAATAATGTTTTCAAAATCAGGCTCCTTGTCCTCGAACCCTTTGATGTATGAGAGCAATAGTAGGTAGGACACATAGTGAAATAAACATGAGATCTCCCTGGAAGAGAATAGCGGAGTGGAGAAAATATTAGTGTTTACATCAAAACTCAATTGGAGCACTCGTTTCAAGATGATAGTTTATTATATTGAATCCAATTTAGTCCCACAAGGATGTTTTTCCTGCGGGTGACACTCAGGCTCACTCTGTGTCTCCTCCTCCTCACCGTACCTGGGCACTGCCATCCCCACTGGATGATTCATCCTCTCCCTCTCGCTGCAATCTCGGGATGGTTGGAAAAGCAAAGGGAGGAATTAATCAGCTTTTGGCCAATTTGCTATTTCTCTCTGGGCTGCTGTCGGCTCGGAATGTCTTGACCCCAAGCTGGGAGAGATGTGCTGGGAGATGAGAGGATGCAGAGGGAAGGAGGTGAAGTGGAGAGAGGGTGTTCAGGTCATCAGTCCCTCCTCTCTGTCCTGGTGTTCAAGCCATGACTAATGCATGGGAGAGGTTTGCTCCTGCTCCCAGCACTTTTAGGAGCTTCAAAGCTCTTTGCTGAGCCTGGAGCAGGTCACCAATGCATTGTGTTTGCCAGTCTCTGGGTACTCTAACATTGTGAGGGCTGGAGAAGAAAGGTGGGAAGGGCTTGGCATCCATCCAGAGCCCTGATGCAATGGGGATGGAAAGGTGGCCCAGAGACACCTGCCCCTTCTGCTCCAGCTGCAGCAGATGTGAAGACCTGCAGTCCTTCCAGGTGTATTTAATGTGATCTTGTTAGCACGACGGGGCTTTTAATGGCTCCATGACCTGAACCCAGTGAAGGGTATCTTTGGCCAGGGGATTCTGGGGGGGTTTACCTGAATATTTCCTCCACACCAGGCAGCTGAGGTGACACAGGATAGCCTGGCTTTGTGGGATGCCTGGCATAACCCCACAGCCGTATGGGAAGCCCTGAGCATCCACGGCAGCACAGCTGGGCCAGGAGTCACTTCCTGTCCTGCTTATTCACAATAATGAATGGAGAATATTTCAGTGCCTCCAGGGCAGGTGGTGCGGAGAACTCTATCAGTGTGTTTACTCCTCTTTTTCTTGGTGCATTTCCCTCCTGGTTATGAAGAGCTGTGTCAGAACTCCCTCCTGCCAAGTGCATTTTTTACCGGTCTATTCATCGGCCGGGCAGTGTTTGGGATCTCATTTGCTCCTGTATAATGTTGGCTGTAATCTGTGCACATTGCCTGGGTTTGGTTGATGTGATTCCCCAGGGCTGGGGCTGTGGGGGCTGGCAGGTGTGATTTGCTTTGCAGGCAGAGGATGGATGCCCTCAGCAGAGTTTCTGGCCTTGTGGATGCTGGGCAGGAGGGGCTGTCCCTGGGATAGGTGCCCATCCAACCTGGATGCACTTGGATTACACGAGATCTGAGCTCTCATCTCTCCTCCCCTTCGTTGTTTCCTAATGTGCAATTAGTTATATGTATGTAAATTACAGAGGGAACAGAAACAAAGGGAGGGGAGTGAAGAGAGAGCGAGAAAAAAAACAAAACAATAATTTATTCTGGTGCAAATGTTGTTTTTTGTGACCCTGGTTCTCTCGGCAGTGCTAGGGTGGAAGGAAGGAGGTGGCTGTGTAGGCACTGGGCAGCAAATGAGGAGTGAGGCTGAGATTTTCAAAGTCACTGGAGAGATTGGGATGCTCAGCTCCCATTAATTTTAATAAGAAGAGGACATCTGTCTCATAGCTGACTTTGAAAATATCAGCCCAAACTTTGTCTAACCCTTAGTTCTTTCTCCACCTGTTGCTTATAACAATGCTTTGATGACATTTAGCAGTAAAAGCAGCTCTTAAACACGTGGGTACTTTCTAACCAGCTGCTAGGATGCATTTATAGAGCCCTTGTTAGAGGCAGGACTCGGCTTTTTCACAGTTCAGACCTGCTGAAGGCAGCAGAGAGAAAACCTCTTGTTTGTTCTGATGATGAAGAGATCAGCCAGCATCTCACTAATAGAGGGTTAAGAATATTTCAGGGGGATCTTGAATTCTTATCAAAATCTCCAAGAAGGGGATAACTCACATTCTCCCAGCTTAACTCATTCTGCTAGGGATGTGGTTTTCCTTAGGAGCTGGTATCCCAAACTGGGCCCTGCTGCTCCTCACAGCCCTGCTTGTGTTTACTTGCTGATGGAGTGTCTATTTGCACACCCTGCACCACAGCACCACCGTCTACCTGGCTTTTGATTTCTTCATCCTCGCTGTATTTCTCTGCAGTTGTCTTTATTGAATTTCATCTCACTGATTTTATTTTTGTTGCTGTTTGTCTAATTTATCAGCAATATTTTGAATTCTGATCCTCATTTTTGAAGTATCCAGGCTCCCTTCTCCAAGATCTCAGACTCTTTCTGCTTTATTATCCCTAGCACTGCTGAAATATAAAGCAAACAGGCTCTGGTCAATGGCAGAGGAAGGGAAGGCACTTGAAATGCCCTCCTTGGTGTTGGGAAATGCTTGGCAGCTGGTCCCTGCGTCAGATCAGCCGATGACATTTCCACCCCTGGTGCTGCCTGAGCTTTCTTCCCAACTTCCCTCGTAGGGGATGTCACGCGGGACAATGTTAAGCACTTTAATGAAGTCAAGGTATATCACATCTGCTGCCTCCTCCCCTCCGATCCAGGAGACCAATTACACCGTCAAAAAAGGAAATTAAGTTGGTTTGACATGATTTGCTATTGACAAATCCACAGTGGCTGTTCCTTATCACTCCATTATCTCCTCAGTGCTCCCAAAATTGATTGCTGTGTAATTGGGCCACGCGTCTCACCGAGTATAGGGCAAAATGTGCTCAACCCCTCGGGCAGCCAGAAAAGTGGAAGCAAAATGCACTTTTCCTCCTTGGCTTTCATGTTCCCAGATCCCTGTGTGCTGCCTTGGACACACTGCCAGTGCTGGAGAAGGTGTGGGGGCACCAGGATGGCTCCTGCCCTCATTATTTGGGCACCTTTGGTAGGCATCTCACTCATTCCCATTTTGGTGGTGTCCAAAAAGGGCTGTGCAGTTGGTTATTTAGGGATTTATGGGTTCTCAGGGGAAGCTCAGCATTGATCCAATTTATCCCATGGACTCCCAAATCCCTGGAGCCCTTAAGCAGATATGGAGGCAGCTGTTCCTGCAGCTCTGCCCTCACTGCGGTCTCCCTCCACCAACTCCTGTGTTTACTCTTCTTATGAGCACCACGATTTAGTTTTATGACCCAGCGATCAATTCTCCATCAGGAGCTCTGGAAAAGCTACTGATGTGTTTCCAATAAATGGTACGTCAAGGAAAATATATATGATCCTGTCCTGTCCCTGTCTTGTTTCCTTCTGCATCGCATGCAGCCTTTACAAACATTACCAGGAGGCAGGAGAAGGGGGCTTGTTGTTTTTTGAGGCATTAGGAATGAGGGGATATCGATTCCCTGGGGATGGGGGATTGGTGGACAGGGAAATTCATACAGCAGTCACTGGTGAGGCTCAGACAGGGAGCGTGTGCCATGGGTCTGCAAAGAGCAATTGCTCTGGAGGCAGAAATGAAACAAGTGTCAGGGAGAATAACTGGAGGCTGATGTTAATAATTAAGCTTTCTAATGAGAGCATTCGTTTTTCTCCAGTAGATGGATTCAGCCTTTCCCTTCCTGGTGTTGTTGTGTACAAACTGAGCTCATTTTTTTACCTGCTCAGGACAAAACACAGCACAGGCAGAGATTGTGCTCGTGCCTTCTGGGATGGACAAGCCAGAGGAGGATGGGGACTGTTATATGGGAATGGGAATTGAGGGAAATTTCATGGCTGTGTGCAGCTTCCTCTTGGTGGGGAGCAGACGGGCAGCATTGCTCTCTCCTCTCTGCTGACCAGAGACAGGAGGGAATGGCTGGAGCTGTGCCAGGGGAGGATTAGGTTGGATTTTAGGAGAAGGTTCTTCCCCCAGAGGGTGCTGGGGCACTGCCCAGGCTCCCCAGGGAATGGGCACAGCCCTGGCACTGCCAGAGTTCAGGAGGGTTTGGAAAACACAGCACAAGATGGGATTGTTGGGGTGTCTGTGCAAAGCCAGGGGTTGGAATTAAATGATCCGTATGGGACCCTCCAAACTCAGTGTATTTTATGTTTCTGTGATATTTAATATACTCCTGCTCCATGGGAGCTCAGTCCCACCTCTGTGGCCTTCTGGTTTCCTTGTCTGGAAAAGGAACTTCAGGAATCATGGAGCTGGGTGAATTTTAATGGAAAAAAAAAATTCTATAAAGGATCTGAGTTTTGCTGAGATCCACATCTGTGGTGATAGGAGTGGGCTGGAAACAGGAGCATCTATTATGCTGGAGGGGTTTTTTTATTTCCTGGAGAAAATCCAAACTAAGACATTTTTTTTGTTTGAAATTGGTACATCAAAACATTGCAAATGCAGTTTGGTACAACGCCCCAGTTTGATGAAACAAAGGAAAAAAGTCCCCAATTCTGAATTTCAGCGTTGTGGAACTGATGATTCCAGAAAAACCTTTCAACTTCTCACCCTATCTCAAGATGAAAACAAATGTTGAACTACAGAGATTTCCCAGAGGAAGGAAATTCTGCTTTCCTTACACCTCTAACAGTTACTTTTTGTTGTAAATCATTTTGAGCTCTACAGATGAAAAGCTCTTGGTAGATGCAAAATATTCCTGCTTTTTATTTTATTTATTATTCATCATGATAGTTCATGCCCAAAGAGGAATTCATATTCTTCTTTCTTAGCTGCTGGGTCCCGTGAAAATTGCCCGGCTGTGGAGCCTGGCTGCCTGCACTTGTGGGAGACATGGGAAATTCATTAAAATTTCATCATTTCTGGCTTAAATTGTTTACTTTTTTGACCAGCTCTGCTGGGAGATGTCATCTGGCTCCCCAATTACCTGGTGAGCTTTGCTTTGCCAGGATGGGCCACTTTGCCCGTGTTCTTGGCACGTCACAGGAGGGAGCGTGGGAAAAGGGGGGATCCTGGGGGAGCTGGGTTGGGAAAGGAGGAGGCAACTGATGAGCTTTGCTAATTGCCAAGGCTTGCAGATGGCTGGACCTTGTCTATCCCAACATTGTGCCCGCTGGATTTGCTCTGGCACGAGGCAGTCACAGCACCTGCTCCCCAGCAGCCCTGGGGGCACAGGTAGCTGGGAAGGGGGGTATTAAAAGGACATCTGGCAAAGTGCCCGTGTGGCACAGGAGGGGAGGGAGCCTTCAATGAAGTTTCCCCAAATACGCAATTAATTTTGACTTAATAAGACGTTTATTGTATAATAAACAACAACTGATTCTATGAAAAAATATTTATTGAGGATTTACGGCTGAGTAATGAATTTGTAGCTCAGTTTGCCTCGACGAGATTTATTTACATAGCAGTTAAACCCCAATCAATAATATGCTTTTAATAATCACTGTATTTAAGTAGTATTTCAACAATACACTGTAATTAGGCCATGAATTCTTCTGTAATTCTTTAGATTTAGTATACTTTGGGGTTCCGAATCTCTCCTGGATCGTGATGCGAGTGCTCCATTAACGTTAATTAAGTGCGTGCCAATCAAGCAGAGAATAAACCTCACTGTGTGTGAGTGAATAGCAATGGGGTGGTGGGAGGGAAGCAGCTCATGCTTCCTGGGATGGAGAGGCATGGTTTCACTTCAGCATCCTTCACTTTGGATCAGTCATCACCAGGATCAGCTCCTGGGAGAAGGAAGGCAGAGACCAACATGACTGATGGAAACATTCCCATCCCCTGTGCCATGCTGTCCTCTGATCTGTGCCAAAGAGCTCCCCAACACGGCTGTATCTGCCTCTGAGATTAAATTGCTGGTTTGTAGATGTGTAGCTGTGACTCTGTGGAGCCCCTGGAGCCCCCTGGAGCTGCATTTGCTGGGCATAACTGCTCTGCCTCTGGAAAAACAGCTCCTGGGCTGGGGTTGCAGGATGCCCATCCTGGTGCTGACAGATGTGGGTTTGTATTGCTGGGTGCAGGGAATGGATCCGGCTTTTGTGAGGTGCTGGTGGAAGGTGAGTGGCCACAAGGAATTTTGGCTCTTTGTTTCCCTCTGCCCATGGGAATTTTAACTTGGATTTTTGGCACTTTAGTATTCCACTGGGTGTGCTGGAAAACGTGAGCATGGAGTGGGTGCATTTCAGAGCATGATGCTGCAAAGTTTTGGTCTACTCACAAGGCACTTGGAAGTCTTTCTAGATCAATCACACTCCAAATGCACATTTTTCTGTGCTCTTGGTCTGTCTAATCTCTCTTTGTCTCAGCAATTGTACCTCCTGTCTCTGTCTGCAGCCGATGATATCGCTCCTGAGAAAGATACGGGTGTGTATATTTAGAAAATGTCTACTGCATTCTTCTCCCACAAGGGACACTTGAAATGGCTTTGGGGGGAAAAAAAAGAAAAGCCAAACGTTACGGCACTTCACTGTCTTGCCTTTTTCTGCCTTGTTAAAGAGTGCCCGAGGCAGGAGAGTCACCAAAGAGCCACGTGTGGAACAGGGCTGGCAGCGCAGGAGGGGATGCACTGAGGAATATTTACTGCAGTGGAGAAAATTTGGTGCTAATGACTTCTTTTCTTTTTAATTTGGTAAATCATCCTGTGCTGTGGTTCAAGTGTGGCTGGCAGAGAGGTGAGAGAGGCAGGCAGAGAAGTGAGGGGTGGCAGCTGCAAAGGAGATGAGGAGAAAAACCTCCTTGATGGGTTAAAAGCTTCACGTGAGAATCTCCATGTGAGCTTTCCCAGGAAAGGCACCGAGCTGGGAAATTAAGCAAGACAGCAGGCAGGGAAGAAGGATGCGCCCTGTTATGGTAATCGCTCTTCTTAATTGCTTTGACTCCGATGACCACTCATTTCTTATCCTAACAAAGACACGAGAGCCATCCGCTCCGGACTGCAAAGCGATTCCCGAGGGAAGCTCCCCTTGTGGTCTGTCAGGGACACAAACTGCTTTGTGACTGCCACCCCCCAGCTGCAGCTGGGTTGGGACATTGTGGTGGCCAGTCTGGTGGTCATGGTCCCACAGGAGGTTCAGCCCAGTGAGCCCAGAGGGGTTTTTTTTGGAGCAATGGGTGTGCCAGGCATCAGTCCAGCACCTCCACACCTGCTCAGCCAAGGTACAGAAAACCAGGCAGAGCTGCTGCCATCAGTATTTTACCAACCCTCTTTGAGCTGAATAGAATCCTGTTGCTCAGCTGTACATTTTGCACTGATTCCTCTGTAAATTCATGGCCTAAACTCATGAGGAGCAGGCAGAAAGGTGCCTGCTGCTTTTCGCCTGGGCTTGATCCAGAGCAGAATAATTGCCTTGACTGTTTCACTCTATGGTTGGCAGTTCAGGGCTTAGAAATCCCCCACAAAAGAGCCCAGCACACAGAAACTTGACTCAGAGTCTAAAGCAAAGCTGCAACTGGCAGAGGTGCAGATCTTCAGGCTCAATCAGATGCATAAAGACAGGCAGGCCAAGCTGAGATGGGAATATGTTGCTTCAGCTGTGCGCTGAAAGCTGCTGAAATTTTCCATATCAGAGGCTTGCTTTACAAAAAGGGATGGTCTGGCCTGGGGTTTGCAGGCAGGAAAACAGCAGCGGTGACGACAGCAGCAACAAAAAACTCTCCCTGCTTTCCACACTGGTGGGAATTGCTTGTCTATGTTCTTCCAGTGACTTTCCAAGCCATTTTTCTCTGTGTACGAATCAAAAGCGTCTGCCTGTTTGCCCTTGGTGCGTCCCCCACTCCAGCAGCCCTGCACCAGTGTCACTGGTCACAGTGGAGCTGTGTGCCCATCCCAGCTCTTTTGCCAGTGTCAGAGCTGGGCTGTGCTGTGTTTGGGCTCAGAGATGCTGAAGAGCAACTGTGTTGTGGAGAGGGGCTGGCTGAAGCAGTGTGGGTATTAATTTAATGTTTTTTTAATGTATGGAATGGTGATTTTATGCATTTTAGTAGAATCTCAGACTGGTTTGGGTTGAAGGGAACCTTAAAGCTCATCTTGTTCCACCCCCGTGCCATGGGCAGTGTCCCTTTCCACTATCCCAGGTTGCTCCAAGCCCCATCTGCACTGCCTTGAACACTTCTAGGGTAATTCCCTGGACAACCTGTGTCAGGGCCTCCCCAGCCTCACAGGGAGGAATTTTTCCTCATTCCTTTCAATGTGCCTCTTGGTGACTAAATGAGCAGCTCAGCTAAAGGGGAAAAATATTGCCCATGCTCTGAGTTGTTTTGGAGCTCTTCAAAATGAGTCTGAGGAGGAGAGAAATGCCCACTGGAGCTCTGCAGATTTTTAACCAGTCTGAGATACTCAGTCTGAGTGAGAGGAGCTGTGTTTTTGGGAGGGGAAACTTCGCTGATACCAGCAACATCTTTTCTTCCGTAAGGAATATCTGGCCTGGCTTGGGAGTGTAATTGGGCAGCCCAGCTGGCCCAGGGATGGCCACCAGAGGACTTTGGCCTCCCTGCTGCATTTCAATTCCCCCAGCACTGCGGCAGCAATGGACACTCGGACACTGGTTGCATTAAACATTGGGTCAGTCATTTCCCTGCCTTCATTCTTTGTCTGTAATTCTGCATCTAATGGCAGCAATTAGTCACTGTCCAAGAAAGGATGAGCAAGCTCCTGGCTCATCCCGGCTCTCTGACGGATCTGCTCCTCCAGAGGGATGGAAAGGTCATTAGCAGAGGGTTAGTTATTGATCGGCTTGGGGGAGAGAGAGGGTCCAGAGGTGAAGCTCAGCACCAGGCTTAAACGATGGGCCAGAGAAAGGAAAAGAAAAATAGGCTGGCAGCAGCCCCAGGGAGCCCCCAGCCACCGTGCCACAGATGCAAAGGACAAATTCTTATTGATTGGAGAGGTGTTTTTGGAGGTAGGTTATTTCTTTTCCCTCCCTAAAGAAGGGACCAATTATGGCTGTTGACTGGCAGAGACAAATGCCACAAGTACCAAGCCTGGATTTCCTAAGGCCATCCTGCTTCTCCTTGTGGTGGGGCTGTAAAATCCCAGTGTACTAAAATGAGCACCCTTGTACTGGCTGGGAGAGAGAACTGTGTCCCAAAAAGGGGAATGGGGCTGGTTTTTGCACACATTCCTCTGCCAGATGGGCAGGAACAGCTCTGCAAAATGGCACAGAAGGAAACAAGTAAGGAATAGGTGGCTCTTGTGTAGGAAATCGGAGGAAATACTGAGTGCAGGGTGCTTTTGGCAGTGCTGTGCTGGAGGGAGGACCAAAGGATCTGGGGCAGAGTCAATGATCTCTCAGCTCCTTTCTGTCACTGACTATAATTAAGTTGTTCAGCAGATAAATTAAGGCCATTGCCAAATTCTAGGAAGAAAGAGCCTTTATGGTAAATGAGGGCCAGGCTCTCCTTGGGGCGGGGAGCTGGGGGGAGTCCTGCTCTTCTTGACCATCAGTCACACCTCAAAGCCTTTTGCACACCCTCCGACCCCCTCTTCCATCACAGCCATGTCAAAAAGAGGGATGAGGCTATTGACCGTGTCAACAGGGCTGATAAATCACAGCCTCCAAGCCTGGAAGTGCAGGAGACTCTTGGTCTGCGTGGGTTGGGCTTCATCCTCTGCCCAGCTCCAGGCGTCCCTCCATGGATGTGAGGGTGGTGTTCCCAAAGAGACGTCAGTAGTGATGCTTCCTGCTTCCTGAGCTCCTCCTTAGGGTCTCAGAAATGTGTCCTCTAATGCCTTAATCCTCCTCTCCTCTTGCCTGAGTAGCTGTTTCCCAGATGGGAACTGGCTGTATTCCCCGAGTTGTCTCGCTCCTGGAGTCTCCTTTCTCTGGAAAAGAGGCATGAAACCATTTCTACTCCTCTAGGCCAAGGGCTTCGCATCAAGATAGGGGTGCAGTGAAAAGCTGACAAGCCCACCCAGCCCTTGCAGGCAGCACTGCCAAGAACCTCTTGATGCTCCCACAGGTCAACAGCCAAGCTCAGCCCTGGGTGGAAGCAGGGATGGATTCACGTGCGGGTGGGAAGAAGGAAGAGCAGCAAGGCGGGATACCTGCACCCTTCCCATACTCATCCTGTCTCCACCCTGCCAGTGATGGAGTGTAACCCTCGTCTCTGTAGTGATTATCCTGTTCTTGGAGGCTTCTTTGACCTTCAGCAGCAGATGGATAATGCTGCGGGCAGGCAGGAGGAAGGCTCGGGAGCGTTGCCTTCAATAAGGCTTCGCCCTCCTGATTTATACAAGGGAGTGAGCGGTGCTGATTCACGCTGCTGCTCATAGATTATCTTCATTCCAGCAGCACTCAGGCAGACAGGAGAGGTAACAGAGAGCCACCCGCCACCCTATCTGTCACCTTCCCTCCGGCACTGGCGGTGGCTGCCGCAGAGCCGTCTCTTCCCGGGGAAACTTTGCCTCTCCATCAAACACCGCAGCAAAAAGTCATATTCTGCAAACAGGTCCATGCATCTCTGGAGAGCTTGTCATGGCTGTGTCTCTCCCAGGCCTCTCTGGAGGACAGGGAAGCAGGGATGGAATAATGCTGGAGAGGAGCTGATGGGCTCAGGGGAGCAGGAGGGTTGAGGTCTCTGTTCAGCCCAGGGTGGTGCTGGAATTCATGTCTGTGTTTCAAGGTCTGGGCATCTCAGTTCAACCAGTGGAAGGTAAATCGAAGGCACTGGGGACCCTTTGTGATTTCTTACATTGCTTTTATTTTATATTCCCTCTCCTCACCTCTCAGGCCTTCATTTCCTGAACTGGGATTAATCTTAATCTTACATACCCTCCTCCTAGGGGAATGGGGAGGCTTGTTCTGTTCATGTCTGGAAAATGCTCTGAAATCCTCCGATGAAAGGTGCTGACAGAGCACTGAGGATTTCCAGGATTCACGGGTTTAGATGAATGGAGAGGTGGAAAGCACAAGGGGTTGAGGAGGTGGTTTTGTCAGCGTGGTGTGGCTTGGTGTGCTGGGGGGAGTTGGCAGTAGGATCCCTGGGAGACACCCCGTAAAAAGGACACCGAGAATCATATTTTTGGAGCTGAAAGTAGAAAGTCTTGGCGGCAGCACCAGCCAGAAGCATCTCAGGAGAAGGGGTGGGAAGCCTGAAGGCAAGTTATACCTTTCTTCTCTCTCTGCCTCTGAGAACACATGAATTATCCAGCCTTCCTTCGCTGCCTGGAGACCAGGATCAAACCCAGGTATGCAGAGTGCTGGTGTTTGTGCTGAGGCTGGGCAGACGTGGGGTGCAGCAGGCAAGATGTGGGGCCTGCAGTGCTCCCTCTTGGAGAGCACTGTGAGTGCTTTGGCTCTGAATTGAATTTTAATTCCCTCTGTTCTTTTTTTTTTTAATTTCTTTCTTTTTTCTTTTTCTTTTTTTTTAAATATTGTAAAATAGTCAGGCTTTAGATCTCTGTGCTTGTCTTTTTTTTATTATCAGCTGTATGTAAAATGTGCCCAGTAGCCCAAACATAATGAGTGTACTCAGCGTGGAGCCAGAGGAGTGTTATGTGCAGGGAGTGCAAAGCCCAGCTCTGCAGGTTCCCAGTGCTGCACCTCCTTGTGTAGCTCCAAACAAAGTCCTTCCACTGAAACTTCCACAGGCTTCAGGGCAGGTGAGAGACTGCACATCCCAATCTTCCCTTTGCTCAGGAGAGCCCTGTTTCTAACACCAATTTGATCAGCATCCCGTGGCCGAGCAACCTGGGCTCGGTGCATTCAAAATTGCCCTGCGGCATAAGATGAACAAAATCTGAATGCCTGGTGAGCAGCAGTCCATCGAGCAGGAGGATATATTGCTCCAAATGGAAATAATTTCTATTGCTAGGGAAGAGAGTGGCCTGTTCTGAGCAATTGCACTGGGCTGCTAAGTAATTTGTGCAGTGCAGATGGGAGCGCAGAGCCTTTACTGCTGGAGAAAGCTCGACTCAAGTTGTTAAGGAAGAAATATAATCAGAAAGAGCCAGGAAACATAAAGATCAAAGTTGAGAATAATTTACATTTCATCAAGAACTTGTGGAAAAAGGACAAGGAAAAAAAAGCAAGCCCTGTCGGTTATGCGAGGTTTTCAGCAGGAGGAGTAGGATTCGGGAGGAAAACACAGAGAAATTGACTTCTCCCTGTATTTTCAAAGTGAGAATTGACTGCCGAGCCACAAGTGTTACTTGAAGTGACATTTGTGGGCGCACTGTGAAAATCCTCAGACAGCAGAAAGCCTTGTTCAGCAGCAGCCATGTGTCACTTTGAACCCTGTGAAGCTCTCGCGGGTGCTCTGACAGCAGGGACATGGGATCCAGGAGCTTGGAATAGATGGCGTTGGGGTTATCCATAAACTTTGTGGTTTTCTCCCAGCCTTTCACCTTTATTTTTTGGGGAGGACCAGTGAATCCTCCAGCACGCTGAGGGAGAAGTGGACATTGATGGGATGCAATTTGTCCTCTTGCCCAACTCCTTGGAATGTTCATGTATCGTTCCAGTATGTGTAGCATTTTAATGCCTTTATAAAACGTTTCCTAACGACAGAAAGATAATTTGGCTAATGCAGCTCTTCACAATTAGGCTCCTCAGTTAACATCATGTTCCTGCATCAGATGCCCTTTCCTCTCATAGCCTATTTTTCATACCCTGAGTAAATATATTTAATAATCAATTGGCATGTTATTAACGCACAATAACGATCTCACTAAATCGAAGCTCAGGCTTTATTTGAGACACTTACAGTAAATATTGACTGTTCTGCAGAATTATGGCAGAGCCCTGAGCAGTCTGTTCCAATGGGAACTGGATCCATTTTTTAATACCAGTTATTGATTTTCAGTGAGCAAAGTGCCTTGAGATGTCCGTGGTTTTCCTCCTCCTCCTTCTGAGCTGTTGGGAGGTGCTGGACACGCACCAGGGAGATGATTTCCCTTTGCTCCATCAGTAGTGCCATGGCTGGAGATGGACAGAACTGGTGACCATTTCTCCCTCTCCCTTTGGAGGTTTTCCCAAGGTCAAGGTCACTCCCATCCAGCAGTGCTGGCTGGGGACAGGTCCCTGCCACCCGCCAGGTGGCAACTGCTCGCTGCACAGATTCTCGTTTAATCTTTTGCCCTTAATTACTGCTAAGGGAAAAAAAAAAAAAGTAGGCCTGTTTGGACATTTGATGAAGATTCCTGCCAGCTCCCATTTCCCTGCTGTCCTGTGACCTGTCCACTGAAAGGCTGATGAGAATTGACGCTCACTTCTCCCAGCGCATCCCTGGATGACGTGCCCCTGGCACCTCCACATGGATTAGCTGGCTGATGTGAGGGTGACATGTTTACAGCCTTGCTGAGATCCACTCTTTCTTCCTCTGTGCTCTTTGTGTCTCACTATTGCATCCTTTCAATCAGGGCCACCCTTAGAAGCACCTTTTCCCGTGCTAATTCCTGTCCCCATGGGTGAGGTTGGTTATCCTGTTCATGCTGTTATTTGATGATGGTCCCACCAGATTCATGAGTTAGGCTGCTTTTCCCAGAGGAATGGGGTTGGCTTTCCCCCAGTGCTTGCAAAAGCTATGGGAATAGCTGATAACTCCATCAGATATCTCCATTTTTCACTCATGTGGGAGAGGAGGGATATGGAAATGAGTCACATCCCATGCAAGATCTATCAGTGAACGTCCCAGAGGGAGCAGGTAGGGTGTTTTTTACTTGCTGTTATCTTGTAGGAGCCCTGCTTCTTCCATAGAGAGAGGTTTGAAGGACAGTGTGTCTCTCAGGGCTGGGAGTTGTACAACTCCTGGAATTCCCCAGGAGTGACTTTGCAGATCATTCTCCTGGTGGGTAAATCCATTTGTTGGAGATAGAGAGGGACAAGGAGCATGTCTGTGCTAGGTGTGTGTGCAGGGCTGTCGGGACAGCTGTGCACGCTCTGAACCCAGAGGAGCTTCCAGATATGCACAAGCTCTTGTAAATGGCTCTGCTGCCCTGTTAAGGCAGGAGCTGCTTCCCGAGCCAGGAGCTGGGGAAAGGGCTGTGCCTTGGCCATAGCTCATACAGATTTGAAGTCCATTGGCGTGGCTGACTGTCTGTGTATATTTATGTAGAAGACTTTGCGTCCCTGGAAGGTGCTGCTGCTTGTTATTTTGACTGATTACAGGAGAGTGACTGTACTACAATAGCAGGAGCCACTCATTAGCTTTGGCGTAGCACAGAGAAATCGGCAACTTGTTCCAGCCACATCTGCCCCTGGAGGTGAATATTAAACAGGAATTGATCCCAGGTAATGAGAACACAGCCCGGGCTGCTGTGATTAGCACCAGTTGAATTTTAAATAGTTAATTATTTCAACAGGCAAAAGGAGCTGTTCGGGGGGGTGGGAGAGTGTATTGTGTTTGGGGTGGTGGCTCTGTGTGTTTTGGGGAGTGTAGGTGGCTCAGATTTGGAAGCTTTGTGTGTATACGGTGAGAGTATGAGCAGGGTACACCTGGAATGCTGTCTGGAGAATGCTGGAGGGACTTTTTTCTGGGTGAGAAGGTAGATGGGTGGCCCTATGCCTTTTGGAAGTGCATATCTTGGAGAAACAAGTTTTGGGCAGAGTTCAAAGAGCTGTGGAGATGAGGGTCTGAGGGCACGTGTGTGCATGTGCTGCCCCAGCTGAGTGTGCAAGCTCCATTTCCAATCTCTCCAGCCTCAGGATGGGAAAAACCTGGGGAAGCAGGTCTGGGAAGTTGTGGTAGGAATGCACTGAATCCCATTTTTCTTGCATTCCCCATCTCTGTTCCCTTCTTCTGGAGCGCTGCAGAAACAAAGGGAAGGCGGCGGGAGCCAGAGGAAGGCGTGCTGTCTGCCTGGAGACAGGGGAATTATCCAGCTTCAATAAATACCTTTCAGAAACAGAGGAAAGAAAGAGAATTTCACCCTTCTTCTCACCCCATGCCTCCCAAAATACCAAATCACCATGATTAAAAATTGACTCAAATGGACAAGCAGGCCTGGTAATTGATTGTGGCCTTTCATTCTTGCAGCCACACTTAATTAACCTTTAGACTCAAATACCAAGCACTGGTTAGACAGAAAGGTGCAGGCAGGGAGGAAGACGACAGTGCCTGTTGGAAGGATCCTGGGCTCTGAGAAGTCCTTTGGGGTGAAGATGCCTGGATGTTGCTCTGGGGAAGAGCAGGCTTGAATTTGGAGGTTTAGTTCCCTTTACCAGACTGCAGAAGGAAGAATAACCCCTTCCCAGATTATTTTCCCCCAGTGTGCCCCAGCTCAGCTCTCTTTCATGTGCTGTTGCTGGTATTTATTGCTTAGAACCATTGACAAGAGCTGACACAAAGTTGTGCTCAGCTGTAGGAAACCACCAGGCTGAAAAGTGCACAGATGGGTTTGTCTTTGTGTGTTGAGTCTTACCTTGTAGTGGTGAGGGGGAAAAGAAAGCAAAATGTGTTCCAAGGAATGCTGTAAATGGACTCTCAGGGAGTAAAAAGCTGTTACCTGAAGGATGCTTTTTTTCTCCAGTGTGTTTCTTGTTAAATCAGTCTCCAGAATGAAAACAAAACGTGGCAAGCAGGGATTCCTGTGGCCTTCCCTTAGGGAAGGGTTCAAAGTCCATAGTTGAGTATGAGGATCTGAGAGAGTTGAGGATAAATATCCTGTCCCAGGGCTGTGTGGGGCTTGGTCCTCCCACAGTATTATCTCCTTGCTGGACCTTCTCAGGCTTTTCCCTGAGGATCTGTGGGAAGTCACGTTTGGGTGCAAAGTGGGTATTTTTGTCTGTTTCAAGAACTGCCTGTCTCCCACACATCCCCTTTTCCTTTCAGCCGAGGATCCTGTGGTTTTGTGCTCGGGATCATTAACGCAGAGCTCCTCTGGCCTCCTTACAGCACGAGTTGTCTCTGCAAACGTGTTTTGACCTGGAAAGCCGCTGCCAGCAGCAGATGGAGCAGACCTGCAGGCCCAGCTGCTCCGTGCCCTGCCAGGTGCTGGCAATGCTTTGGTTTTTAAATGCTTTGGTTGAAAGAAACTTCCAGTTTCTTGCTCTGGAATTGGGGATGTATCAGAGGAACCTTGGGGCGAGGCATCAAAATGTGTTCTCTAAATGAGGTGACTCATTTCAGAGGAGATAAGGATGAACGAAGAGGAGGCTCTGAGTGGTGGATCTAACAAAGGTGATGTGGCTTTGATGGTGCAGTATCAGTTCTGGTTTTTTCATCAAGCCCTGGTTCAAGATGAAAACAGGAGGGCTCATTTGGAGAGCACAGCTGAAAGCCAGAAGGGTGAATACAAAATACATGGCATGATAAACAGGGAGGGTTCCTATAGGAACAGTAGCAGCTCTTGAATGTCCATGGGAAATCATTTGCTTCCAGATATGTAAATGTCTGAGCTTGTCCAGGAAGCTTGGTCCCAAATTTTTGGATAGGGCAGTGATGGCTGAGCTTGGCTTGTACTCCAGGCTCTGTGGTGGGACTTGGGCTGGGCCCTTCCCACAGCTCTTTCTGTATTCATCTCCCTTCGACCAGGGGCCTCAGGAGGCTTGGAGACAAATTGCATTTGTGCATATCAGATGGAGACTTTGGGGGTTTGAGCAGGAATTCTCTGCCTTTTGTCTTTTATCATTAGGAGTCAGGGATGGAGGTGACAACAGAGTCATGTATGAATGCAGAGTAAACAAAGCTGCAGTGTGGGTGTGATGACATGTTTCTTTTGTCCATAATGTATTCATCCTCTGGGTGCTCCAGGGTTATGCATTTAATTTGTTGTGCAATTGGCAGCGTTAGAAGTACTTAAGCATCCAGCTATCCTTGCCTAAAAATAACGGTAAAGCAACGGGGTTGGGTTTTTTTGTTCAGCAGGAGGTGGGCCAAGGAGACAAACGTGTTCTGCAAGCCAGCAATGCAGCCCAATCCTGACAGGCCCACCATGGTTTTCTGGTTAGTTGGGTCTTTTCTTCATCCCTTCCCCAGTTCGAAGCAGGCTTTTGCCACAAACGGCTATGAGGGAGGAAGAATAGGTTGGTTCTTACAGCACCAGCTCAGCATTTAGGTGATTTAGGCTGAATGTCTCATTTTGCTGCTGTCTTTCTGTGTCATCTTAGTCTCTGTGCAGTTGTAATATCACCATTTCTGCACACGGGGGTTGCAAGAGTAAATATATTAAAGATTGGGAGGCAGTAAGGTGCTCCTGCAGAGCAAGAGAGAGTGCACCTGCAAATCTCGGCGGCTCAAAGGGTTGACAAAAGCAGCCTCAAATATATTATTTTTAATATCTCATTATTTCTGAGTCAGCAGGAAGATTTTGAACCGTCCTTGGCAGGGAAAGAGACCTTCCTTGTCAGGTCATAGAACCACAGAATTTAGGTTGGAAAAGGCCTCCAAAATCATCAAGTCCAGCCTGTGACTGATCCCCACCTTGTCAACCAGACCAGAGCACTGAGTGCCACGTCCAGTCATGTCTTGAGCACCTCCAGAGACAAGGACTGCACCACCTCCTTGGGCAGCCCATTCCAATATCTGGCAATCCTTGCAGTGAAGAAATTCTTCCTGATGTCCAACCTGAGGTCAAGAGCAGTGGCTTTGGTTTCCCTCCCTTTGTGCCTTTGGGTCCTGGTGCTGTCTTTCATTAGAAACAGGAGAATTTCCAGCCCAAGGTGGACCCTGTCCCCATGGCGCTTGCAGTGCTGGTTCTCTGTGGCACTCTTGACTGGGAAATTGCAGATTTTGAGCTAGTCTGGGTGCTTGGCACTCCTCAAAGTCAGGCTCAAGGTGCTGGTGCCCGACATCATCTCCCGGTTGATAGAGTTCAGCGATGGGGTGGGCTCAGCAGCCAGCCAGGCCTTGGTGCCCGCTGTCAGAGCTGCTGCTGCTCTTTATTTAGCAGCTGCACCTCTCAGGAGCAGTTTCCGAACCCTCACAGACGTGTTTGGCAGCTGATAACGGGGCTGAACTTTTTCTTTCAGATCCTACAGAAGTTTGGAACTGAAAAACCTTGTGAGCCCAGGGCCTGGACCCCTAGGAAGATTAAAATTCCCTACCCCTACTTCGAAAGGCGCTAAGAGTCTGTCTGGCAAGACAGGTTCATTAACAAATTAATAGAATAATCAGCGGGGCTTTGTGTGCGTTTTGCAGATAAAAAACTGGTAACAGCGTTCTTTGGCTCTTTAATGGGCTGATAAGAGCCAACTATCTGCTCCATGGCGGGGCTAATCACAGAGATAACAGAGGTTAAATCAACTGCGGGGCGCTGGCGAGGGGCCGCGCAGAGGCGGGGATGGATGGAGGTGGGAGCTCAGGGGTTTAAAACACGATGAAAGGGAATAGCAGCAAAGTGAGGGAAGGGAGAAAATCAGCAGCCAGCTCCGTGGATATTTCTAGGAGCACTGTGCAAAGACCACGAGGGCTGAGCCGCTGGGACGCTGATGCAGTCGGGAAGTGGCTGGGTGGGGTGCAGGGAGTTCCGTCTTCTCTCGGGTCTTTCCATGGCGGTTTGGACAAGGAAAAGGGTGCCCAGAGAAGCTGCGGCTGCCCCATCCCTGGAAGTTTCCAAGATCAGATTGGGTGGGGCTTGGAACAGCTGGTCTGAAGGAAGGTGTCCTTGCTCATGGCAGGGAATGGAACAAGATAATTTTTTATGTCCCTCACAAACCATTCCATGATTCCACAATTTTATGAGAGCTGTTGCCAGAAGTTTCTCTCAAAGATAAGCTGGGAACAGTGGGGGATGTGGTTTCTGAGGAGTCCAGCAGGGAAGAGGCAGAATGGGCTCTGTGCAGGTTCCCAGGCTGGTTGCAGCAAAGCGAAGGCACATCATGGCCAAGGGTCACTATTGGGGAAGATTAAATAGGAAAGCCTTATAGATATGATTGCCTTGCAAGGGATACTGAAAATATGGGAAGTATAGTTGAGATTGGGATGAGGACAAGGTTTGAGTTGAAAAGTAACTAAGAAACAATGGTAGAGCTGGTTGAAGGGAATCCTCCTTCTTGATAGAACAATGCCCTCTGCCCAGGCAGGTCCAAAGGTCAGAACAAACCATACCTGCCTGGTAGGAGATTCCCAAAAGCAGTTTTTTTAAGGTTTAAAATATAACCCCATATGGTAATGTGATAATTCTTATAGGTTGCATGCAAATATTGTAGAGTTTGTAGCTTGTTTCTGATTGGTTAAAGAGAATTAGAATATTCAACAGAGAAGATGATTTATTGTATTGTAAATGGCAAATCGCTCTCTTTTTACTCTTTCTTTTTGCCTTTTTCTCTCTCTTTCTCTGGCCTGCTTTGAGCTGCATCTTGCAGCCCAGCAGCCTCTCACACCCATGCTCTTTCACAATAAATTCCCATGCTCTAAACCCATCTTTAAAGATCTCTCACTTCTATTTTACCCCTATAACCAAATTCCACAGAGTTAAATCCTACAGGTCACACCACCAAAAGTCTGGGCAGAGACAGGTGTGAGCCTCTCTAGGAGGATTTCAAGCTCCATCTTAACATCAAACCACCTCCTGCCATGCTCAGCAGCTCTCCTGCCTGGCATTCCAGCCCAGCATCCTCCTCACTGCGCCCCAGGAGCAGAAATGAGTGGCAGGTGGAGGAGACCAGGTTGGGTAGCGCTTCCAGTGCCTTTCAAATCCAGGAGTCTCCTGGTTTTTCTGAACAAAGCCCACAGCCTATCTCCTCTCTGCAGGCCTTCTGCACCTGCCCCTTGCAGTGGGTGGGAGCAGCCCTGGGGTTTGCAGGCGGCAGAGCTAAGAACACGCAATGGCTTTCGCAGAAGCGTCACTTTACCTTCATAAATTACAAACGTGTGCGCTGAAATATTGCTGGGGACACGAGAGGGATCCTTGGGCTTGCCTCGGGAATGCAGCAGCAGAGAGCAATCAGGATTCAGGGTGCGTTTTGCTTTCTGCAGCCTCCTCCGTGGAAGTTTTGAGATGCACCTGGCATCCAGGGACCTCTGCTCGTGTGCCACGCCAAGGGTGGAGGGTTTGTCCTCGTGTCACCTCCCCACGAGCAGGTTGTGGAAAGAGGCCGTCGGGGCTGCCATGGGAAGTGCTTGGCTCTGTCTTTCCCTGAAGGTCTATTAATTTATACAATATTTGCTTTGTTAAAGGAAGGACGTTGTCAGGCGGCTTTCAAGTGATGTGTGAAAGTGACTCTAATAAGATGCTCTGGGGAAGCCTGCGGGCGGCTCCGCCTCCCCGCCAAACTTCTCCAGGCCTTCTTCGGAAGGAGCAGCAGCAACCTTGATCTTCCTCTCCTCCTCCCCCTCTACTAGCGGAGGCAGTTGCTGCGGGAGCCGGGGGTGGAGGCGCGGGCCGAGCGGGAGGGCCGGGAGCCGGGCTCGGCGGATAATTGCCTGTGTGTGCCTGCCGGGGAAGAGAGACGAGGAGGAGATGGCACGGAGGGGTGGGAGTTTTCTTTGGAGAAGCAGCTGCAACTCTGAGCTGGTGCTTGGCTAATCAGTGCAGTGTGGAAGAGACTGTAAATGAGACCTGGATCTTCCTCTCCGAAGCCTTGTAAGCATCCTCCAAAAGGGATGTGCTCACAGCACCCTTTGGGTGGAAAAAGATCCCCAGTACACCATCACCACAAGATGGTCCTATTGTCAGGAAAATTAATCCACAAACACCTGAGGTTTATGTCCAAAGGGGACAGAGGAGTCCTGGAACTTTATTCCAATAAAGGGAGAGGCCATGGGGCATTTCCCATGGGGTCTCTCAAATTTGTAGGGGATGCAGCCTCGTTTTTATCCCAATTTCCCGGCCACATTTCCCTCCCTCTTTCCTCATTGGCTGATGTACTTGAGAGGCTCAGACTTCCCAAATCACCTCATACAGACCCCCACCCCCGCCCCCGCCTTTGTCTTTTTCCTTGTGTCTCTGTTCTTTTTCTCTAAATCCAGAGATTCACAGTCTTGAGTCAGGAATTAGTAGAATTCCTATGGAATTTATCCCCCATTGCTTCTTTCACCTCTCCATACCTGGCCATATCCACCACCAGGCACACAGCTTGTTTGTAAGGACACCCCCTCTCATTCCTTTCACTTCTCTGGCTCTGGCAATCATTGGGGGATTTTGGTGTCCCTGCTGTCCATGCTGCAGTGTGGAATTAAACAGAGGTAACTGCTGCTGTCCCCCACCTTTCTGCAGGGGACAGCACTCGGTGTGTGGCTCTCCCCTTACATATCCACAGTACTGCCTGCCATGTGTTCTCCATCCTCTCCAACACCAGGATGGAGAGTTAGGATTATTTAAGGTGCTTCTTGCTTGCCCATCCCTTTGTGTTATGGGAAAAAGGCCAAAAATAAAAAAAAAAGCCCCCAAATGAAAAGCGGCTTCTGGGCAATGAAGCATCAGGACAAGCATGGGAGCCCTGGGATGTAAATCAGGGTGTGTAAAGCTTCCTGGATAAACAGCGTTTTCAGGGATTTTTTATTGTTTTTTGCAAATATTGAAGGAATTAAGTATTGATTAACTCATTAATGCTGTGTGCTGCTATCCCACCTTTCATCGCAGGAGCTCCAATCCCATTACAGCTCTTAACGAAGCGTGAAAAGAGGGGGATTTGTGTGGTGGAGGGGTAAACTGAGGTACGGTTCCAAGCTCAGCTGAGCCAGGCTCACAGAGCTCCACCTCCTCCGTCTGCAGGCGGAGCTGCCTGGAGCAGAGCAGGGCTGTTGATAAAAGATCCAAACCATCAGAAGTTAAGGGGAGAACAGAAATGGGTGATAAAAGGCGACCCCTTGCCTCACCTCCCTCCATCCCCAGAGGGATCCTGCACCCCTGGGGGGGTGTGAACGTGTGGAAAGGACTTCTAGGTAGTTCTGGCAAATAGGAAAAAAACCCAAAAACTACAACTAAAAGGCCCAAGAAGGTGAGAGAGGAGCCCAGTTCCTGCATGGGGTATGAAGGTGCTATCTGGGAGCCCAGAGCAATCTCTTAATTCGGGGTAAGGAACCTTGACACAAACTCTGGCACTGACAAAATGCCTTCACCTCCCCCCCCCCTTTGTTTTTTTTTTTAATTTATAAGGATTCTGGGAGGCTTAATTAATTAGTTAAGATGTTTTCCACTGTTATTGTGCCTCCTCTCAAAGGCTTCTGACAGTAAATTCTCATCAAGTGGAAGATCTAATAAGTGCCAATTATTGAAGTTTGCTAATTGCCAGCTAATAATAATGCTGATTAATAATGCTTTTAACACCACTGTTGATTTCAAATGTGGGTACATGTGCTGCGGCACCATTGATTCAAATTGTCATTTCTTCTGCTTTGTGGCTAATTGGGGTAAGAATCAGGTTGGTGGCATTTTTTTTTGTCCAAAGAGCACATTGTTCTAACCCTGGAAAAACCGGCAAAGTTTTTAAGGGCGAGATTTAAAAATAAAGGAATAAGCTCGGGAGGATAATGCATCGCGGAGAAGCCGTTCGTTCGTTTCCTTGACAAGTGTAATTTAATTTTAATTATTTATGATTCTTCATAGCCCGCTAGAAAATGTTCTGTAGGATATTTTGTAAAACTAATGAAGTCTTAGTAATAGGAGACCGAACTCGAGCCCTGCGCGGAGCCGCGGGAAGATGCAGCTTGTCTCTCTCCTTCTGATTAATCCGTATCATACCAGGGATGTTTTGCATGATTATCCTTTAGGAATCCCACCCAGGCGGGGATGCTGCTGCTCCAGTTGCGTGGGAAGTGTGTCCCAAAGCTTTATTCTGGTTCTGCTGGAAAACTTTTTCCTTTCGGAGCTGTGGTGATGGGACACACCAGCAACAAGGGAGTCTTGCCCTCATTAGAGCATCCCATGTCATGCCATGGGATTTGTGATCCCACTGGATTGATTTAAAGTGGAGTTTCCCTTCTTAATTATTCCTATTTTGATTTCTGTCCCTAAATGCCCCGGGGAGTGAGGAATTGTGGAGCAAGGAGGGCAGGTGCCTTGCTTTGAAGTTTCCCAAAGGGAAGTAATGTGTGTTCCTGCTGTGGCATCTGGACAGGGTCTAGAATGGGCAGGGATGCCCGAATTCCTGGCCCCTAGGGATGGATCAGGGTCTGGGATGGACAGGGATTCCAGAATTCCCGGCCCCTGTGGATGGATCAGAGTTTGAGATGGGCAGGGATGCCAGAATTCCTGGCCCCTGCGGATGGATCAGTTTTTGGGATGGGCAGGGATCCCTGATGGATCTGCCGGGCAGGCATGCCCACAACAGCACGGGGCCTTGAGCGGAAACCTAAATTTAAATGTTAAAAAGCTTTTGTTCATTACTGGTGGCATTTCCTCCCCCTCCCCATTTGTCACTTGGAGCGGAGCTGTGACTCTTTTAATATCAAACAAATAATAAGCTCCCTCTAAAGTGATTTTTCTGACAAGGAGCTCAATATATTAAACTTTATCTATATTTTAATAGCCAATTTCACACCAAACTGCCTTCTTAATAATGTATTTACCACCTGGGGATATTATTCCAACCCATCTGGAAAGAATTGGAAATTAACTGTCCCTAAACTGAGTCTGTGTGTGCTTTAGATGCAGTGGAGATAACAGCGGTGTCATTCCTAGGGGAAGTGGGGGAGGAAGCTCATTGTGCACTGAGCAAAATGTCAGCAGCAAAGGCAATAACTGGCAGGGAAACGAGCGCTCTCCTTCCTGCACCCGAGAGCCCAGCCCCAGCCCAACTTTGGAATATTCAGCCTCTCCCAGGAAGAGCCCAGAGCACCTCAAGGGCCTCTTCTGTGCTGCGAGAGTGGAGGGTTGTGGTTTCCAAGGATGCAGCATGGATGCAAGGCTCCGCGGAGCAGCAGCATCGTGCCCAAGCTGCTGCTGGTCATCTGCCACTGTGGTGATAGTGGGCACCCAAAGGAAGGGGGAAAAGTTGTATTTTCTAAAGTGGTGCTTTCTAATGGTTCTTCTATCTATTTCTTATCTAATTTTTCTGGTCAGGCAGTGTGTTTAACTCACTGTGTTTCTGCGTGGTTCTCTCTGATCCCATCTGAGTCAACATTGCAGCCTGGGCAGATTGCAGCCTCCCCCTCTCCCTGTGGAGGTGTGTGTTTGGGAAATATCCCTTTGTTTAGTCTAAGATGCATTTATAATTACTGCTACTATTCGCTTCCTTCCCGCTGTTTCAAGGGGTTGGACAATTCAGCTTCTCTGGCACTGGGTTCTGTGCAAAAAACATGGAATGATCCAAGCCCCATCCAACCTGGCCTCGATCAGGGATGGGACAGCCACAGCTCCTCCGGACACCCCGTGCCAGGGCCTCAGCACCCACACAGGGAAGAATTCCCTCCCAATATCCCAATCTAAACCTGCTCTCTGTCAGTTTGGTCCATTCCCTTGGCACTACAGTTCTTGATAGAGACCTTCTTCAGTTCCTTGGAGACTCCCTTCAGATACAGGAAGGAATTTTGACTCTATTTCTTATCAAATGAAAACCTATCAAGGTCTGTCTAGATTATGTTACTCATTCCTGGCTCTACAGAACATCCCTTGCAGTGAGGGGACATTGCTGGGACATCCAGTCCAAGCCAGAATTGAGCTTTCCTTTTTGCCCTCAGCAAAAATTCCTTCCTGAGCTTCCCGGGTGTGTTTGCTGTGAGGTCAAGGCTGTTGGTTTTTATGCCACACCTAGTCTTACATCACTTGGTGATGGCTGATAAAAGGCTCACAGAGCACAGATGTTGTTTCCAGCATCCCCATGGTTGCACAGACTCCCCTCACACTGCTCTCCTCAGCAGAAAAATCCTGAAGAATTCCATTGTTTTAAAGTTTTTTCCTGTATGTGACTGTGTTTGGAGGTTTGTTTTTGTTATTCATAAATTTCTACGAGACATCACCCGCACCAAAGCAGATTAATCCTTGCAGTGTTTCCTTTTGTTTTTAAAATAATTAAGGGCAGCTGCTACTTAAAGTCAGCTAAAACATTCTAGTTCTAGATAAAAGTGCCTCGTGTTTGTTGTTGTAATGAAGTAGTTTGACACGGAGATGAAAGTCTCTGCTGTTTTTGTTGTAAAAACTGGTTTTGACGCCATTTTTGAACAATGTCAAACTGTTTCCTTACATTTTGAACAAGACATGCTTTGATCTAGAGGAAAAAAAAAAAACAACCCCAAGATGTTTCAATCAGAATGGAAAAGCAGCAGCCCTTAATGATTTTAAAATAGGATCAAATGTTTCAATCATTATGTTATGTCACATAATGACACCCTCGTAGCTGTGCTGTGTGATGCTCAGCGTTGCATTTAGCATCGGGAAATGTTGTAGAAATAATTCAAAATAATCTAAAATGCTGAAATGAAATAGTGAAATTGCAAAGTGGCTCCTTAAAACGTCAAAGGAAAATTCTGGTTTCTGGCAGTTTTGGAGTTGCTGAGCTCATCGGAAGAAAGTGTGCGGCTGCTTTTGGGTTTTTTTCATTCCAAATCCGAGCGAAAACAAAGCGTGGAGGAGTTGAAAGCACCTTGTGAAATGGAAATTCTGCAAATCGACCCATTTTAGCTGTGATCCCCTATTGCTGTGTGCGAGGGGAAGCGCTGGGGAGGAGGAGGAGGAAAAGGAGTGGGACTCTGCAGTCTGCAGCAGTGCCCAGCCCTGTGGGATCAGGGCTGAATTGCTTTCGGAAGAGGTTGGGAAAAAGAGAGGTGTTTGTGCATCCCTGTGCTAAACCAGGCGGGTTTGGGCCCCTTCGCTTTCTGCTGCTTTTGTGGAGGTACCAGAGTGAGGGATGGAGGCCACAGGGTGCAGGTTCCTTTCTTTGTGGTCCAAAGGGCTCAATCCCGTGGTTCCTGGATCTTTGGGTGTTGGGAGCAGGGGGGGTGACAGCCACCTCTGAGGTCCCCAAACCATCTGCTGATCCTGGTGGCTGTGTGTGACAGCCGGGTCAAGGAGGAGAGGGGCACAAAGGCTGCTGAGATCCTGCCAGGGGAGGAGATGAACTCTGACAGTTACCTGGGGACCCTGAGATACCAGAATCCCTAACTTAATCAGGCAGATAACGGGAGCAGCTAGAGATGAGGCAGGAGCAGGAGCTACTGAACAATAGGAGCCAGCCCCCCCCGGGCCCTCGTGCTGCAGCTGAGATAATAAACTATATAAAAATCTGTCACTGCGCGATAAGTGATGAATTAGAATCAATTATATGTTTAAAATAATAGACCTCCCCATGGTGTTACTCTCCAGAACGGTGATGGCTCCTGCCTGGGCCTGGCAGTGCTGGTGGCACTTGCTGGCACTGTCACCACCAGGGCTGGGACATCTTTTGCAGGCGGCTTTGTGGCGCCGGGGAGCTCAGCGTGGTGGCAGCCGAAATCAAAAGTGACAGTGAGATTTTGGAGTTTAATTTTGCGTCTCCTCCTGGTCCCAGCAGAGCCACGCATGGCATGTAGACACAGCCAGTGGATGCTGTGCCTGGTGCAGAGCTCTCCAGTGTGCTCCTCATTATTTAGGGTTTTTAGAGTCACCGTTTTTCCTGCATTATC